>JACEFZ010024936.1:60000-337837 GCA_014155875.1 Cepaea nemoralis | reverse complement strand
TTAACTTGCCCAGGAATCACAAATGGCCAAAATATGCTGGAATTTACTGCTACATCCTGTAAAGGATATGCAACTAACTTTTTTATTTAAACTCTGATAATCCACTTTTACCCCTATATTTCCCTCTCTATAAATCCACTTTTACCCCTATATTTCCATCTCTATAAATTCACTTTTACCCCTATATTTCCATCTCTATAAATTCACTTTTACCCCTATATTTCCCCCCTATACTCCGCCGTGTATATTTTTCCTACAGAAATTAATGTCCCTATTTAAGGTCAATGTTTTGTGCTGTTTGATACCTCTTTCAGCTATTATTTGTGTATTTATAGCCACATTTACTTTCTCAAGCAAACAAATGAAGTTCTTGTTTAACGGAGAGTGTGTTTCTGAATTCCACAGCTGCCGTTCCGAGAAGCCCATGGCATGGCAGGTCTGTGTGTTGCCCTCGCTGAAAAAAAACGCATCCCAGTATCTGACCTGTCACTCAAAGATTTCCATTCCGTCAGGTATGCTCACCTGTTGTGTCATTGTATCTGTCTGCACATTATTTTGTTCGTCACATAGTTTTTCATTTTGTCAGGTATTCTCGCCTGTTGTATCATTGTGTCTCTACATTATTTTGTTCATCACAAAGTTTTTGATTCCATGAGATATGCTCACCTAAGGTATCATTATGTGTGCCTGTACATTATTTTGTAAATAGGGGTTATAGCTGCACTAGATTTTATTAGAAGGCAGCAAGTCAAATGGTTTGGCCATGCAAGTAGGTTACCAACTAACAGTATACCACAACAAGCAATGATGTACAGACCAGAGGGAAGCAGAGGAAGAGGCTGACCACGTAAACTGGACGCAGGGAATAACAAGAGTCCATGGGAATATTGATACATGAAGCCCATAAGCGGGCACTCTCCCGCTGTTTGTACTTCACCTCAACACCGCAAGGTACAAGAAGAACATGATGAGATTTACATTATTTTGTTCATCACATAAAGTTTTTCATTCCATGAGATATGCTCACCTAAGGTATCATTGTATGTGTCTACATTATTTTGTTCGTCACATAAAATTTAGAGATTGAAGTCAACCTTCAGCACAATGTCTGTTTATTTGTCTGTTTATATAGTCCGCTCTTTGAGGAAGATGTCACCAAAGTGTGGGACTACCAGAATTCTGTCGAACAGTACAAGGCCCCGGGAGGGACAGCCAAATCCAGCGTCCAGCAGCAGATCAAAAGTCTCAGGTCCTGGTTGGACACTGTGAAAAAGATTCCCGAAAGCAAATGACCTAAAAGTTTCTCATCAACTTTATTAAGTCATTTGTGGTCAAAAGTGTTCTTGATTCTTTTGATTAACAGTGTTGGTTATTCCTGAGTGATTACTATTTAGTATTGCTGTGGTGTTGATGTAGTTTCAAATGTTGTTTCATAGTTTTTAATTTTGCTCGCCATAACTGTCTGTTCATTAATATTGTTCTGCTTTTTTTTCCCCATTTTTCTTATGGAAGCAATGGCAAAATACTGAACGTAAACTTGCCAAGAAATCACAAACAGCCAAAGAGTGCTGGGGTTGACTGTGAAGACCTGTAAAGGATATGCAATGAACTTTTTTTAATGCAATTTCATGAAGCTTAACGTTAGTGACAAGTAGAGGTCAGGAGGGCCGAATGGATAAAGTACTTGCTCTTATTCTTCCGGTGTGCTGCTGGCGAGGTAGCGGGTTAAACTCCTACACCAGTCAGCTGGACTAAAATATTGACTTCTCGTCCTTGACTTGGGTACGTAAATTACAAGTACCTCATAAGTCAGAGTGGGTTCTGCTGGTGACCAAGGACACTGATAATAGAGAAAGCTAATCCACATGCCAAAAACAGTCCAGTGTACTGGAAGTAGTAGTATATGTGTGAACTACGCTTGACTTAAAAGTGAGCGAACGCAAAACGACAAATATTTAGAAAAATCCAGTCTTCAGCCAGATGTATACATGTGGCACATCTAGCCTGTATTCTTTCAGGTTATCAAGGCATCACAGTAGATCAGAGGCCTTATGGCCTTAACCTGTCAAAATTATTCAGAAAGAAGACCTACCGGCAGGTAGAGATAGAGAGGCATGTGTCAACATTCGTCTGCCGGTATTGGCTGTTTGGTTACTCACAACATTAACTGATAGATTGCCATGGGATGATTAATCATCTTAAGCGACTTTCTGTTTCTGCCATGCGCTTATATAATCATGAAATGTTGTAATTGCTTTATAATACACGTCTGCTACCATATCAACAACTTTACAGTAATAACTGTGATACATCCCTACTTCCCATTTTCCATTATTCATTTGTGTGTGGTCCAACCCTACTTTTTGTTTGGCTCTGAATCTGTTAAGTGAAAGGGGGCTATACTCCCCCTAGTGTTACTCAAGACTGGATTAATGAAAGACCTTGAGCAGAAACACATCGATGTGGGAAATTTATACACCCACAGAAGAAGTTATGTGTTTGTTTAGTCAGATCTGCCTTTTTGGCTTTTGTGTTTGTTTGCTTTTTTAATTGCTTCTTTTATGCCTGTGTGTGTAGAGGAATATAAAATTGTGGTCCAGTCCATTCTGGTAATGATTTATGATAAAGGAATATTGTCATTGCACTCATTGTCTGCAATTAATACTGTATCATCCACATATCTAATGTTATTGATGTTATGCCCTCAATGGTGATTCATCTCATATCTTCTACACATATTGCGGGGGATTAGCAGAGGTTCTGGAAGAATCTCAAAGCTGAGAGGGAAGACAAGGAGAACTTTCAATCAGATGGCTGTTTAACAAGGGGTCGAAGCGTGTATGGGAATGTCCGGGGAATGCAGTGGGGTCTTAACTCACCTCAATCTTCTAAATTTCTAAAAGTATTTTCACTGTATATGGAAAAAGAGATCTGGAGACATTACACATAGCTGTCGCACACCTCTCTTAATAGGCTGATAGTGACCTTCTTCATTATCAATCTGTGTTGCAGTTTGTTGTCTCCACTATGTTTTTCACAAGTCTAAGGTCTGTCCCATCAATTTGTAGATCTGCAAGCATCTCCATCAATTTGTTTGAGTTAATATCATTGTCATCATCATGTGCCATGCCATTAAGAGTAGGCAGTCATTATTTGCCATTACACTCGATTACTTTAGCCCAGATTAGGTCCGTGTTCTTGACATGCGGTCAAGTTTGCCAGATTTCACAAAGTGTTCAAGTTTTCACTGCCATTACTTGTTTTTCAAGTACAAAAAAATAATGTGTTCCATACAACATTTTTTTTTCTCGATTATGTGGTATTATTTTATTTAATTTCCCCATTCTTTGATTAGTCTCATTAGTATTATATACGACAGGCACCTTGTCGTTTTGACAGATGATAGTTTGTTACATTGTGCTTCAAAAATAGCACAAAGCCTGGGCTAAAATGTAGAGACCATGTGTTGCCCATGCAGCATGATTCCTCTCTCGGCCTGCCTAGTTCACTCCAGAGGAAAGGTAACACCAGTACATCTGGAACAAAACAAGCTGCAGAAGCTGATGCTCTAACTGCCTGCTTGTCGAAACTTCGATCATAGATCAGTTGCCAAACAAGGCTTATGGACTGGTCTGCCCTGCCACAATATTTAGTCTTTAGGTTACATTTCCTCGCACCAGGATAAATCTTGTACCCTTGCAATTGCACTCCTCGGCCTGTAGCCGTTGGCGCAATATGAGGTGTCGGGTTTGGTAAGCGCCGCCCAACATTTGGTGCTGACAGAAAGCAGGTAGTACCGTCTACTTTCATACGGTAGCTCAGTCATATCTGACTTAGACCTGACAGTCCCCATTTATATAGCATTTAGTATATTTATAATATATTTTGCACATATTGCCAGATCCTGTGGCAATAGCACACTGGGTAGCATGCTTGCCAGTTGGCCCATGGTCATGTGTTCAAATCTATCTCGAGGTGAACATTATACAAAAATTGACTTGGGCTTCTGTGTTAATACAGCCTAAAATGGACACCAGGAAAGGTTCTAGAAAATAAAGACAGCCGGCATAGTACTGACCACATCACGTACTGAGTGGTGCTCAGTGTGAAAGCTTGGCCCTGGCTGTGTGAATGTATTCACTGCATGACATTGTTGTGTCAGTGTTCCCCGGGTGAAGTATCAGTTGTCAGCTTGTCTCCAGATTTCATCTTGTCATCCACATGTGTCCTGTTACCCTACAGTCCAGTCAAGAGTGGTTAGTTTTCATGAGACCGTGACCTATGAGCAAGATGATCAAACCCAATCAGTGGATCATGATGCATGAAGGTTTAGCTAATGATATTGGGGGAATTGTGAGTCATTATCCTTCTACTGCATGGACCGACATGGTCGAAAGGATAAGAGCTCTTACC
Source organism: Cepaea nemoralis (assembly GCA_014155875.1). NCBI lineage: Eukaryota > Metazoa > Mollusca > Gastropoda > Stylommatophora > Helicidae > Cepaea > Cepaea nemoralis. Next base: position 333,424 of record JACEFZ010024936.1, on the reverse strand, counting down.
CTTAACTTACTGAGTGCAATGGAATGGTTAATCGTATTAAGTGACTTCCCGTATGTGCTATGGGCTTATATACAGTAGTTTTCCTTATTCAATCCCCTTTTAATCTGATATATAATACAACTTGTCTCCTACCATATTAACAACTTTTAAGTCAAAACTGTGACACATCTCTACTATCCATTGTCCACCATCCATTTTTGTTTGATCCAAACCTACTTTTTGTTTGATCCAAACCTACTTTTTGTTTGATCCAAACCTACTTTTTGTTTGGTCCAAACCTACTTTTTGTTTGGTCCAAACCTACTTTTTGTTTGATCCAAACCTACTTTTTGTTTGATCCAAACCTACTTTTTGTTTGATCCAAACCTACTTTTTGTTTGATCCTTTTTGTTTTGATGACCCAGTGTATCAGAGTGATTTTTGTGACCTAAATCAAACCCACTGTCAAGGTCATGGACTAGTATGATAGCTAACTATTAAGGCACAAATATTTGGTAGCTGACTTGTAAGGCACAAAGGACTCCATAATCAGAATGTAGTGTTTAAATTGAATGGTTGGCTGTCATTCCTTACCCCTCATTTTGTTGTTGTTTTCTGTTTGTTTGTACTTACCATTTAATAGTCACTTATGTTCTTTATTAAAATGAGCCTGGCAAGAGCTGTGGTATCATATTGTGTTTGCTTTATGCCTCTGGGAATTTGTTAAATGGAAAATTAAAATATATATTGCTTAAATATGAGGATAAATATTTCCTTCACATTTTTTGTATAAAGCATTATTGGTTCTGGGTTGCTTTGTTTAAAACTTTGTTGATTGTTAAAAACATGTTCGCCATTGTCCATTTATTCTGTCTGGTATGACGTTTTGTTTTACCTGTCATCATCATTGTGTGCCATGATGAGTAGCCACGTTCCTTCACAAACAGCCCTCTCTGTTCTTGATTTGTCCGATCACTGATTGTCTCCCATGCCATTCTGCTAACCCTTCCAGCATGTTCCTCTCTGTCTCAACAACAGCCTTGATCTTACTGCTAACCCTTCCAGAATGTTCCCCTCTGTCTCAACAACAACCTTGATCTTACCAAAACCTACTCCAGGAATTCCCACCTCATAACAATGACAGACAGACATGTCACTTTATCATAAATCTAACTTCATGACTGCCAATAAAATTCTTTTTTGGAAATGAAGGGTTAGTACTGTTAGCAGTTGAGCTGCAGTAGCATAGTGGCTAGACACTTACCTGCCTGACCGGTAATAATGGGTTCAGATCTGCATCAGTGCAACATTTTTGTTTAAATGGACCTGGTTTCCCAAGTTGGATACAGCCCAAGATGGGTACCATTCTATTCTTTGTTTAATACTTTTAAAGCTTCAGTTGTATTCTCGCATTGTTTATTCATTGTCCACATTTCTGCACCAATGAAGCATAATATTTAACCTGGATCGCTGTTAATTTTTATTTGTAACTTATTTGTTTAGATGTGAGAATCTACTTCATATTGTTGAATGTTACTTTCTAAATCACTTTTTTTTTTATTATTGTCCTCCTTGCTGTCATTTGTTATTAATTGTTATAAATAATGAAAAACCAACTGTGCTCAAGTGTCTTACCATTCAGTAATCTTCCAAAATGGTTTACTTCATTCTTTGTTGTCATTAGGCAGTGGCAGAGGAATAGCCATAGGAATCTCGGTAAATGAAACCCATAAACGGGCATTCTCTCGCTGTTTGTGCTACACCTAAACACCACAAGGTACATGGGGGGGGGGGGGGCTGCGTGGTCTCGAGGTATGGTGTCCGCCTTGAGTGCTGGAGGTCCCGGGTTCAGGCCCCGATGAGGACCAGGATTTATTTAAAAAATCCACCGGGACTTCCAGTAATTTCCCCTGGTCTCTGGGTAGTCAGATCGGTCGCCCGTGTGTATTGCTGCGCACGTAAAAAATCCCTTGGCAGTTAGAAATCGAAAAAGAGTAGCCTAACGGCGCTGCCCGGGCAAAATTTCGAGTTAAAAATCTACCCAAGTATTTCAGGATCCTCGGCGGTGCTACGGAGTTTGTGCACTGAGCTGAGTTTCTCCAGACTCAGGTTTGAGTTAGGAGGAGAACGGAGCACTTATGGGTTGCACCCGTGTGCCGTGATGTTGATCCATAAACTAAACTAAACTAAACCACAAGGTAGACACAGAACAAGATGAGATGAAGATGAGAACAGAGCAGCATGTGTTCAGTTCTCAGTAAGGTGCGGAGTTGTTTAAGAAAAATCCTAGCCTGTACACTACACATGGCTGCTTAGACAGGCACACACCAGCAATAGCATGGCTGTTTTAATGAAAACAAATAAACAAAAGATGCAGGGGATAAAACATGAGACAGATCCACAGTGTTAGTAAATTAGTACATTAACCACTATGCTATTAGTGTAAGTAGGAATGCACACCATTTAGCAACATCTTCCGTATTCTGAGACCTCGAGATCATCTTTAGAGCCCTCAAACTGTCCAAGCAGCAGGTTTTCAGCATGGTCTGGGACTTGTCTAATTCCTGGTATCCTTGAGATTGTTCAGATTATTCTCGTAAGATTCATTCTACTGAGATTGTTCAGTTTATTCTACTGAGATTGCCCAGTTTCTTCTACTGAGATTGCCCAGCTTATTCTACTGAGATTGTTCAGTTTATTCTACTGAGATTGTCCAGTTTATTCTACTGAGATTGTCCAGTTTCTTCTACTGAGATTGTCCAGTTTCTTCTACTGAGATTGTCCAGTTTCTTCTACTGAGATTGTCCAGTTTATTCTACTGAGACTTCCCAATTTATTCTACTGAGATTGTCCAGTTTCTTCTACTGAGATTGCCCAGTTTATTCTACTGAGATTGTCCAGTTTATTTTGACAAGGTTGTCCAGTTTATTTTCACGATCTACTGTGATTGTCCAGTTTATTCTCCATAGATTGTCTCCTGGTATTGATTGTAGTGGTGTGGATAACCATTGATGTAATGACCAGGGCTCCCAGGTCGACCAAGTCCTGGGCAGTCGAGGCGGCCAGTGTGATACTGACCACATCACACGAGAGCCAGTTGACCTATACAAACATGGGGCTAGCACCATATACCCGATATGCCTAGAGTTGTGTAACAAGGTCCTTGGTTTTTACATAATGTGAAGCTGGGTCAACCAGGAAGCATATGGTCACTTTAAAATATCAGTCTCACTGTGGCTTTGACCCCAGGCCACCCTGACTCCCTTTTGTGGCTTGACCAACAGAAAATGTATAATGAACATTGCCTACATTTGACTTGTACTTAACAATGTGTAGATGATCAATCAGACTGCATTATGAAGTCATTGCCACTGTTTCATATTATAAGCTGTTTAGCCGATTATACAGTTTTCTTGTTTGGTTAAGCTTATTTCATCAGCTACTAACATTTTAAATTGTATTTCTACGGAAGCTGAAATTCAGCAATTAATTAATGACTACTCTCGTCCTGGCATTGTGATTATCTATACCGATGGCTCTGTGTTAAGAGGCCAACAGAGTGCCTGGGGATTCATAGCCAAAGAAAATGGCCAATGTCTAGTTAACAGAGAGCTTGGCATGTGACGCCGCAACCTGAAATCAGAATGGAGGTGGAGGCAGTTCATGCAGCTTTCTGCTGGTTGGAGAACAAATTGTATACAGATGTTGTGATTGTAACTGATTCACAAAGCATGCTGGCAAAAGTTAAGACAGGCATGCTTCGTGCAGAATGGCTTGCATTGATTCAGAGGTTGCGAGCATTCAACGAATTTTTCCTCCAGGACAATGATGTCATCGGAAATGAACAGGCAAATAGATTTGCTGGTGCCGCATCATTAAAGGGTGATTTTATGCAGGATAAGGCAGATGTGGTGAAGACCCTCTGGGTGAATGTGATTAAAGCAGAACAGATGAATTCTCGTGGTCCAGGGAAAATGCAGGATCTGGTTGACTGTCACTCAGAGGTAAAGACGGACATATAATCAGATTACAATGGGCACCATTAGTATTGGAACTCTACACTGGCTGTTGAAGATGATGACTGAGCAGTTATGGGAATGATCTGAGTGCAGTTATGTTGGTTCTTGACTCAGCTCAAATTTTATCTGCCTCATGGTGACCATCATGGGCCCTGCCAAATGTTGCTTCTACTTGTTTCCAGTACATTTTTGTTTTATTCTTCTGAGATCGTTCCCATCAGTTTAAATATATTTCAGCACTTTAATCATTTCATCATGATCTGCTATCAGAAGTTCAGGATTTGATATCAGAGAATTCTTCCTAGGGTGAGGTAGTTAATCTACACAAATGGGTTTGGGATTAAGACACATTACGAGCTCATGGGTCTTCACGCTCAGGTTGGAGGGGGAACTGAAAGAATGTGGTGTTTTCGCCTTGATAAGTAGCCTGATTATGGCAGAAACTTCTTCTTCTTCTTTTGCGTTCATCCGGAGTTTTTTTTTTCGGACGTGATTGCGTTGTGCCTGTTTAAAGCAGAGCTGCGTTCTTGCGCCGTTAGGCCGACACATCCAACTTCTGTGGGCATTTGTTGACCGGGTTAACGTTCCCGGGAATGGCAGAAACTAAAGCTGTAGCCTGGCTGGAGACACAGACTTTAAATCAGGCATGCTTCCTCAGGGACTTGAGTATGCTCAGGAAGATAAAAATGTGCTGAGGTCGAAGACAATGAGTGGAGTTTGAGGATGTCAAGCCTGACAAAAATCAAGTTTGTTTTGTGTCAGGCCACTCGGGTATAAGAGGAAATGGACAGGCTGGTGGGCTGGACTACTGTAGAAAGCAGATGAGCAATAACTGGGCTGATATAGTGAATTCTGAGAGAGAGACATTCCAATTAGGACAAGTAAGAGACTGCAAATCCGCAACCGTAACCAGACTGCAAGAATTTCAAGTCAAAAGGGGTGGAGCTAAACAAAAGTGCTGTGCAGAAGGGCCAGAGAAGAAGTCATCAACATAGAACTGGTGTCATCAACCTCCATACGAGGACAATGAGGATGGGTCTGAGCACTTACGGACTGAATAGTTTGATGTGCAGGGAGGGTAATCTGACAGCTATCATATTTCACTGTCTCAAGATACTGAATAAAAAGATTGTGTTTGGTGAAGGTGTGTTAAAACTGCATTCATTGTATGTTGGGGTGTGCTGCTATTTCTGTGTATTAACTCAAGTGAATACATGTTGCTTATCTAACTGGTTCCTGTTCCGTTTTATTGTATATGTATAAGGTAACAGTAAAGGATCCTGTTACCCACCCTAAGGTACACTGGGCATATGGTGCTAAACCCATATTATTATAGATCAGTCGGCACTGGGTGGCTGATGTGGTCAGTATCAAGTTGCCCGAATTTCCTGGTACCCTTGTTAAACTGCGTCAAACATAAAGGTCCATTTTTTTTTAAAATGGCTGCCTCAGTGTTGAGTTGAGTCAAGAACTGACATCACTGCACTCAGGACATTCCCATACGCGCTCTGTCCCCTAATTCAACAGCCAGCAAAGAGTCACTACTAATCATTCCCTCCACTATCTGATTAAGTTCTCCTGGTCTTCCCTCTCAGTATTGAGATTCTACCAAAAGCCCTGCCAATCCCCCGCAATCTCATAGGGTTCTCAATCTTTCCCCCACCTTCTCCACCTGGTCCCAGTGGTGACCTTGTCTTTCATCTCAGGACAACAAACTAAAGTGAGGTGGCAGAGGAGAGCAACATTCCAGCACCCCACCAAAACTCATACACAATCTCTCAAACACAATAAAATAAAACCAATCTCAAATAAGAGCATTATCCAAAAGAAAAGTTATTATTGTTTTTGAAAATAGAATCCCTCAGGCAGCAATATTATAAAATCAGATTATTTACATCAACATAGTAAAAATTATAAGTAAGTCTTAATGATGATATTGTGTGGGGGATGTCAAATACTATGATTTCAAGAAGCCACCCCCCCCCCCCCCCCTCCCTCCCCTTCTTTTCACAACATTGAGTATGACAGTACCAAGCTCCTGTTTGTGGAATGACATCAGGATCCTGGAGCATGACATTATCAGGTTCCTCTAGGTAGAATGACATCAGGATCCTGGAGTATGACATTATCAGGTTCCTCTAGATAGAATGACATCAGGATCCTGGAGCATGACATTATCAGGTTCCTCTAGGTAGAATGACATCAGGATCCTGGAGTATGACATTATCAGGTTCCTCTAGATAGAATGACATCAGGATCCTGGAGTATGACATTATCAGGTTCTTCTAGGTAGAATGACATCAGGATCCTGGAGTATGACATTACCAGGCTCCTTTAGGTAGAATGACATCAGGTTCCTGAAGAATGACATTATCAGGTTCCTCTAGGTAAAATGACATCAGGTTCCTGAAGAATGACATTACCAGGCTCCTGTTTGTGGAATGACATTATCAGGTTCATCTAGATAGAATGACATTATCAGGTTCCTGAAGAATGACATCAGGTTCCTCTAGGTAGAATGACATTATCAGGTTCCTCTATGTAGGATGACATCAGGTTCCTGAAGAATGACATTATAAGGTTCCTCTAGGTAGAATGACATCAGGTTCCTGAAGAATGACATTATCAGGTTCCTCTAGGTAGAATGACATTATCAGGTTCCTCTAGGTAGAATGACCTCAGGTTCCTGAAGAATGACATTATCAGGTTCCTCTAGGTAGAATGACATTATCAGGTTCCTCTAGGTAGAATGACATCACGTTCCTGAAGAATGACATCAGGTTTCTCTAGGTAGAATGACATTACCAGGTTCCTCTAGGTAGAATGACATCAGGTTCCTGAAGAATGACATCAGGTTCCTCTAGTTAGAATGACAATACCAGGTTCCTCTAGTTAGAATGACAATACCAGGTTCCTCTAGGTAGAATGACATCAGGTTCCTGAAGAATGACATTATCAGGTTCCTATAGGAAGAATGACATTACCAGGCTCCTGTTTGTGGAATGACACCAGGTTCCTCTAGGTAGAATGACATCAGGTTTCTGGAGTATGACATTATCCTGTTCCTCTAGGTAGAGTGACATCAGGTCCAGAAATATGAAATCAGGTCCAGAAGTATGACTGTACCAGGTTCCTGTCTTGAGAAAAATATCAGGTTTCTAATATATGACATTACCAGCTTCTTCCAATCCATCTCTTGATATTTTCCACTCACACATGTAGATGTAATGTTGTCATCCTATTGCAGGCTTCCAACAATTCTCAACACCAAACTCACTTCGAAAGGTGCAAGTCCCTTTCGGGGCTCAGGCGACCTCAATGCCAGCACATCAAGAGTTCTTCCAGTGGATTCACGAACAACATCGTCATGTGCATAGGCGTTCATGTCTCTCCACAGATCTTGGTTCTTGGTGTTCTGGATCAACTCTGCTCAAAATATTTCTCTATGCCACCGGCTCAGTCCATCCAGCATTTTTTAAATACTACCGGACAAGGATATCCTAAAACAGCCATTAACATTGTCCGATTAAGATCTGTAGAAATTCATGAAATTTTTGGAAGATAATGTGGTGGTTTGCCCTCGACTTCCGCATCCACATGGGGTATTTTACCTCTTCCTTTGACAGCAATTTTCTACAGCCAGGGCAAGTGAGTACCCTGCTCTGCTCAGCTGCAAATGTTTCCCTTTTCCCAGAGGTTACTTAGTCCTCAGAGCTGTGTTTGCCACACCACTGTGGTGTGTTTCCTATCTTCTACTTCATGGAGGTGCAGTTAGGATTTTCCTTTCCTAGATTATGGGGCCTTGGTTGTAGTTCCCAAAACTCTCCAGTACTTTTAGAGTATTCACAAACGACAAACAATAATATTCTTCCAAGTTAACCCGATATCTAAGATCTGGATCTGCAAGTCATGGGTTGATATCGAAGATATGGATCTGCAAGTCATGGGTTGATATCTAAGATCTGGATCTGCAAGTCATGAGTTGATATCAAAGATCTGGATCTGCAAGTCATGAGTTGATATCGAAGATCTGGATCTGCAAGTCATGGGTTGATATTGAGGATCTGGATCTGCAAGTCATGAGTTGATATTGAAGATCTGGATCTGCAAGTCATGAGTTGATATCGAAGATCTGAATCTGCAAGTCATGGGTTGATATCGTCGAAGATCTGGATCTGCAAGTCATGAGTTGATATCGAAGATCTGGATCTTCAAGTCATGGGTCGTTGCCACAGTCATGAACTAACACTTCCTTTAGCTCGCAGTTTTGATGAACTGGCAAGTAGCGTGCTTTAATAAACAGGACCTCTGAAATATGAGCATCATATGATTAATTTAATTACCAACACAAGCAATGAATAATGCTGACTTTAACATCACTAGTACAGTATTGATTGCAGACAACGAACAAGATCTGCAACATTTAGTAGATGTGATTGTTGTACACAGTGAACAAATAGGGTAAGAGTTAAATTGTACGAAGGTAAGAGATTATGGTCATCACTAAGAAGAAAGAAATACCGCAATGTATTGGCACCTTTCCATCTTGACAGACGATAGTTTGGTACATTGTGCTTCAAAAAGGCTTAATAACTACGACCCATGGCGGTGGCAAGTGTGGCTGGTAAGGCCAATTCTTGCTGCAAATGTTTGCCTACAGTAGATGCATGTGAAAACATGGTCATTTCCACCATTGTGCACCATCTTACGTCTCTCACGCTCTGTGTGTGCTTTATCTGCAATCATTTTCTCTTTTGTCTTTATTCCATTTCTGATGTTTGCCCCCCATGCAACACGTTCAGCGGCGACTTGCTCCCAATGTGCATTATTAATGCCTGTATCAATCATGTCCCGCTTACACACATCTTTGTATCGTAGTAGAGGTCGACCCTGAGATCTCCTACCCATCTGTAATTCACCAAAAAAGATGTCCTTTGGTATTCTACCATTATCCATCCTCCTAACATGTCCTATCCATCTAAGTCTACGAAGACTGAGCAAGGAATACACTGTCACACAACTTGATCTTTCCAATACTTCAGTATTTGTGATTTTGTCTTGCCACTTAATACCAAGTATTCTTCGCAGACACCGCATATGAAAGCTGTTTAAACGTTTCTCTTGGCGTGAGTAAGTTGTCCAGGTTTCACTGCCATAAAGAAGAGTACTAAGGACACAGGCTTGGTAGACGAGGACTTTTGTTTTGGCAGTAAGCTTCCTGTTCTCCCAGACTCTTTTTGCTAACATGTTCATTGTTGTTACTGCCTTGCCAATCCTGATGTTGATTTCCTGATCGAGGGATAATTTGCTATTTACCTCTGATCCTAGATATGTAAAATTGTCTACTATCTCCAGTTCGGCATCGTCAATAAAGATTGATGGTACACCATGTGCACCTTGTGACATAATCTGTGTCTTCTTTTTGTTAAATTGTTAAACCAAATTCAGAACAAGCATTGGAGAATGCAGATAGTAGATGTTGTAATTCTTCCTCATCGCAGCATCTAACGCAAAAAGCAACTCTCTGATTAGTACCCTCCTAATTTTGGTCTTGGCCTTCAATCTCTGAGCATTATAGAGGCCACCATCTGAGCGTGAGTGAATGTATATACCGTCATCCTTATCACGAAAGGCATATTTCAGTAGACTGCAATGTAATATATGGGTAAATGGTAATATTCTTAAACAAGTGAATTGGAACAACTATCTCAAAACAGTCTGATGGGAGATACAATGAAGAGATTAGAACAAGAAGTTTTATGGCAACGATAGCCTTTTGCAAAATGGAAAACATACTGACCAATAAAAATGATGTCAACTGCAAAGAGAAAAAAAGTGTTGAAGCGCTACATAGAACCTGTACTTTGTATGTATGTGAAGCGTCGACAATGAACAGACAAGCTGAAAAACATCTAATGGCAGTGGAAATGTAGTTTCTGAAGAAAAAGCAAAGAATACCATGGGCAGACAGAAAAACCAATGAGCAATTCCTACAAGAAACGAAAACAGTTAACTGATTAGAGAATTTAGACGTCGATAGTCAAGATTTTTGGGTACGTTATGATATAAACTATTACGATATAAACTAGAGGACATGGTGACAACTGGCAAGGCTGAGGGAGAAAGGAACACAGGGAAGGCAGAGTAGTAAATATCTGAATGCCTTGGCCATTTGGCATAACCGAGAAAAGAAAATACAGCTGATCCACAACCCTAGTGATCATGTGAGATGGTAAAACATGACCGCAAAGCTTATCGGCATGGCACATGATGACCATAATCATCACTTTCTGCTTGTTCATCTTGAAACACGCTGCCAGAATGGATAATACCCTCAGCTGTCGTGACAGCAGTCCGAGTTCAATCTCCACCAGAGGCAGGATTGTTTGTTCCACCTAATATGGGATCACTTACTAAATAAGCTGAATAGTGTATAAATGCCTGTGAATATAAATGTTATAGATGGATTCTAAGAGTATCTTGGATACAGAAAAGAACAAATGCATTCATACGACAAGACCAGAATATTGAAGAAGGCTGGCTACTAAAGACAATAAAACAAAGAAAATTGAAATATTCTGGTCATTGAAATGTTACTGTAGTTTAGAGAGAATAATAATGGAAGGGTATAGCCCGGGAAGAGAGGAAGAGGACGGCCGAAGAGAAGATGAGTGGAAGATGTGGCAGATGATCTCCAGAAGGGTGTATCAGATGCAGGATATCTTGCTTATGACTGAGAAGTTTTTCAGAAGGTTGTTATGGGAGCGAGGTTCTGCAAAGGACATGCTAGTGAATGAATGAACGAGTTTCGCACTATCATTCACTATCACTGAATGTAAGAAAGAGTGCTGAAAAGTTACATAATAATAAATTATTATCACTGAATGTCACAAAATGAGTATTGGAATATTATATTGAAACTGTTTTGCTGTGTGGCAGTGAATCATGAAACATAAATGAACAAATTACAAAGAACTTAGGTAGTAACAGGGATGTGGTTTCTGAGACAAATATTACGAATTCTGTCACAGTAACTGACAGCAATTGCCTGAAAGAGGCTAATGAAACTAGAACATTATATACAACAATAAGAATGAAACAATCAGCTTTCTTTGGTCATGTGATGAGAAGAAATAAACTGGAGCGACAACTGGGTAGATCAATGAGAAAAGAGGCAGATCAAGAGAAATAATGCTGGATGGACCGAAACGGTGACATGGAGGAATATCATCAGTAAAATTGACCCAGAACACCAAAGATCGAGATCTGCGGAGAGTCATGAACGCCTACGCCAGCTGACAGGTCACTTGATGATGATAAGAATGGCTCTGGAGTCATCCAAGCCTCATGAAAATGTGCACCAAAATGTTTTCTGCAAACTGTCATGACCTAGAATATATGAAGACCCAATACTTCACACCCCATCAGCAGTACTGGCTGTGGGACTGCCTTACTTCTCTCTATGGAACTGCCTTACTTCTCTCTATGGGACTGCCTTACTTCTCTCTATGGGACTGCCTTACTTCTCTCTATGGGACTGCCTTACTTCTCTCTATGGAACTGCCTTACTTCTCTCTATGGAACTGCCTTACTTCTCTCTAAGGATCTGCCTTACTTCTCTCTATGGAACTGCCTTACTTCTCTCTATGGAACTGCCTTACTTCTCTCTATGGGACTGCCTTACTTCTCTCTATGGAACTGCCTTACTTCTCTCTATGGAACTGCCTTACTTCTCTCTATGGAACTGCCTTACTTCTCTCTATGGGACTGCCTTACTTCTCTCTATGGGACTGCCTTACTTCTCTCTATGGGACTGCCTTACTTCTCTCTATGGGACTGCCTTACTTCTCTCTATGGAACTGCCTTACTTCTCTCTATGGAACTGCCTTACTTCTCTCTATGGAACTGCCTTACTTCTCTCTATGAGACTGCCTTACTTCTCTCTATGGGACTGCCTTACTTCTCTCTATGGGACTGCCTTACTTCTCTCTATGGGACTGCCTTACTTCTCTCTATGGAACTGCCTTACTTCTCTCTATGGGACTGCCTTACTTCTCTCTATGGGACTGCCTTACTTCTCTCTATGGGACTGCCTTACTTCTCTCTATGGGACTGCCTTACTTCTCTCTATGGAACTGCCTTACTTCTCTTATGGAACTGCCTTACTTCTCTCTATGGAACTGCCTTACTTCTCTCTATGGAACTGCCTTACTTCTCTCTATGGAACTGACTTACTTCTCTCTATGGAACTGCCTTACTTCTCTCTATGGAACTGCCTTACTTCTCTCTATGGAACTGCCTTACTTCTCTATATGGAACTGCCTTACTTCTCTCTATGGGACTGCCTTACTTCTCTCTATGGGACTGCCTTACTTCTCTCTATGGGACTGCCTTACTTCTCTCTATGGGACTGCCTTACTTCTCTCTATGGGACTGCCTTACTTCTCTCTATGGGACTGCCTTACTTCTCTCTATGGGACTGCCTTATTTCTCTCTATGGGACTGCCTTACTTCTCTCTATGGGACTGCCTTATTTCTCTCTATGGGACTGCCTTATACTTCTCTCTATGGAACTGCCTTACTTCTCTCTATGGAACTGCCTTACTTCTCTCTATGCAACTGCCCTATTTCTCTCTATGGAACTGCCTTACTTCTCTCTATGGGACTGCCTTATTTCTCTCTATGGGACTGCCTTATTTCTCTCTATGGGACTGCCTTATTTCTCTCTATGGGACTGCCTTACTTCTCTCTATGGAACTGCATTACTTCTCACTATGGGACTGCCTTATTTCTCTATATGGAACTGCCTTACTTCTCTCTATGGGACTGCCTTACTTCTCTCTATGGACTGCCTTACTTCTCTCTATGGGACTGCCTTACTTCTCTCTATGGGACTGTCCTTACTTCTCTCTATGGGACTTCTCTCTATGGTGACTGCCTTACTTCTCTCGATGGGAGCCTACTCTCTATGGGGACTGCCTTACTTCTCTCTATTGGACGTATTACTCTCTCTATGGGGACGCCTTACTCTCTCTATGGGACTGCCTTACTCTCTCTATAGCGGACTGTCTTAACGTATCTCTTATGGACTGCCTTACTTATCTCTATGGGACTGCCTTACTTTCTCTTATGGGACTGCCTTATTCTCTCTATGGGACCTTCCTTACTTATCCATGGGACTAGCCTACTCTCTCTATGGGACTGCCTTACTTCTCTCATGGGACTGCCTACTTCTCTTAGTGTGACTGCTTACTTCTCTCTTATGGGACTGCCTATACTTCTCTCTATAGTGAACTGCCTTATTTCTCATCGTATGAGAACTGCCTTGACGTTCTCTATAAAGGACTGTCCTTACTCTCTCTCTATGGAACTGACCTTATTCTCTTCATCTCTATGGCAAACTGCCCTTACTTCTCTCTATGGAACTTGTCTTACTTCTCCTCTATGGAACTGCCTTACTTCTCTCTAGTGGACTTGCCTTACTTCTCTCTATGGACTAGCCTTATTTCTCTCTAGGAACTGCCTTACTTCTCTCTATGGGACTGCCTTATTCCTCTCTATGGGACTGCCTTACTTCTCTCTATGGGACTGCCTTACTTCTCTCTAGTGGAACTGCCTTACTTCTCTCTATGGGACTGCCTTACCTTCCTCTCTATGGAACTGCCTTACTTCTCTCTATGGGGACTGCCTTATTTCTCTCTATGGGACTGCCTATTTCTCTCTATGGGACTGCCTTATTTCTCTCTATGGGACTGCCTTACTTCTCTCTATGGAACTGCATTACTTCTCACTATGGGACTGCCTTATTTCTCTATATGGAACTGCCTTACTTCTCTCTATGGGACTGCCTTACTTCTCTCTATGGGACTGCCTTACTTCTCTCTATGGGACTGCCTTACTTCTCTCTATGGGACTGTCTTACTTCTCTCTATGGGACTGCCTTACTTCTCTCTATGGGACTGCCTTACTTCTCTCTATGGGACTGTCTTACTTCTCTCTATGGGACTGCCTTACTTCTCTCTATGGGACTGCCTTACTTCTCTTCTTCTTCTTCTTTCGTTCGCTTGAAATATGTCTATATCTGCAATGTCGTCTCTTGCATGAATTGAACTGTTTTTTTCAGTTCACACAGTGGTCCATAGAGTTTATCTTCCACTGTCGTCTCTCTAGGCCAGAAGGTTAGCCTAGATGATGTTATATTTTGGGCAGTCTTGGAGTATGTGCTCTGCTGTCTGCGACGCCAATCCACATGTGCACATGGCTGTTTCACCAATCTTGAATTTTTTATACATGTGGTTGCGTAATCTATTGTGTCCTGTTCTGAGGCGCAGAATAATGACTTGTTCTGGTCTGTCCATAATGTGGTAGTCATCTTGAGCAGGTTTTGGTGGCTTTCTGACTGATTTGATCATTCTTTTCATTTGGTGGTATGTAACGGGCACATCAGGCTGTTCCTCTTTGGCTCCTTCCTTAGCCAATTGATCAGCTCTGTCGTTTCCGGGTACTCCACAGTGGGATGGTATCCACTGTATGGTGACTTTATGCTGGCTGCTAAGTTCAGAAAGTAGTGTCCTTAGTACTGGCAATTTCCCAGAGAGGAGCGCCTCGAGTACTGATTTTGCATCTGTTAGTAGCACCACAGGTTGAGTACCCTTACTTCTCTCTATGGGACTGCCTTACTTCTCTCTATGGGACTGCCTTACTTCTCTCTATGGGACTGCCTTACTTCTCTCTATGGGACTGCCTTACTTCTCTCTATGGGACTGCCTTACTTCTCTCTATGGGACTGCCTTACTTCTCTCTATGGGACTGCCTTACTTCTCTCTATGGAACTGCCTTACTTCTCTCAAAGGAACTGCCTTACTTCTCTCAAAGGAACTGCCTTACTTCTCTCTATGGAACTGCCTTATTTCTCTTCTCTCTATGGAACTGCCTTACTTCTCTCTATGGAACTGTCTTACTTCTCTCTATGGAACTGCCTTACTTCTCTCTATGGGACTGCCTTACTTCTCTCTATGGAACTGCCTTATTTCTCTCTATGGAACTGCCTTACTTCTCTCTATGGGACTGCCTTACTTCTCTCTATGGGACTGCCTTACTTCTCTCTATGGGACTGCCTTACTTCTCTCTATGGAACTGCCTTACTTCTCTCTATGGGACTGCATTACTTCTCTCTATGGGACTGCATTACTTCTCTCTATGGGACTGCCTTACTTCTCTCTATGGGACTGCCTTACTTCTCTCTATGGAACTGCCTTACTTCTCTCTATGGAACTGCCTTACTTCTCTCTATGGAACTGCCTTATTTCTCTCTATGGAACTGCCTTACTTCTCTCTATGGAACTGCCTTATTTCTCTCTATGGAACTGCCTTACTTCTCTCTATGGAACTGCCTTACTTCTCTCTATGGAACTGCCTTATTTCTCTCTATGGAACTGCCTTACTTCTCTCTATGGGACTGCCTTACTTCTCTCTATGGAACTGCCTTACTTCTCTCTATGGGACTGCCTTACTTCTCTCTATGGAACTGCCTTATTTCTCTCTATGGGACTGCCTTACTTCTCTCTATGGGACTGCCTTACTTCTCTCTATGGGAACTGCCTTACTTCTCTCTATGGACTGCCTACTTCTCTCTATGGGACCTGCCTTACTTCTCCTCTATGGACTGCCTTACTTCTCTCTATGGGACTGCCTTACTTCTCTCTATGGGAACTGCCTTACTTCTCTCTATGGGAACTGCCTTACTTCTCTCTATGGAACTGCCTTATTTCTCTCTATGGAACTGCCTTACTTCTCTCTAAGGAACTGCCTTACTTCTCTCTATGGAACTGCCTTATTTCTCTTCTCTCTATGGAACTGCCTTACTTCTCTCTATGGAACTGTCTTACTTCTCTCTATGGAACTGCCTTACTTCTCTCTATGGGACTGCCTTACTTCTCTCTATGGAACTGCCTTATTTCTCTCTATGGAACTGCCTTACTTCTCTCTATGGGACTGCCTTATTCTCTCTATGGGACTGCCTTACTTCTCTCTATGGGACTGCCTTACTTCTCTCTATGGAACTGCCTTACTTCTCTCTATGGGGACTGCCTTACTTCCTCTATAGGAACTGCCTTACTTCTCTCTATGGGACTGCCTACTTCTCTCTATGGGACTGCCTTAATTTCTCTATGGACGCCTTATTCTCTCTATGGGAACTGCCTCTTACTTCTCTCTAGGAACTGCCTTACTTCTCTCTATGGGACTGCCTTTATTCTCTCTATGGAACGCCTACTTCTCTCTATGGGACTGCCTTACTCTCTCTATGGGACTGCCTTACTTCTCTCTATGGGACTGGCCTTACTTCTCTCTATGGGACTGCCTTACTTCTCCTCTATGGACCTGCCTTACTTCTCTCTATGGGACTGCCTTACTTCTCTCTATGGGACTGCCTTACTTCTCTCTATGGGACTGCCTTACTTCTCTCTATGGGAACTGCCTTACTTCTCTCTATGGAACTGCCTTACTTCTCTCTATGGAACTGCCTTACTTCTCTCTATGGAACTGCCTTACTTCTCTCTATGGGAACTTGCCTTACTTCTCTTCTATGGGACTGCCTTAATACGTCTCTTCTATGGGGAACTGCCTTACGTCTCTCTATGGGACATGGCCTTACTTACTCTCTATTGGGACTGCCATTACTTCTCTCTATGTGAACGGCCTTACTTCTGCTCTAATGGTGACTAACTGGCCTTACTTCTCTTCTATGGTAACTGCCTACTTCATCTCTAGAGGACTGCCTTACTTCTCTCAAATGGGAACTGCCGTACTTCGCTCTATGGGGTACCTGCCTTACTTCTGCTCCTATGGAAGCTGCCGTACACACTTCTTACTAAGGGAAACTGTCTTACTTGCTCTTCTATGGAAACTGCCTTACTTCTCTCTATGGGAACTGCCTTACTATCGTCTCTAATGGAACTGGTGCTTATGTTCTCTCTATGGGAACGCCTTACTTCTCTCGATGTGGAACATGCTTAACTTCTCGCTATGGGAACTGCCTTACTTCTACCTCTCTATGGGGAACTCGGGGACCTACTTCTCCTATAGGAACTGCCTTATTACTTCTCCTATGGGACTGGCATTACTTCTCTCTATGGGACTGCCTACTTCTCTCTATGGGACTGCCTTACTTCTCTCTATGGGACTGCCTTATTTCTCTCTATGGAACTGCCTTACTTCTCTCTATGGGAACTGCCTTACTTCTCTCTATGGGACTGCCTTATTTCTCTCTATGGGACTGCCTTACTTCCTCTCTATGGGACTGCCTATTTCTCTCTATGGGACTGCCTTACTTCTCTCTATGGAAATGCCTTACTTCTCTCTATGGAACTGCCTTACTTCTCTCTATGGAACTGCCCTTACTTCTCTCTATGGGACTGCCTTACTTCTCTCTATGGGACTGCCTTACTTCCTCTCTATGGACTGCCTTACTTCTCTCTATGGAACTGCCATTACTTCTCACTATGGGACTGCCTTACTTCTCTATATGGAACTGCCTTACTTCTCTCTATGGGACTGCCTTACTTCTCTCTATGGGACTGCCTTACTTCTCTCTATGGGACTGCCTTACTTCTCTCTATGGGACTGCCTTACTTCTCTCTATGGGACTGCCTTACTTCTCTCTATGGAACTGCCTTACTTCTCTCTATGGAACTGCCTTACTTCTCTCTATGGAACTGCCTTACTTCTCTCTATGAGACTGCCTTACTTCTCTCTATGGGACTGCCTTACTTCTCTCTATGGGACTGCCTTACTTCTCTCTATGGAACTGCCTTACTTCTATGGAACTGACTTACTTCTCTCTATGGAACTGCCTTACTTCTCTCTATGGAACTGCCTTACTTCTCTCTATGGAACTGCCTTACTTCTCTATATGGAACTGCCTTACTTCTCTCTATGGGACTGCCTTACTTCTCTCTATGGAACTGCCTTACTTCTCTCTATGGAACTGCCTTACTTCTCTCTATGGAACTGCCTTACTTCTCTATATGGAACTGCCTTACTTCTCTCTATGGGACTGCCTTACTTCTCTCTATGGGACTGTCTTACTTCTCTCTATGGGACTGCCTTACTTCTCTCTATGGGACTGCCTTACTTCTCTCTATGGGACTGCCTTATTTCTCTCTATGGGACTGCCTTACTTCTCTCTATGGAACTGCCTTACTTCTCTCTATGCAACTGCCTTACTTCTCTCTATGCAACTGCCCTATTTCTCTCTATGGAACTGCCTTACTTCTCTCTATGGGACTGCCTTATTTCTCTCTATGGGACTGCCTTATTTCTCTCTATGGGACTGCCTTATTTCTCTCTATGGGACTGCCTTACTTCTCTCTATGGAACTGCATTACTTCTCACTATGGGACTGCCTTATTTCTCTATATGGAACTGCCTTACTTCTCTCTATGGGACTGCCTTACTTCTCTCTATGGGACTGCCTTACTTCTCTCTATGGGACTGCCTTACTTCTCTCTATGGGACTGTCTTACTTCTCTCTATGGGACTGCCTTACTTCTCTCTATGGGACTGCCTTACTTCTCTCTATGGGACTGTCTTACTTCTCTCTATGGGACTGCCTTACTTCTCTCTATGGGACTGCCTTACTTCTCTCTATGGGACTGCCTTACTTCTCTCTATGGGACTGCCTTACTTCTCTCTATGGGACTGCCTTACTTCTCTCTATGGGACTGCCTTACTTCTCTCTATGGGACTGCCTTACTTCTCTCTATGGAACTGCCTTACTTCTCTCTATGGGACTGCCTTACTTCTCTCTATGGGACTGCCTTACTTCTCTCTATGGGAACTGCCTTATTTCTCTCTATGGAACTGCCTTACTTCTCTCTAAGGAACTGCCTTACTTCTCTCTATGGAACTGCCTTATTTCTCTTCTCTCTATGGAACTGCCTTATTTCTCTTCTCTCTATGGAACTGCCTTACTTCTCTCTATGGAACTGCCTTACTTCTCTCTATGGGACTGCCTTACTTCTCTCTATGGAACTGCCTTATTTCTCTCTATGGAACTGCCTTACTTCTCTCTATGGGACTGCCTTACTTCTCTCTATGGGACTGCCTTACTTCTCTCTATGGGACTGCCTTACTTCTCTCTATGGGACTGCCTTACTTCTCTCTATGGGACTGCCTTACTTCTCTCTATGGGACTGCCTTACTTCTCTCTATGGGACTGCCTTACTTCTCTCTATGGGACTGCCTTACTTCTCTCTATGGGACTGCCTTACTTCTCTCTATGGAACTGCCTTACTTCTCTCTATGGAACTGCCTTACTTCTCTCTATGGAACTGCCTTATTTCTCTCTATGGAACTGCCTTACTTCTCTCTATGGAACTGCCTTATTTCTCTCTATGGAACTGCCTTACTTCTCTCTATGGAACTGCCTTACTTCTCTCTATGGAACTGCCTTATTTCTCTCTATGGAACTGCCTTACTTCTCTCTATGGGACTGCCTTACTTCTCTCTATGGAACTGCCTTACTTTTCTCTATGGGACTGCCTTACTTCTCTCTATGGAACTGCCTTATTTCTCTCTATGGGACTGCCTTACTTCTCTCTATGGGACTGCCTTACTTCTCTCTATGGGACTGCCTTACTTCTCTCTATGGGACTGCCTTACTTCTCTCTATGGGACTGCCTTACTTCTCTCTATGGGACTGCCTTACTTCTCTCTATGGGACTGCCTTACTTCTCTCTATGGAACTGCCTTATTTCTCTCTATGGAACTGCCTTACTTCTCTCTAAGGAACTGCCTTACTTCTCTCTATGGAACTGCCTTATTTCTCTTCTCTCTATGGAACTGCCTTACTTCTCTCTATGGAACTGTCTTACTTCTCTCTATGGAACTGCCTTACTTCTCTCTATGGGACTGCCTTACTTCTCTCTATGGAACTGCCTTATTTCTCTCTATGGAACTGCCTTACTTCTCTCTATGGGACTGCCTTACTTCTCTCTATGGGACTGCCTTACTTCTCTCTATGGGACTGCCTTACTTCTCTCCATGGAACTGCCTTACTTCTCTCTATGGGACTGCCTTACTTCTCTCTATGGGACTGCCTTACTTCTCTCTATGGGACTGCCTTACTTCTCTCTATGGGACTGCCTTACTTCTCTCTATGGAACTGCCTTACTTCTCTCTATGGAACTGCCTTACTTCTCTCTATGGAACTGCCTTATTTCTCTCTATGGAACTGCCTTACTTCTCTCTATGGAACTGCCTTATTTCTCTCCATGGAACTGCCTTACTTCTCTCTATGGAACTGCCTTATTTCTCTCTATGGAACTGCCTTACTTCTCTCTATGGGACTGCCTTACTTCTCTCTATGGAACTGCCTTACTTCTCTCTATGGGACTGCCTTACTTCTCTCTATGGAACTGCCTTATTTCTCTCTATGGGACTGCCTTACTTCTCTCTATGGAACTGCCTTACTTCTCTCTATGGGACTGCCTTATTTCTCTCTATGGAACTGCCTTATTTCTCTCTATGGAACTGCCTTATTTCTCTCTATGGAACTGCCTTACTTCTCTCTATGGAACTGCCTTACTTCTCTCTATGGAACTGCCTTACTTCTCTCTATGGAACTGCCTTATTTCTCTCTATGGAACTGCCTTACTTCTCTCTATGGGACTGCCTTATTTCTCTATATGGGACTGCCTTACTTCTCTCTATGGGACTGCCTTACTTCTCTCTATGGGACTGCCTTACTTCTCTCTATGGGACTGCCTTACTTCTCTCTATGGGACTGCCTTACTTCTCTCTATGGGACTGCCTTACTTCTCTCTATGGAACTGCCTTACTTCTCTCTATGGAACTGCCTTACTTCTCTCTATGGAACTGCCTTACTTCTCTCTATGGGACTGCCTTACTTCTCTCTATGGAACTGCCTTACTTCTCTCTATGGAACTGCCTTACTTCTCTCTATGGAACTGCCTTACTTCTCTCTATGGAACTGCCTTACTTCTCTCTATGGAACTGCCTTACTTCTCTATATGGAACTGCCTTACTTCTCTCTATGGGACTGCCTTACTTCTCTCTATGGGACTGCCTTACTTCTCTCTATGGAACTACCTTACTTCTCTCTATAGAACTGCCTTACTTCTCTATCTTGCAGCTGCTGGAGTTCTGCCATCACAACTTCCGACTTCTGTTTGAAGCAAACCAAGCATTTATTGGCTTGTCCTGAGTGCATTGATGTAAATCCCTTATCTTTCTCAGCCTTTCATCTCCCGATGAAGTCAAGACCCTGAACCAGTTGAGTTGAGTTAAGAACCGACACCACTGCATTCAGGACATTCCCATACGTGCTCCATCTCCTCGTTCAACAGCCAGTGAAGAGTCATACTGCTAATTGTTCCCACCATCTGATTAAAAGTTCTCCTGGTCTTCCCTCTCAGTTTAAGATTCTTCCAGAACCCCTGCCGATACCCCGCAATCTCATTCTTTCCACATATGGGTTCTCAATCTGTTCCTCCACCTTCTCCACCTGGTCCCACAAGCGTACGACCACCTCCCCCTTGTCCATAGGCAAACTACCACCAAGAGGTGTATTCCCTGCTAGCCTATCAGCCTGTTCATTCCCCCGTACCCCCGCATGGCCAGGGCAAAATATCCACACAATTCTCACAATCTGTGACCTCTGAAGTGACGAGAGCCATTCCACACAAAATATTCCTTTCTCCACCTTACTAAGCATACTCCTTTGTGCACCCCAGGATTGGTCGCATGGCAGCATTCTGTATGCGCTCCAACCTTTCAAGCTGGCTCTTTGATACTGTCAGCAGCCCCAAACCATACTCAATGACAGAAATTGTTAACTGCTGAAAGAGCCTGTACAGCATCCTCTGATCTACCCTGGTTGCTGCTATAGCCCTCAATGTATTAAGTCCCCTACCAGCCTTCATCACCAAAGCCTCCGCATGATCCTTAAATGACAAACACCTGTCAAAGGTGATACACAAGTACTTCAATTTACTCTCTCGACTAAGAGGACATCCATTCAACATAATACCTGGGACATCTGCCTTGACGATCCGGTTATCCAGGGAGTACCACACAACCGATGCCTTGTCTGGGTGTATAATAGCCCCTGCGTCCCTGCACCACTCCGCTACCCTGTTTACTGCCACCTGTAAGTCTTTCGCCACACTGGCCCTGTCTCTGCCGTTTGTACACCAGCACATCATCTGCAAATGTCAAGATTCTACCCACACCTGGTGTCTCAATAGCTGCAATTTTGTTGGTGTAGACATTAAAGAGCACTGGGGACAAGGCAGATCCCTGCGGCATCCCAGGTCTAATAGTACAGGGGTCAGAAGTCCAGGAACCCATGCGCAATGCAACCTTACGCTTACAAAGGACTGCCGCAACTCATCTAATGAGGCAAGGGCAGACTTCCATGTCCAACAGTGTGTGTATTAACCGATCATACCTAACCCTGTTATACGCATCATCCAGGTCAAGAGCTACCGCCACTGTCTCCTGTTTATCCTGGAAGCCCTCGTAGACATCAAATGCAAAAGTCGCAGCATTGGCCCAGATGTCTTTCCCAGGCCGGTAACTCCCGAGTCCTTGGGGAAGCAGATTACGACTTTCCAAATGTCACTGGAGCCTGCGTGCTACTATCTTTTTGAGGACTGATATACGTGTTTTGCAGGGTTATGATTTGGTATCCATTAAGTCTGGAGTGATCTTTACCTGGCTTTGGGAGTGGGACCAGGTAGCTATGCAGCCAATCGTGGGGTATTTCCGCCGTATTGATGCTTAGGTTGAAACAAAGAGCCATCTCCTCCAAGTCCCCATCATTTATGTTCCTCATATGGGAGTACTCACCCCATCCAGACCTGGTGCTGTGTCTTTAGCCCGCGTCAGTACCCGTCTAATGTCCTCCACTTTAATCTCACAGTCCTAGTTCCTAGTGACCCATGACAAGGCTTCTCTGACGGCGTCTTCAATGTCCTTGTCCATCTTTGTGGACAAGGGTGGTGGGATAGGGGTATCCCCTATAAAAGAAGAAATAAGGTGGAGTACCTGTTTATTCCCCCCGATTAGGGTTACGTGAAGCCATGGGTGCAGGTGTGGAAGAAGTTGAAGAGTAGGCAACAGGTAGGTAGGTCATGGTCACTAATATCATAATGGTAGGCAGAGGATCTCTTTTTGGAGACAATGGCTACAGCCATCAACCAGTATGGTCACTGCTAAGAAGGTAAGCAATCGCAAACTACCTACGTTTATTGGCATGGCACATTACTGTTCTTTCTAAACCATCATAACTGTCAATTAATCACGCTATTAAAAATGCCGGCTGCCTGGTTGTGGGGTTAGCAGCTTTCTCCGTTAATCCCGAATACTCTCGTGGTCGATGTGAGCGCACGAGAATTAGAAGTGGTTCGAGTCGCGCCAGTGACTAATGAGAGTATGGAGCCGGTCGCTCAGAAAGTCGTGGCGTGCTGATGAGCATAATCTAGCCTAGGAATCAATATACAGCTGAAAGATGCTGGTGTTGACCACAATATCCTGAAACAGGATGGAAACGCCAAAAAAAAAAAAAAATTTACCTTTAATGGTGAGGAGGTGAGGCTCGTTATTTACAGACATATATTCTGCCTTGTTGTGTCTTCCACGCAATCCTCCCATACACTGAAGTGCTGCCAGCATCAAGCAGATCAAGAACACGAGACTCATGTATGCGTACTGTCCTTGTATCCTCCTGTTGGAGAATGCATTGAAGTTAACACATTTACTAAATCATTTAGTGAATTGCGTCGTACTGTTTTGTCAAGCCTGTGGTTCAGTACATCCAACTGACCAGAATTTTTTCAGGTTTGCTCTCTTGCACACCATATTCAAAACACTGCTGCGGGTGATTTGGAAGAAGAACGGCTTGCGTTGGTTTGCATACAATGATATGAGTGTCAGTTGTTCACAAAGCAATTGCAAACTACTGAAAATAAACTTGCCCAGAAATCACAAGCAACCAAATAATGCTGGGGTTGACTGCTACGTCCTGTAAAGGATACGCAACTAACTTTCTATAGCCTTTGACTGTCCCTGTCTACACGGCAGCAAGATGGTGTCTCTCTTCATCTAGTTCCTATCCTTTGACCTGTCCGACATGGGAGACCCTACCAGTAGCTGTGCTACCGTCGAGATAGTTTTTGGTGGTCACTGGAACATGGAAACCCCTCTATCTCTACAAGATGGAGACACATCAGAAGGGCTATTTGCTAACTAATAAATAACAGTATTTAACTCTTTTATGCCATACACCACATGAAATAGCTCAAAACTGTACCAAACTCAAGAGTGGTTCCAATTCCTGCTATAGATTTCCCAATTGTGAAATGTAGCCTTGGCAGCAGTTATGGAGTTACCCTAACTTTATTTAAATGCTTTGAAACGTTTTTTTCTTTGTGTTTGCTCATTTTGAACTCAAGTGTAGTTCATATATGTGCTACTACTTCTAGTGCAGTTGACTGATGTTTTGTGTGTGGATGAGCTGTCCCTATTACCAGTGTCCCTGGCCATCAGGCAAATTCACTTGTAACCTATGTCCCAAAATCAAGGATGAGAAGTCAACATTTTAGTCCAACTGATCGGGGATGGGGTTGTACCCGATACCTCAGCACACCGAATGTTTAAGAACAAGCGCTCTTATCCATTCAACCATGCAAACCTTGAACCAGGTGGTCATGGTAATTTGTCTCTTACCCCTACCCTGTTCAACCTCGTAAGAGAAGTTATAATGAGGGCCGATCCCAGCCTCAAATTAATCATCCTATGACCAAATCAGCCACATTTTGACAATTAATTTGAAATAGATTGTAGTCCATAGGAGGTAATGAAGTCATGTGTAACAGCGATGCGAACACTTGAAGCAGTGTTTAAAGGGGGTTCATGTAGCCAAGTCATCCACCTCATACTCTGGAGACCATGGGTTCGTTCTCAGACTGTGTCATTCAGACCACGAGCACAATTTGCCTAGAAACATGTTGTGGTCATTGCTAGAGCTATGGGGTTTGTGCTTTGTGGAAAGCTCTCTGCTGGTGGCTTACAGTTTAAAGAATGAACAAACTTTATTTTTAAAGGGTCACAAACTGGGCATGCAGGCCCGTCTTATATTCGGCCCTTCCAATCACTAATCTTTTGTTCATCAATTGTGCATGTTACTTTTACATAGGAAAAACTTGTTAAATGAATGTTGTAAACATAAACAATGCATATTACCATGTTATGAGGCAGGCAAGCAGACACATGTACATTCATAAACACATACATACAATCCTGCATACATACATCATTTACCCAAATTCTCAAAATTATGCAACCACTCAATGACACACAAATTCACACTCCCTCGCATATACTTACTCACAATCACAAACTCACTAATAAAAGTTTCTCTCTCTCTCTCTCTCTCTCTCTCGCACACACACACACATGCACACACTCTCTCTCCATCTCTCGCTCACAGCAAGGCACACACATACACTCCTTCCCATACAAACTAACTGACACACACATTTTCACACATGTAAAGACACAAATACTCACACAGTTGTGCATCCACATAGTAACATACCTACACAATTCCTTACATACACACACATATACCCACTCACAATCACAAACACTAAATCCAGAGAATGAGCCAGATGGAGTCAAACCCAGTGCAATGAAGTTGATCATCTCAACTTTAACCATCTTTTGTGATGAAAATAAACTATTGATTATGTCCAGGCTTGCACACTTTTACAACAAAAACCAAACCAAGATAACAGACACTAACTTACAATTTCTGCAGACTCCAAATCTGCCTCATCTGCTTCTCATACATGGTTAAATTAGTATTAGATAATGCTTCTCTTCCAGTCATGGCTGTATCCACAGTTTCATTATCAATGTCCTGCTGCAGATTGTCAATCACTGCATGCTGTAGACTATGAAGATTTTGCTGATGTCTGCCTGGCTGCAGTATTGTCAGCCCACTTCTGGATGAAACATCACTATCATGTTCAATAAGATGGTTTCTCTCTGTCACCTGTGGATGTTGAACAGATTGCAGAGTCAGTCATCTGGCAATTGTTTTAACCTTCTATTGCAATAGATGGAAGTAAATCAGTGGTAAAATCTCTGCCAGGGAGCAAGCACGATAGGAGGCTTCTAATCATCAGAAGAGTTCCCCCATTGCAGAATGTTTCAGCCCCTTTATCTTCTTTGCACTTGTAGGGGGCGGGCCCATCTGGGTCATGACTCCTGGCAGAATAACTACGGGATGGAGTTATACCTCCCCATAACACAAAGCCTGGGCTGAATTGTAGAGATCAAGTGTTGCCCATGCAACATGATCCCTTACTCTGCATGCCTAGTTTACTCCAGAGGAAAGGTAACACCAATACATCTGGAATAAGACATGATTTCAACATCCAGACAATCAATAATCCCACGACAGTTTTGGGGAGTTAAAATAAGACAATTAATCATCCCATGGCACCCAAACAGTAATGTATGGCTGTGAAAACTGGACAGTTAATAAACAAGCATCAACAACAAAAACTCCTGGAGGCCTCACAGATGTGGTTTTACAGAATGCTGACAATGTCTTGGACAGCCAAAATGAGTAAACCAGATGTTACACGAGAGGTTAAGATAAAGATAATTTATCACAATCATCACAACGTGGCAATTACCATGTTCTGGCCGCATTATGATGAGAAAAACACGGTCAGTATCATGCTGTCACAACTGGAAAGATCTGTTAAATGAGACAAAATGAAAGCGAGAAGACGCATGACATGACACATTTTGTTGGTGATCGCAAAGTGTGCAGATGCAGGATTATCCATGCCAGTCGACACTTGATGATGATGAAATTCCAATCTACTTAATCATAATCATTAATCAAAGTATGGTCCGTTGCATGGTAAAAAAATACCAAGAACTATAAAGGGCTGTGGTTGCCCGAGTTTCAATTCAACGACTGGTCGATGCCTAAGTTTGGTTGAAGTGCTGTTAAAGTCTTCAGTGAAGACTCTTCACCAAAAGGTAAAGTACTATGACTATGAGTCACGAGCCTATGAACTCTATGAATATCAGCATGAGTGATACAGGAGGCCAAATAGTTCTGAATAGTCAACCAACGCTTTCCCGCGTTCGAAACACAGCTACGACCGATTTGGTAGCAGACCATGTCGCGCTGGTTTTAATGTGATGGTTAGGGAGCTAGTCGTTCAGAAAGCAATGGCAAACTACTGAGCGTAAACTTGCCAAGACATCAACAGCAGCAGTGCTGGTGTTGACAGCGATGTCCTGTAAATAGGATATGCAAATAAAACCAAAAAAATCAACCAACACAGAACTGCTGTCGTCAGCCACTACACACTGATGGAGATACTGAGATCGTCTAAGCACTTATGGACTAATAATAGTTGGAAATCAATTGGGGAACCCTTTGAGGCCACTAAGACAGTCTACAAATAAATCTATAATAATAGTTGAATGTGCAATGAGGATGATATGTTGACTAACTAATAATGCAAGTTTAGACTGAAATAAATCGGATCGTATTCTCAGTTCTGATTCAGATTCAATACTATAATATTATATTAATGAAGTGTTGTTTGTCCATCAAGAATGATGATGACCATTGATTTCATCCAGTGGGGTTGAAAGTATGGAGCCATGAGTTCTAAGAAGGTGATAGGGCCTATTTTGGCTTGAAATGTTCTTTGACAATGTGGGCAAAGAATGCTTGACGTTCCAGGAGGATCTCCTGCAGTGGTTTTTCTGTCCAGCCTTTTCTCCACAGCTCTTGCAGTCCTGGTTGATTCACAAGTGACTGCACCCTTATGTAATATGTACGCCACGAATTACGGTCTTTAGCAGCAGTCTCCCAGGTGTCAAGATAAATTCAAAAAAAAGCTTTCAGTGAGATTTTCAGTGTCTTTAAAGAGTTTCCTCTGGCTGCCTTGGGAACGTTTACAACATCGCAGCCTTGGGAGCGTTTACCACAACGCAGCTCGCCGTAAAAAATTTGTTTAGGGAGCCTTGATCTGGCATCGAGTTAAATGACCAGCCCAGCGAATCTGATTCTTCATTAGTAGAGTCACTCACAAGAGTGTGGATACTGGGCATGGACGCTGCAACTTCAGTGTCTGGGATCTTGTCTTGCCATTTAATCTTCAATTATATATTAACTAATTACACAATGTATTATTGGCATTGGAATAACTACTAACTTATATACTACCTACTACTACTACTATGTGGTATTGTCTGACAATACTTCATTAATGAAATGATGTATTATCCGCACTGATATGCTTGTGAAACATAAGACTGTTTATCAGCGACATGTTAGGAAATTAAATCACTTCCACAGTCTGCCCTAGGAAGCCACTGAAATAATTATAAATAATATAGAATAGAATATTAATTAATAATATATAGAATATAGGGGCCATTCCACTAGACTTAACGTATATTAATATTATTAATAATAATATTAATCTCAGGCTGTTAACTAGAACTAAATTACGAAAGACGCATTTACTGTTTGTGGGTTGTTTTTAACACCCGCGGTTATCCTCCAAAACCATGCTAGGACTATAATGTAGGCGTGTTGGATGTTCATTTCAGGTCTAGTTCCCCTGCCAACAATCCAACATTGTCGACGATTGCTGTCGATACAGGGAAGACGTGTCGACCTAATATTAATAATCCGGAAGTTATTCTTCTTCTTCAGCAATGACTGGTGCAGGGTTGCCTTCCTAGATGTTTTACATCTAGATCTAAATGTTTTTGCCTGCGTCTAGATGCCGTTTATTGACGTTTAGATGGTATATCATGCAATTCTAGATGTTTTTCAATTGGAGTTAGATATTTTATAGATTTTTATTTTCTTTCGTTGTTATTTAATTATTTTTTTTCCCCCGCGTTTCCATCCTGTTTCAGGATATTGCGGTCAACATCAGCATCTTTCAGCTGTATGTTGATTCCTAGGCTAGATTACGCTTATCAGCACGCCACGACTATCTGAGCGACCCGCTCCATACTCTCATGTCGCTAGTGCAGGGAGTGGCCAGCAGGGGCCACGGAAGTGGAAACCAAGCAACTATAATCTGTGCCGAAAAGAATGCCTTCATTCACGATCAATTATTTTGAAAACTGTCTGTTGCATCGTTATGAAATTTTTCCTGCCGTCTTATATTTACCCACACCCAAGGAATATGTCTTTTATCGTCGTCCGTGGTCGTCATTCGCACTGCGAGCGCTAACAAGTCAAGTCGCATTATTCTGTCAAGAAGCCTGATCAGCGGGAAAATAGTTAGTTAGTTAGTTAGTCGACAGATCATCCTCGTTGCACATCGGACCATTCAGTCCATAAGTGCTCGGATCCCCTCCTCAGCAAATCCCGCAGCGTGTAGCGGCTAACGACGCCAGTTCTGTGTTGGTTTATCAATCTTCTTTGGCTTCCTGCGTAGTGTTCTTGTTTGGCCACCCCTCTATTAATTTGCTGCTCTCGCAGTCTGGCCATTGTTGTAGATTCACAGTCATCACTTGGTTCTTGCAAAAGTCTCACTTCTCGTAGAGCATTCAGAATGTCAGACTGGTCCATGGCGCGTCCGCCCTCAACAGTAGCCTCACCTGCGAGCTTGTCAGCCCGCTCATTTCCTTGTACTCCCGCATGCCCTGGCACGAAGATGAAACTAATCTTTGCCAGCCGAGACCGCTTCAGAGGCAGCAACCATTCTCTTCGGATCGACCCCTCCTCTATCCTCTTGATCATGTTCATTGAGTCGCTAAGGAAACAAGCCCTAGTGAATGTCTGTGTCTCGAGCCATGTTATTGCTTTACTTACTGCCATGACTTCCATGGTCAGGCTACTTGTGGTTTCAGTGAAAGCACCAGAGTCCTCCTTCACAATTCTCCCTCCGGCCCGAGCTGTAAAGGCCCATGAGCTTCTCACATGTCGGACGACCGACCCATCTGTGTAGATGACCGCGTCACTGTCTAGCGAATTCTCGAAAATAAACGCTTGTACTTCAGCCTCAACAGCAGCCGGATTTTCTTGTCTGCATTTTCTACCTAGTTGGATGCAAACTGAAAAGGATGTGCAGAAGTCTGTTGGCACTTGCACCCACTCCTCGCCAGGTTCTAAGTCCTCAAGTGAACACACCTGTTGAAGAATGTCCTCGGCTTGACCCATCCACGACCGTCCTCTTTTTAACCTGCTGCCCTTCACCTTCCTAATTTCACTATGCAGTGGATGCTGTGTGTTTGCGTTAATTCTGAGGTAGGCACGTGCCCTGCAAACTTGCATTCTCTCTTCAATGGTTGGAAAATCAAGAAGGTAGCGCATCGCCCTGCATGCTGTATCTCTTGTACATCCAAGAATAATGCGCATAGTTTCATTCTGTATCCTTTCCATCCTTTCTATCTGCTTATGGCTGACAGTCAGGATTGCCATTGCATACTCCAAAACAGACATGACCAGCCCCTCGTACAGAAGACATAGATGGCGCTGCTCACAGTTTGCTGCCGCCATCACCCGCATCGCTGCCAAACCCCGCTTGGCCTTTGTTATCACCTGGTCTATGTGCACATTATAAGCAAGGCTTCGATCAAACCGTATCCCCAGGTAATTCATTGCCTGCGTTCTTTCCACCGTCTCTGAACACAGCATTACAGTTGGTGTTGGATTGTTGACAATATGATTATTCAACGAGAACCAAGTCACTGTTGCCTTTGTTGGGTTAACCATTGCCCCAGCTTCATCACACCAAGTACTTATGATGCGATTGAGTTCGGTTTGTAGTTCCACAGCAACCTCCTCTCTATCCTTACCCTGACGATACACTAAAACATCATCGGCATATGACAATGTCCTGCCAGGTCCAGTGATCTGCTCACTGGTGATTCTCACTGTGTAGGCGTTGAACAGTACCGGAGATAATGGTGATCCCTGTGGTAGGCCAGGATATATTGTTGTTGGTTCCGAAGTCCAACTGCCACATCTAAAAACTACTTTCCGTTGGAAGAGAGCTGCAGCGATCCAACTAAGGAGGAATGGACTTACGTTTAGTTCAAGAAGCTGAAACATTAAAAAATCCAGTGGTACTCTGTTGTATGCGTCCTCAAGATCAGTCGCTGCAGCAACGGTTTCAGTGCCTGAGTGGAAACCTTCATAGACATCGTGGGCAAAGAC
The DNA here is from genome assembly GCA_014155875.1 of Cepaea nemoralis. Classification (NCBI taxonomy): domain Eukaryota; kingdom Metazoa; phylum Mollusca; class Gastropoda; order Stylommatophora; family Helicidae; genus Cepaea; species Cepaea nemoralis. The sequence continues at coordinate 302,179 of JACEFZ010024936.1, read as the reverse complement.
TGCTGCATTGGTCCAGGTTTCTCTTTTTGGATGATACCCACCCAGGGTAGGTGGGAAAACACCTTGCCTCTCTAGTTGGCTTGATATTTTCCTGGCAATTACCTTCTCCAGCAGCTTGCCTATTGTATTCTGCATGGTTATAATTCGATATCCCTGAATTTTCTTGTGGTCTTTGTCAGGCTTCGGCAAGGGAATCAGATAGCTGTGTAACCATTCCTCCTTGATGCTAGCACTCCCTATACTGTTGTTGTACATGTCTGCTAGTTTCTCTAGCTCATTGTCGGTACACCTATTTATGTCGTCGTATCTTATGCCATCAGGACCTGGAGCACTGTTTTTTGATCGTCGAAGCACAGCCTTGATTTCTTTCACTGTCACTGTGTCTTCATCCGAAGTGTTCTGGGCCTTGCATCTGTCTGAGGTGACCTCCTTGGCCAGATTCCGGCCTCCCATGTCTGTCTGGTTGCTCTGCTCAAGGTAGCGTTCAAAGAGGGCTTTGCCCTTGTCCTCGTCAGTCCTCTGCCAGATGAGGTCAGCACCTTGGAAGTCAGAAATGCTCTTATTCTTGACTACACCACTCATGCTTTTATGTAGTCGCCAGAACAATTTCAGTGACTTGTCTGTGCTTACTCTTTGACACACCTCTGCCCATTTTTCGCTTTTAACCACCGTGACCAGTTTTTTGAAATAGCTTACTTTTGTGTGCATCTCTCTTTCTAAGTGCAAGCAGGGACTAGGATGACCAGCTCTGTTCTTCTTGGCATTTTGCCATCTCCTTACAGCACTACGCTTATCCACCCAAGCCTTCTCCACCTCGAAACTCCACCACGGTGGCTGCTCCCAGCTTTTTTTCCTTTTCTTCCTGCCCTGAAACGTTCTGCGCTTGTCACGTCTTATTTTACTCACCACATCTTGCCCTGTACTGTCATACTGGAACGTCTTTACCTTTAGCTTGTGCTGCCTGGTTCTGCCTTTCTCCACCAATATGCTGCATGGGTGGTGGTCGCTGCCATGGTGTCCTAGGACACCCCATCTACACACTGTAGTGAGTGAAGGTGAAACTAGCGCCAGATCAATAGCACTGTCCTCATCGCCTGGACGGCTTGCTGTCTTGATCAGCGGGAAAATGTCACGCTGAAAGTCCAACAACAAGAAACACGCTGTTGCCAAGATGTGCAGCGTGGGAGCCGACAAGAAGAAGAAGAACGTCGAGAGCCTACCTGCTAGCTGCATCAAAGAGCCTGATACTACACCGATTACTGAAGCTACTACGAGGGAGAAGATTGACAGCCCAACACAGTCAAGAACCAAGACAGCAGAGAAAGAGGAGAAAGACACCAGAGTCGGAATCACCGACTCAAAAAGTCCGATGGGTTGTCAAGCGGATTCCTGTGGAGATGACAGATGAAGAAATCCTGAAGCAGCTACGTGAAGAGAATCTTCACATCCGATTCTTGAAGGCGGAGCGACTTCTCACCTACTCCAAGATACCTACAACCTTGGCAGTAGTGACGTCGGAGGGCAGCGAAATGCCGATCACAGTATCAATAAGCAAGAAAACTCAACAGCCAGAGAGATTCATCCCAAGAGTCAATCAATGTTCAAGATGCCAGAGGGCCGGCCACAGCAGAGCAACATGTCGCAGTAAGACGGAAATCTGTCGATACTGCGCCGATCACCACGCCTTCAAGGAGTTTCCGCTGGCCAAGCTGGACACGGACTTCCGAGCTCCCAATCACAGAAGAAAGTGCGCCAACTGCCTGGGCAAGCATGGAGCAAGATACTTGGGCTGTCCGTACCTGCAACGACACAGAGACGTCTTGAAGATAGCCATCACCACAAGGACACCATACAACGAAGCAATGCGGAGGTGCGGGACAGCCACGGGCATCTCGCAGGATGAAAGAGCCCAACTACAAAGGTAGATCGACGAGTTAAAGAAACAAGTCAAGGCACTGCTGACGTCTAACCCGACCAGCGATAATGAGAAGCTGCTGGCCGACATGAAAGAAATCCAGCTCGACATCAAACAAGAGATTCAGCGCATGGCTGAGATGAAGAAGGAGAACGAAGAAATCCTACAAATGATCAAGACCGAAAGAGAATTGCATAGAGCTGAAATGGAAAAAGAAACAAATGAAAATCGTAAATTGATTAGAGAGATTAGACGTATAGAAAAACAGATTTTTTTGGACATGTTTTAAGAAGAAATAAATTAAAGAACTTGGTGACAACTGACAAGATCGAGGGGAAGAGAACAAGGGGAAGACAGAGAAGTAAATACCTAAATAGTTTGACCACATGGCATGGACGAGACAGGAACACTGAGCTGATCCACGACTCTGGTGATCGAGTGAGATGGCGAATCAAGACCGCCCACGCTTACTAGTATGGCACATGATGGATGGATGGATGGCAGTTCATGGAGATGCGACTAAGGCTCGTTGTAAGCACTGCAAGTGCGAAATGAAAGCGAAAATATAAGACTTGAAGAATCTTGCAGAGACTAGAAAACATAAAAATGCAGTGCCATTCGGGGATATTACACTGTTGACATCTGTTGTCAAAACTACACAGATTAATGAATCATCAAAGGTTGAAGGATCTGTCCCAATGTTTTTAAGTTGTCATTGTACAATTGCGAACTGTGACCATTTGTTTGATTTGTTTAAAACACTATTTCTGACAGTTAAGTTCTAAATGACGTAAAAATGCATCGCAGCAAATGTGAGTGGCACCTTGCAGTCTTGACAGACCAAAGTATGTGAGTTGGAATGTGGCCAATATTCCATCACAATGCCTGGGCAAAGTTTCAGAGAAACATGTGGTGCCCAAACGATATGTTCCCTCTCTCGGCCTAGTCTTGTGTTTTCCAGAGGAGTGGGTAACCAATACGTTTGGCATAAGGTAGGCTGCAGACGCTGGCGGCTCAGCGTCAAAACCTCCGAGACCTCGCCACCACGAGCAGGTGGCGAGTGATGGCCAGACCCTGGAACCCAAGGGACCCGGCTTAGAGGCGTTCAACCAAGTCCCACAGGCGAGGGCCTCGTATGCGCCTGGACCATAAGGACGCGTACTTCTGTCAATTACAAGTGTCCGGACCTGTGTAAAGCGTGCACTATCGTCAGACTTTAGCGGACCCCGCAACCAGCGGGAATAGGCCCGCCGGAGATATTGCTCGTCTATTGCGAGTAAATCTCCCATCCTTCCACTGTGCAGATCTCGCGATCGGCGAGAATAGGCCCGCCGGAGATATTGTTCGTCTGCTGCGGGCGAATCTCTACCGAGACTGACTGAATAAGTACAGAAACGATAAAAGTAGTAGTATTTCAATTGCGCTTGCGCTCCCACCTACGCTACACCCTTCATGTGTCTTCACAAAGTCGGACTAGAGTCAAGCTCATGTACACATAGTATATATGACAGTACTCTGTTTTCTCACTTTGAAGAAGATTTGATCAGTGATATTTCTATAAAATAAATATAGTTTATTATTAGACAAATCGAATGACATTTCTTTTCTGAAAGTGCCTGGTGTATGTGTTTTATATTATAGCAACAGCAAAGACAAAGTAGTTTCTACATTTCTTGGACTAGTTCAATTGGAAAATTTGATGCAGAAAGTATAGTTCAGGCACTGAATAGACTTGAAGAATTTGGCTGCAATTGGTACAGATACTGCCTCGGTAATGGCTGGCATTGTGGCGAAAGCCTGGCTGCACGCTCCCCTCTTGCTCAGTACTCAGTATATTATAAAGATTCTTTAATATATGTTTACATTACGGTTACGTTTAATTTGTATTTATAGTAATGGGGTAATTTAGTTTGGCTTACTTATCCTGGTCAACTACAACCAACAGACAACTGGGTCCGGAAACGGCAACTTGCTAATCCTAGTTCCACTTACTGCCTCACTCTTCCGCGAGAAATCGCAGACAACGGTCGAGGCCAATTGAGGTGTTTGAAAGGCAAACCTTTTACAGTAGATTACAGAAATAGTAGATTACTGAAACCAATAATACTTCAATAGTAGATTACTGAAATAGTAGATTACTGAAACCAGTAATAATTCTCACCAACGTTATATTGAACAAGTGCCCCGACCCGTAGTGAGAATTTGATTCTGGAACTAGAGTGTTGTGGAATACCAGAACAATTCACCAGCAGCATCAACTATCGTTGCAACCTAGCAAATATAATATCAATGTTTCGCTTCAACGACCATGTGAAAGAACTGATTTGTGGGCCACTGGCAAATAGGGTGACCCGAAAAGGAACGACAGAGAGACTACCAACTTCACCGTTGGAAACACCATTTGCAGCTGAATGCCTAAACACGTTCCCGGAGTCACAGCCATACTTTGCTTGACCTACCACGTCTCATGATTAATGAGACCTCGCTCCGATAACATTGTTTATTTTTATATACTTCTCATCAGTTATTCTCCTTTTACGTTCCTTGTAGGAGCTTATAATTTCTATTTTCAATCATTAAACTTGTGATAAGCGGTGTTGTCGCTTATTGCTAAATAGGCAACCCTAGTTATTATCTTCATATCCAACATTTAATTAGATCACACTAGTGTGAGAGTAGGACGAAAGTTGAATCTTCATCTTTATCGACTTTATTGTGCTGCATAGCTCAAGTCAAGGCTGGGGGATAAATGTTTTTCCACAGGTTCATCGTGTCGCTGCTAAGTTTGCTGTCATCTTTGTGTGTATAGCTGTACAGCTTTATCTGCATTCTTGTGCCACTGTAAGAATAGTAGACTTCTTTTCCTGGGGCAATTTGTCATACTCCCTTTGCTTTTCACGAGCCACTCTCGGCTATTTCTTCAGTGGGGAGTCTTTCCTAGTGGTTAGGCTCATTGTCTTCTACTGTACCTGTGAGACTTCTCTCAACAGTAGCTGATAACGCGACAGATTGGTGTCTCGTTCCGGGATCTTAATTTTAAAACAAATCCTACACATTGGTAACAGTCCGAGCGCTAATACCATATATTAGTGTCTTGAGTGCTGTATAAGATCAACTTTTTTAGTCTCTTTAACTCGATAGGTCTGTCAGTATTGGATAATCTGCTAGAAGTAGTATTCTTAGTAGGTCTGGTATCATATATTATTGGTCGGATACTACTCGATTATACTTGTAATTCATGCATGTGCACCGAGGTATATTCCCATAAAATATTTCCTAGTGATAAATTGATTGCTAAGCAAAGTGGTGCTGACAAAAGGAAAGGTAAATGTTTGTGTGTGTCTTAATTAATAATTGTCAATTAAGTCAAAGATTGATTTATTGATATCAGAGATGTTGACAGTGAGCCATTAAATCAAAGATATTGATTGCTTAACATATATACGCGTAGTACAGAGATTAAGTTGATTGCTTGATAGTGTGTGAGTATTGTTAAGTTTTCAAGTTTAAGGTATCTCAACATAGTGCTCAAGTATCATGTCTTTCGACCAGCAACCTACTACCTAGGAGTGGACTGAGAAAGGGACATTGATGGGATATGAGGGTGATGAATTGAGAACGTATATTAGATAGGCGGAAAGAGAATGGAGGCAAGAGCAAAGGGATGAAAGAATCCGGATGGCAGAAAAAGAATCCCCAAAACAGATGAAACAGGCTGAACTGGAGAAGGAGCTGAAACTAGCGGAACAGATGAGACAGCATGAGATAGAATTAAGAAGACTGGAATTACAACACCCGGATGCTTCATGATTCAGTAGTGCGAGTTCTCTCATCTATAGTATAGATACTCCTCCAGTACAGAATTGTCAACGTCTTGCTTCGCACACAGGCACTCCGCTCCTTCATACGCACTCAAAGAACCATCAGTTGCGCGTATGGCATTTCTATTATTTATTTCAGGCGAACCCGATATAAACACAAGATATATACAGGCGGTAATTTCACATGAATATACAAATATCGCACTTCATACTATCATAGCATACAATCAGTCTCGCAATTCTATACTCAAACTAGCATTCTCGCAACACTAAGCATTTGCTCTCAAAAAACACAAGTGTCCTCCTCTGAAACCGTCTTGAGTCCCGACTGACGTTTTCAAGCTCAACGGCTGGGCTGGTCGTGCCGGACCCCGTGCCGTTGTGTGAACCCCGTGCTGTCTCAACAGTCTCATAGTACTGCAGAATGTCCGTGCTAGAATAGGTTAGTCGGTGTACTGACATCTAGTCCGTTCAGGGCAGTGTCCCGTGAACTGACGTCCCCTTCTATCACCCGGTCTGGTTCTACCGTTACCCTGTCTAAAACACGATAGTGTTCCCTTCCTAAGCCCTGTCTCTACTTCATCTATTATCCTGTAGTTGTTCTGTCTTATGACCATCCTGTGTCCTGACTTAGGTCCTGTCTCCAGCCTTTCGCTATACTGTAGATGTCCTATCTATGTCCTATATGTCGTTATCTCAGCTGTCTTAACTCTATTCTGTCCCTTGTCCTCTCTATGTCTTCTATTCACTCTCTCAACACTCTGACAAGAATGGTTCTCTTGGATCCATGAGTTTTCCACTGCCCCCATTTGAAGAAACGACCAAGCAGACGGACAACTGGATTGAAAAGTTTGTTTTGATGGCCGAAGCATATAGCCTTCCTAAGAACAAATGGAATTTAAAACTTTCACAAGGACTCCACAGCGCAGTGTATGATGTGTTTTCCAAACTACCTCCCGGGCATGAAAGGAACTTTGACTCTCTTAAAAGTGCTCTACTTAAGAGGTATGAGTTGACCTCATCTGCCTACTAGATGAAGGTCCGAAACGCCAAGCGTTTACAGGGAGAATCGTATTCCCAGTTTGCCTCACGGTTACACACTTATTTCACCAAGTAGGTCGTGTCGTGGAATGCCGCCTTAACATCCCAGAATATTTTTCTCGGTCTCCAAATTTGAGAGGCCAAATTGAGAAAGAATGAATTAATCACGCTACTCCAAGGCTATCTAGTCGTGAGGTAAGATTATTCACAAAAAGCCTCTAGCCATGACGTAAGCTTGCAGATGGCAAGTAAAATGGGATACTTGAGATGGACACAACTAGATAATTTAAATTAGTCTACACCTTGGAAAACTGCTGACCCAGACGGGCTATGACACCACACAGACACATTGGCACCTTCTCGTCCAGGTAGACCCTGGCTGAATCAACAATAAACTGGGCCATTGGTTGAATAAAGGCAATTAACGCCAGATGGAGATAATAGCCATAGGGCGGTAAACAAGCCAAGTCAACTCTGACTGGCAGACTCAGGAATGTGTGAAAACAGATCTGATAAGGCAATTAACACTGGGCCTGTAGACTTTGTACCAGACAGAGAGGAGCAAGGTGTGATGGCCAGGTTGCAGGGATAATTGCAATTACTGTCAGGAGGAGATAAGAAGAATTTATGACAGGGAATGCCAAGGAGATAATACTGTCTGCTTGACTCAGCTTAAATAAGGGTCCCTAGCCTGTTTTATGTTAGATTAAGTCTGACTTCAAAACAGGTAGGCAGCCAGCTCAATGTTTGTAGTCATTTGCATGATTATTATGTTGGCTTCTAGGAAGGATTTCTTAGTAACTAGTCCCTTAGTAAGTCTCTTAGTCTCTTAGATGGATGGACCGATTTTCAGTCTATATCTGATCTAGGTTATTTCAAGAACTATCATTGTCGTAGGTTACTTGAGTGTTCTTTCTAAGTTCTGTGTTCAATATCATTGTGCTTTAAGTGTTACTCTTCTGAGAAGTAGAAACTTATGGAAGGCAGGTCTTGTCTAGATATACTTGGGGTGTCGTAGCAGATGCTTGCCATTTCTTTCTAAACTAGACTAGTCTCCTTTTTGGTGTGTGCATTTGTTGTACAGAATATAGTCAACTGACTATTTAGTTAATTCTTACAACAGCAGTAACTAAGTGGTGATTAAACCGGGCAGCTCAGCAAATATGGCTGGTCTGTGTGGTCACTTCAATTAGACTTGTTGTATATCTCATTTTGTAGCTATACAATATTAGTACTCATTAATAATGCCTGATGCTATTATGTTGAGTATCATTAGATGTCCATCTTGAAGTAATATAATGTTTACAGATATGTTGGATGTATGTATGTGTAATTTCATATGAATATACGATGCTAGTAATATGCTTCGTACATATTCTTTTTGTGTATATACGTCTCATTTCGTATACATACAGACTAACTAGTGCATTATGCTATGATGTTAAAGTATCATAATATGTCTAGTTTAATCAATATGTTTATGTGTATTGGATGTTTGATATATTGATTTGTCATATGCAAACCTACCAATATGAAGTGTTATGCTATTGTCTGCGCATTGGCACATTGGCCAATGATTGTGTTGGAAGCAGAGGTGTAATGGTACAGACATTACCCACAATTGGTATAGGGTATATGGTGCTAAACCTTTCTCAGTGTATGGTGGAGGGTAGTTCACGGTAATGCATGGAAACCTGGCACAGATACTGGTCACGGCTTGCAAGCCCGGATGATCAGGCATTGTTATAATACCCTTACCGACCCTGTGAGCTGCTAAACCAACTTTGGACGGAGCGGCTGTATGACACAGAATTTCTGTATTAGCGACATGGACATGGGGCGGCAGAAATGTAATCATTACAGGCGTGTGAGACAATTGAAAAGCCCGTCCCAGACTAAAGACAGTAGGGAGAAGGAGGATGGAGAACGCAGTAGAGCTGGAAGATAAACTTGGCCAGACTGGTCATTGTATATGTTTGTGTTATGATATGTTATACTTAAGATTGCGCTGATGTAGAACAAGATATAACACATTCTTGACTTTCTTTCAAGCTCTCACAAGGAGCACCTATGTTGTAGATCTCAAGGACGAGTGAAGACTAGGAGTGTCAGGACTGACAGGATCGTCAGAATACCGGCAAGCTGTTTCTTTTTTTGGTTTCCACTGGAGAGTTGCTGATCTGCTCACTGATCCAGACAGGATTCAGAGTTACGTATTGTATATTAATCATTTCACCTTCATGATTACTGTAGTACAGAAACTCATACGCATCCATCATCGTCTGGAAAAACCTTACATGTGTAATATGAGTAGTAAATAAATGTTGTAGTCTTGTAACTCATAGTTCTCTCGTTATATTTTAATTCCAATTGTGCATACGTGTTGTTGTGTACATTGGTGGGGGTTCACTTAGACACCAAGGAAGGGAGCAGTCAGGGAGAAAAACCTGTACTGAGATAGTCGTCTATACTAATATATTTAGACTTAAACATCTATCTTAGCTAACCTTCTCTTTCCCATTCCTTGGCGAATATTCAGCACAGTTCATTTCATTTTGTAACGAGCCACTTGGAGCTGTTCGTTGGATATTCATGGGCTTAATCTGTAGTTCAGCCATATAGATTTTGTCCCTAGTCAGTTTCTGACTATTTGGGGTTGCTCGCCAGTGAATAATACTTTCATCTAGCCGGTGGGGCACCCCGACTTCTGACAGATTGGGCTTCTCGTCTGGATTTGAATTCGGACTTCTCGCTTTCAATAGACTCCGGTACTAGACCCTAGACATACGATTTTAAAAGTTAACTCTTGTAATCTTCAGTCATCAAAATAGACTATCATCAGATGTAGCTAATTTTAGTTGAGGAAGTTACAGAGTATAGATATAACTTTTCAAAAGTGTATAACAGATAAGAACTTATGAGAAAACTACCTCATCTATCATTTATGGATAAGTATTTTAATTCTTATCATTTAGTGTATCATTCATCATTTAATGATAACTGATCACTTTAATCATATTTACATTGATGTGTTTGATGATTTAACTGCTTGATTGATTTGCCATTTTATGCTTACTTATGCCATTTTCATTATGACATGTATGCAGTGCATTTTAATAATTATTTAGGTAAATATTACTGATTACTGTATAGTATATCTCTCACACTTACTTCACTGCGGTCGCCAGAAACTACTTGAATATTACTTTCAGTTGTTTTTCACTGCTGAGGCTAAACTCTACACATTGGTTTAGGTTCTGCTGTCATTGGTTCACTCTTGTCTTTCTAGCTTAGCTCTGATTTTGATAGATACATAAGAGCTTACCTGAATATAGCCATTAGCAAATATGGACTCACCTTCCCAGGATCTAGATTATCTGAAGGCGCGCACAGATTACTTAGAGTCCACGAGAAGGTTAGGCATAATAGAGGGCTTAACAGGAGAACAATTAGAAATATACATCAGAGATGAGATGAAAGAGTGGGACATGGCGGAGGAACAGATGAATAAAACAATTGATGAGTTATTTGAAGCAAAAGAGCGTAGCAAAACTGAAGAAGCAGAGATTAATAAACAGCATATGGAAGTAGTCAATGCAGAGAAGCTAACCTTTCTAGCGGAACATAAGGTAGGAGATATGGATGCTCACCCAACCAGGAAGGAAGGGACATCTTTGCCAACCACCGCGGAATCAGAGTTAGTGGACCGGGAACTACAGGTTCTCATTCGACCCTGTCCTAAACGGAAAAGAGGGAAGAAAAAACGTGCCAAAGGCACTTCAAACAGTCACAAACGTGATAACTGTTTGCACCACGGAAATTGTGGTCTCACTGGTTCGCCAGTACAGGACCTTCAGGAAAACCACTTGACTTCTATGAGAAATGAATCTCGAGAGAAAGAGGAACTGAAGACAACCTTTAATGAGGTCGCAGGCGGAGACCTAGCCGATTCTCACATTCCCTTCTGTTCACAGAATCACTGAAGTGGAATTACATCTGACTGAAATAGGGAGGATGGAAGTAACTGAATCCCAGGTGAATTTCATTACTGCAACGCGGGAAGAATCACTAATTATCAGTTCAGATAATTTGCCTACTAACAGTTACCCAGAGGACAACTGTTCGTACCACAAGATATGTGGTTTAACTGGTCCGCCAGTACAAGACTCCCAGGAATCTCATTTTACTTCAACGAGAGGTGAAACTCAAGAGGAAGATGACCTGAGGACATCTTTTAAGGAGGTCGGAGATCGAGAGGTAACCGACTTTATTATTCCCTTCAGCTCAGGACGAGGAAGAAGTGGGATTAAATTTGACTGACAGAGGGATGAAGGAAGACCCGGAACCCCTTGTGATCTTTGAGGCTGCAGCTCAGGACAAGACACTAGATCTCAGTTCAAATCATTTACCTATTGTGATGGATTGCTTAGACAGCCCACCACAGGATTTACCTCAACTGGACTTAGCCCATGAAAGCAGGACCAGAGAGGAACATCCAGACCAGGAAACATTTCCAGTTGTTATCTCACAGTATACCAGTTCGGAGACTCAGGAAACACAGGGAATTGTCATGAGCCAGAATATGGACTCTGATATTGTGCAGACAACATTGTCTGTAGTTGCTAAAGAAGAAAATTCTTTGCACAAGATGGAGGAAGAAACGCCTATCATCTCATTAGCTGAAGTTATCAGGGAATTCCAGCAACAGGGACCTGAAGTAACAGAAGTCAAGAGTGGTTTGGAATCAACACTCTTAGGACTCAATCTACCCTTCAGTCAGGTCGATTTGATAGGAGTAGATCAGCTATTTGTGGATACTTTATTCAAAAGTAACTCCACTTTATCGCCCTGGAGTAACTATGTTATTTCTCAAGGCATGACAACTTGGCACACTATATTTCCAATTTCTAGCACGGTTTGTACAAGAAACTCTAATGCAGAGAAACTCAGCCCAGTTAACTGAATTATCAGGGGAAGAAACCGCGACACCGAGGAGGGACGATTGTTACGCCCGACTTTGAAGGAGGAAAGCGCCAGTTGAATTTATATCATGGGACCATGATGTGTAACATTATTCCTTTTAAAAGGAAGATATTGATGGATCAGTTCAGAATCTATAAAGGACGGAGGAAAATCACGGAGACAAGCTTTGCTGTGGCCAGCTTATGCAAGACCTCACTACGGGTACATCCTCGGCTGAAAGGAGTAAATCACGTGAGTGAATGGTGTAAAACAATTGCTGCCCAGAGGCGTAGAAGAATCCCGTTGATTGTGATCTTTCCCAGAGGGGTAAAATTACAACCTCCTGACAATTACCGGATTTTACCAAGCTATTGCATGGAATCCCGGCCGAAAACCAGGTACAAGGATCTATCCAGAGTATCTTTGGGTTATGGAAATCGGACGTATTTATGCAGATGCAGGACAACCCACTGCCACAAGGAATATTGGAAACCTTTAGGCAGATACAGAACGGAGAGTGCTTAGGCATTATTCTGGGATGTACGGCGTGCTTTGACAAAAGATTTCTGGCAGAAACTTTTTTTAAGGGGGAAGCTCTGTCGTGGAATGCCGCCTTAACATCCCAGAATATTTTTCTCGGTCTCCAAATTTGAGAGGCCAAATTGAGAAAGAATGAATTAATCACGCTACTCCAAGGCTATCTAGTCGTGAGGTAAGATTATTCACAAAAAGCCTCTAGCCATGACGTAAGCTTGCAGATGGCAAGTAAAATGGGATACTTGAGATGGACACAACTAGATAATTTAAATTAGTCTACACCTTGGAAAACTGCTGACCCAGACGGGCTATGACACCACACAGACACATTGGCACCTTCTCGTCCAGGTAGACCCTGGCTGAATCAACAATGAACTGGGCCATTGGTTGAATAAAGGCAATTAACGCCAGATGGAGATAATAGCCATAGGGCGGTAAACAAGCCAAGTCAACTCTGACTGGCAGACTCAGGAATGTGTGAAAACAGATCTGATAAGGCAATTAACACTGGGCCTGTAGACTTTGTACCAGACAGAGAGGAGCAAGGTGTGATGGCCAGGTTGCAGGGATAATTGCAATTACTGTCAGGAGGAGATAAGAAGAATTTATGACGGGAATGCCAAGGAGATAATACTGTCTGCTTGACTCAGCTTAAATAAGGGTCCCTAGCCTGTTTTATGTTAGATTAAGTCTGACTTCAGAACAGGTAGGCAGCCAGCTCAATGTTTGTAGTCATATGCATGATTATTATGTTGGCTTCTAGGAAGGATTTCTTAGTAACTAGTCCCTTAGTAAGTCTCTTAGTCTCTTAGATGGATGGACCGATTTTCAGTCTATATCTGATCTAGGTTATTTCAAGAACTATCATTGTCGTAGGTTACTTGAGTGTTCTTTCTAAGTTCTGTGTTCAATATCATTGTGCTTTAAGTGTTACTCTTCTGAGAAGCAGAAACTTATGGAAGGCAGGTCTTGTCTAGATATACTTGAGGTGTCGTAGCAGATGCTTGCCATTTCTTTCTAAACTAGACTAGTCTCCTTTTTGGTGTGTGCATTTGTTGTACAGAATATAGTCAACTGACTATTTATTTAATTCTTACAACAGCAGTAACTAAGTGGTGATTAAACCGGGCAGCTCAGCAAATATGGCTGGTCTGTGTGGTAACTTCAATTAGACTTGTTGTATATCTCATTTTGTAGCTATACAATATTAGTACTCATTAATAATGCCTGATGCTATTATGTTGAGTATCATTAGATGTCCATCTTGAAGTAATATAATGTTTACGGATATGTTGGATGTATGTATGTGTAATTTCATAAACTAACTAGTGCATTATGCTATGATGTTAAAGTATCATAATATGTCTAGTTTAATCAATATGTTTATGTGTATTGGATGTTTGATATATTGATTTGTCATATGCAAACCTACCAATATGAAGTGTTATGCTATTGTCTGCGCATTGGCACATTGGCCAATGATTGTGTTGGAAGCAGAGGTGTAATGGTACAGACATTACCCACACTTGGTATAGGGTATATGGTGCTAAACTTTCTCAGTGTATTGTGGGCGTGCGTCCACGGTAATGCATGGAAACCTGGCACAGCTACTGGTCACGGCTTGCAAGCCCGGATGATCAGGCATTGTTATAATACCCTTACCGACCCTGTGAGCTGCTAAACCTAACTTTGGACGGAGCGGCTGTATGACACAGAATTTCTGTATTAGCGACATGGACATGGGGCGGCAGAAATGTAATCATTACAGGCGTGTGAGACAATTGAAAAGCCCGTCCCAGACTAAAGACAGTAGGGAGAAGGAGGATGGAGAACACTGTAGAGCTGGAAGATAAACTTGGCCAGACTGGTCATTGTATATGTTTGTGTTATGATATGTTTTAATTAGGATTGCGCTGATGTAGAATTAGATATAACACATTCTCGACTTTCTTTCAAGCTCTCACAAGGAGCACCTATGTTGTAGATCTCAAGGACGAGTGAAGACTAGGAGTGTCAGGACTGACAGGATCGTCAGAATACCGGCAAGCTGTTTCTTTTTTGAGTCTACTGGAGAGTGGGGATCTGGACCACAGTTCCAGATAGATGAAGTAACAAGTAAAGTTACGTAATGTTTCTCATCACAATATGTTATATGATTTCATCATCCTCATATTAAAAACCATCAGATGTCTATGATTAGTAAATAAATGTTGTAAGTATTGTAACTCATAGTTCTCTCGTTATATTTTAATTCCAATTGTGCATACGTGTTGTTGTGTACATTGGTGGGGGTTCACTTAGACACCAAGGAAGGGAGCAGTCAGGGAGAAAAACCTGTACTGAGATAGTCGTCTATACTAATATATTTAGACTTAAACATCTATCTTAGCTAACCTTCTCTTTCCCATTCCTTGGCGAATATTCAGCACAGTTCATTTCATTTTGTAACGAGCCACTTGGAGCTGTTCGTTGGATATTCATGGGCTTAATCTGTAGTTCAGCCATATAGATTTTGTCCCTAGTCAGTTTCTGACTATTTGGGGTTGCTCGCCAGTGAATAAATACTTTCATCTAGCCGGTGGGGCACCCCGACTTCTGACAGGTCGGACTGAGTGGATACGAGGCGACCTAAGCAGGGCTGGAGGAGATGATTTTGGCAGAGCAGATTAGGGAGACGATGCCAAAGCCTATGCAAACATTTGTGACAGAGAACGGCGGTACAAGATTAGACGCTATAATCAAAATTGCCTAACGTTACCTGACAACCCATGGAGAGGCGGGCTCCACAAAGTTGAACCATGCTCCGCAAGCCGAAAAGCCATCAGATTAGAGTTTTAGCCAGAACTCTAATTTTAAGGTCAGCAGAGGACAAACTGCCATACCACCTACTTATGGTAATAATAATAATACTAATAACAATAATAATAATAATAATAATAATAATAATAATAATAATAATAACAGACAGTTGTTTCTTAATTCTCAAGTGCCAGCAGCAGGCTAGAAGAAGCCATTTTGCATTTTTTTGCAGGACGAATGATCACAATACCAGTGTCTGCAGAAACAAACCGCAACCTTTCCATGTGGCATTTTTGACTATGGTAGCTTAAGCTCACTAAAGGAAGAGACAGGGGTACAGGCCTCCAGTAGTCGAGACAATTATGGTCAATGGAAGGCAAGTTGAATGCTTATACGATTCAGGACTTAATTATGATGGGATCATAGCTGCTCATTTGTTACGACCAGGACAGCTGACCAACAAAACCGTTGAGGTGAAAGGAGCTACCATGAGCTCGGAATCAACGAGATTGCCAACTGCAAAAGTGAAAGTTACTTCAAAGTATGTCACAGGGACAATCTCAGCAGCGGTGATGTCAGACCCCATGTATGACTTCATGCTGGGAAGTAAATATGTTTACTTAGGGGAACCTGAAGCACCTGCAATGCAGACATGGAGACATGCCACAGGATTGGGTGAGCCTGCCCCCTTATATAAATTCTATATCTAAAAAATATAGGACTGCACAATCCAAAAATGATTTCACAACACCTCGTTATAGCAAATTGCCAAGAGCACATTATCCTCCAAGGAGAGGTAATTTATATGGTAGGAACAAGTTAATTTACTGGAGGGCGGAAACCATAAATAACGACCACCGACAACATGACGTTCCTAAAACCTCGGACCCACCGGTTCATATTATGATTTTACATGTGTCAAGTAAGGGAATAGGGGCAGGACCATCCAGATGGAAGGAAGAATCCGACAGAGACGAGGACAGCGAAGCGGAGCTCTATCCAACAGATGAGACGTCCTATAGGAGAGCGGCTAAGCAAAGTTGGGAGTCCCCAACACCAGAGTCCCAGGTAAGGCAGGACCGAGAGAAGGTAATAGTGATCGAAGGGGCATTCTCAACCACAAATTGGGACTTGCTTCGACCAAGACAAGGTTCCAGGAGGAAGAGTCCATAATCAATCACTGAGAGGATCAAGTGCTGGTATAGTCTGAAAAGCATTCTCTGCTCTATGTCCATTGCAGCCATAGTTTTAAGTGCGTTGAGTCCCTCACAACCGTCTCCACATGATCCTTGAAGGACAGGCTCCTGTCAAATGTGATTACTAGATACTTCAGTTTGTTCTCTCTGTTGACGCTTCCACCATCTGTCGTAAGGCTTGGAACATCAGCTCTCACAATCGTGTGGTCCAGAGAGCACCACAAAACAGTTGCATTTTCCGGGTGGATGACATCACCCATTTCAGTGCACCAGTCAATAACTTTGTCTACTGTCACCTGTAGCTCCTGGGATGTTTGCTCCCTATCTCTCCCCTGCCTATATGCAAGAATATCATCTGCAAATGTTAGTATCCTTCCAATCCCTGGTGCTTCTAGGTTTGCAGTTTTGCTCATATACACGTTAAAGAGCACCGGTGAGATTGCGGATCCCAATGGCAGTCCCGGGGTTAAAATATGTGGCTCTGAGATCCATGCACTCAGACGGAGAGCAATCCGACGAGAATGCAGGATGGCCGCTATCCAGTTCACCAACCAGGGATTGACCCCCTTCTCCGTCAGTGCGGTCATCAAAATATATCGAACTCTATTGTACGCATCCTCGAGATCAAGCGCTGCCGCCATCGTTTCCTGTCTGCTCTGGATCCTCTCATAAACGTCAAAGGCAAAAGTGGCTGCATTTGACCAGGTATCTTTTCCTGGCCTGTAGCTCCCCAGGCCTCTTGGAAGAAGCTTCCCCCTTTCCAAAAACTCTTGCAGCTTGACAGCGACAATCTTCTCTAAAACCTTCCCAAATGTATTTTGATGGGTGATGATCCTAAAGCCGCTAAACTTTGAATAATTCTTGAATGGTTTTGGGAGAGGAATGAGATAACTGTGTACCCAATCCTGCGGTACTGATGCTGTCCTAATGCTTTGGTTAAAGCAGTCGGTCAACTCCTTCAGGTCTACATCGCTCAAAGCCTTCATGTGACCATACCTAACCCCATCAGGCCCTGGTGCCGTATCTTTTGCTTTGTCAAAATATGTTTAACATATTCAACCCGTATTATGTCTTCATAAGGTATATTTTTTATGGTGCCAGATACCTCATCTCTAACTGCATCCTTGGTGTCCACATCATCATGATTGGTCTGCTCTAAAAATCTCTGGAGAAACGTCTCCCCTTTCTCTTTGTCTGTTGTCACGCTCACACCATCATCTCTATAAATTGTTCCCACTGTCATAGGCCGATCTTTTCTTTGTATTTGTCTGTGCAGTTTCCAGAATTTTCGCAGTGTTTTATCGCCTCCAATCTCATTCATGAAACATTCCCATTTTGCCTTTTTGGCCTCTGCAGCAAAGCGCTTGAAAACCTCCACCTTGTCTTTCTTGACATTTTCCGCCATGTCCACTTCCTCTCCTGAGCTCTTGCGTGTCTGTCGCACTTTACTTAGCTGCTTCACTGCAGCTCTCTTTGCTTTCCAAGCCTTGTCTTCTTCTGGGGTCTACCATGTGGGGCTGCAAAAAAAAAAAAATGAGTTTTAACAGCCCGGTTGCACGCCCCCCTGTCTGAAGCATCCAAGAAGGCTGTCGGTCCACTCATACCAGAAGGCCTTGCGCGCTCTCCCAGCCTTAACTTTCCTGGATTTCGAGATCGGGACTGAGCATGGCAAGTGATCACTCCCATGGTCATTCAAAACCGTCCACTTTACATCAAGGACTGATGACTGGGAGACAAGTGCCAATTCAATAGCTGTGTCCGCATCGCCAGGTCTCATTGCCATTCTAGTCGGCCTACCATCATTTATGCAGACCACATCGGAGTCCACTATGGCATCCGCAAGGGCAATTCCCTGTCGGTTTTCTCCACTGCTGTCCCAATCTCTGTTCCTCGCATTGAAGTCTCCACATATGAGTAGCCTATCACCTGGTAATTCCTCCAATTCATTAAGCCAGTCTCAGTGTTCCTTTCTAACAAAACAGTCCACTGTGGCATATACATTTATGATGTTCCAACTTAAGCCCCCCAATCTCCATTTGTATACCCTGGACCTCTCTTGCACTGTGATTCCACTGGCTCAAATCAAGTACCACATGCTTCACTCCTTCCTTCACCAGCAGACCTTGCCCATGTCTCATCTGCCCAGTAGGGTTTATATAACTGGCGTACCCAGGGCAATGGTATTTCTCTGTATTTAGCATCTGGAGCATGAAGACATCAAAACCAAACCAAAGGGAAATTTCGCATTAAACATGATATACTGTTCAAAAAAAAAAAAAAAAAAAAAAAAAACGCATAGCCGTCGAAGGCACATAAATAGTCATACATTTGATATTCAATAACATTTTTTTAATGTAATGAGTTAATTGTTCAAATTGCACACAGGAATACCTTAGGGTTCAGACAATCAATTGACAAATTGGTTGTTTCGGGATTCGAAATTTAAATATTGAGAACAACCCACTACTGGCAACGCTGATCGTATTCTGGTATGAACCTAAGGCTCATCCACGTCAATATGGAAGCACTATACTCGAGTTTCGCTCTCGTTTGAGCTCGTCAGTAGTGCATATCCTTGACCGGATCCGGAAACAAGCCCCGGATCACTGGCGTGTGAAGCGGGTGTGTAACCACGCGGCACACGCTGGACACAGCCAAATTATCATAACAGAACACTACAATGTCACCCATCGTAGGCTATAGCTCAAGATTGCCCGATCGCCGCGACTGACGTCCGTCAATCGATGCGGAGCGGAACGATCAGGACTTCTCACTGGCAAGGCACACCAGGCCGCCTAAATCCAGTGAGCAATAATCAAACTGATTATTTTGTTGTTTCGGGATTTGAAATTTAAATATTGAGCACAACTCACTACTGGCAACGCTGATCGTATTCTGGTATGAACCTAAGGCCCATCCACGTCAATATGGAAGCACTATTATTGCTCACTGGATTTAGGCGGCCTGGGGTGCCTTGCCAATGAGAAGTCCTGATCGTTCCGGTCCACATCGATTGACGGACGTCAGTCGCGGCGATAGGGCAATCTTGAGCTATAGCCTACCATGGGTGACGTTGTTGTGTTCTGTTATGATAATTTGGCTGTGTCCAGCGTGTGCCGCGTGGTTACACACCCGCTTCACACGCCAGTGATCCGGGGCTTGTTATCGGATCCGGTCAAGGATATGCACTACTGACGAGCTCAAACTAGAGCGAAACTCGAGTATAGTGCTTCCATATTGACGTGGATGGGCCTTAGGTTCATACCAGAATATGATCAGCGTTGCCAGTAGTGGGTTGTGTTCAATATTTAAATTTCAAATCCCGAAACAACCAAATAATCAATATTATTATTGCTCACTGGATTTAGGCGGCCTGGTATGCCTTGCCAGTGAGAAGTCCTGATCATTCGGGTCCACATCGATTGACGGACGTCAGTCGCGGCGATCGGACAATCTTGAGCTATAGCCTACGATGGGTGACGTTGTAGTGTTCTGTTATGATAATTTGGCTGTGTCCAGCGTGTGCCTCGTGGTTACACACCCGCTTCACACGTCAGTGATCCAGGGCTTGTTTCCGGATCCGGTCAAGGATATGCACTACTGACGAGCTCAAACGAGAGCGAAACTCGAGTATAGTGCTTCCATATTGACGTGGATGAGCCTTAGGTTCATACCAGAATACGATCAGCGTTGCCAGTAGTGGGTTGTGCTCAATATTTAAATTTCAAATCCAGAAATAAACTGGATTTAGGCGGCCCGGTGTGCCTTGCAAGTTAGAAGTCCTGATCGTTCCGCTTCATATCGATTGACGGACGTCAGTCGCAGCGATCGGGCAATCTTGAGCTATAGCCTACGATGGGTGACGTTGTAGTGTTCTGTTATGATAATTTGGCTGTGTCCAGCGTGTGCCGCGTGGTTACACACCCACTTCACACGCCAGTGAGCCGGGGCTTGTTTCCGGATCCGGTCAAGGATATGCACTACTGACGAGCTCAAACGAGAGCGAAACTCGAGTATTGTGCTTCCATGTTGACGTAGATGGGCCTTAGGTTCATACCAGAATACGATCAGCTTGCCAGTAGTGGGTTGTGCTTAATATTTACACCAATTGACAGTTGTTGTGCATCTGGGTCACGAGAGTTTTAACGCGTACGGGCTTTTCCGTTAGTATGGTCAGTGTGGCCTCCTCTTACATCGATCAGCGACAAGCATTTCCTGGGCATAGCTGTGATCAGACGTCTAATGTGGGCCTGTGGAATGGCTGCCGACTCCTCCTGGAGTGCCTGGAACAGATCACGACGATTGGCTGGAGCAACGTCTCGGCGACAAGCACATCTATGCAAATCATCCCACAGGTGCTCTATCGGACTCATGTCTGGAGACAGGGATGACCAGGGAAGGGTAAGAATGTTGTTGGCATTCAGGATCTGCGTGGTCAACCCTGCACAATGGGGTCTAGTCAAAAGTAGAAGGACATAGGGTCGAAGAATTTCATTGACGTATTGTGGCGCTTTAAAGCCTCCTTCAATGTGAACCAATTGACTCCTTCGCTGTAACTGATAATTCCCCATACTACTGCACCTCCACCACCGTGCGGCAGAGCTTTGTTACCGCAATTGTGGGCAAAACGTTCATTTCACCCACGGTAGACCCTTCTCCAACTATCAAGACGCTACAAAAAAAAACACACAACAACAAACAAACAAATGCATCACTAAACCAGACACATCTCCATTGGTTGTCTACTGCCCAAGGACGATGCTGGTTAGTCCAAAGAAGTCGATTTTGGCGATGGGAGCATGTAAGGATAGGTCCACGATGAGGTCGTTATGCCAGAAGTCCATCGTCATAGTCTATTCCGGAGTTTTATCAGACACATGACGTCCTGTAGGCAATGGCTGGGCAGTATAGGAAGATGTCGTAAACTTGCCTCTGGGATGACGAACCCGAATACAGCGATCATCCGCTGCTGTTGCCACACTGGGTCAGTCATTGCGTTCCGGTATTCAACTGAGCCAGAGGCTTGGAACCGGTGCCAAAGTCGACTGATGGTACTCGGATGCACGTTTAGATGCATGACAACCTGACTTTGACTTTCTCCTGCATGCTGTCGGCCAACACCAATGTTCCTTAAATTATTTGATAGAGGTGTCATAGGTATTTGCTTGAAAATGAACTGAATTGTTTTGTGTAGTGTTATCTTTTTATAGGGTTTCAGTTGCGTAGTCAGTGAATAGTGTTCACCCCAAATGTTGTTGCTTTCACGTGTGCGCATCATAAGCTGTGGTAAAAAATTGGTTATAAACACTATTGACCACTGCACTGTAACGATTACAAAAACGAAAGCAATTCAGGTCAACACATGCATTTGAAACTGTAAAGAACATTTGAGGCTAGTTTTTATATACCCTAGCACCATATTATACTAACAAACTCATAAAATCGCACCCTCGGATAGCTATGCTTTTATTTTTTTAAACAGTATATATACGTGTGCTGTTGTGAATCACGATGTTGTTGTATTCTCATATGACTCTTCGCAGATGCAAAATTATATTACCAGTCTTGGAGACTTCGCTGGTTTCTGGGATTGGCGAGGGCAAGGCGAGCTCTGCAACATAGAATCCGTGCATATAATATTAGGGGTGTCAAGTCGAAAGTAAAATCTGTATATGAGCCTTACGCCAATAGATGCAAGTTCTGGTAAAGTGTCCAAGTAACCTGCATACCAATGCATCTGGTTTTATGAGTTACAATTCAGTCTGTCACAGGAATCATCAACCTGACTAATCTCAAGGGTAAAAGCGATTTCTGACAATCAACGTGTACCTGAAAGAAATCATAACGAGAAACAAAACGATTTTCCTTACCACACATAGGATCCATCAAGGCAATGCCATACAAACTCACACCACATGTAATTATTCTTATTTGCCAGGCTTCATATGGTTAATAGCATTATGAACCTCCATCTTCAAAATTGATGGTCCTTTATTTTTATTTCGAATATCATACTGTTTTCTGGTATCATCATAAAGATTTTCACATAATCTGACCATACATGTAAAATCTAATCATTTTCTAGTAAGAGTGTTTCCATCTTTTGTTCTTAGGCAGTCTGTTGATGTACGTGTTCTTTTATTAGTAAGGTCCTGGATTTTTCTGTGCATTAATTTAATATTTTTACTGGCGTGTTGTTAGACAGCTAGACAACAGAAACAAAAATACGTATACAGCTTTCATTCACCAACTAAGGCCTGCTTGTTAACAAGACAAAAGCTTATGCTATCTTGGGGTTAGCGACTTTCTCCGTAATCTCGTTTAACCACGTGAGCAAAAGCAGCTGCGCGAGAATCGGTAGCGGTTTTCGCCGCTCCCATTACTTACGGGATATGTGAGCCGGCCGCTCAGAAAGCAATGGCAAACTACTGAGCGTAATCTTGCCAAGAAATCAACAGTAGGTAAAATACTGGTGTTGACGGCGATGACTAGGAATAGGACATGCGAGACAAAAATTGCTGTACTGCGATTAAAATACTTGCTGTGGGTCGATAAAAACGGAGTATTAAACTATTCAAGTTATATCATGTCCTACTTATAATCATTAGGAAAATGGTGGATCACAACTTGAGGCACGCTATATGGTGAAACCAGTCTGAAAATAATTACCTGATCATGGGGAGTTCCAAGTGGTGATGGCAATCTTCCTCCGCTGGCTGACAACTCCTCTCAGGTGATGATGATTTCGGGGTTCTCAATTTCCATCAACAAAGCTCCTCGTGCTGTACACGATGTGTATCGCTGTAGACAAAAAGGTCGTGATGATGATTTGTCTTGGACTTAAACGAAACAAATGTAGATGATTGACGTAATGTTCGTGATGATACTCATGTCCCTGTAACGAGTGTCAGAGTGACAGGCCACCCTCGCTCGAAACACTGCACCTCATTGACTATGTCATCGTCAGGAGGAGTGACAGACAAGACGTTCGGGTGACAAAATCCATGTGTGGTGCTGAATGTTGGACAGACCATCGTCTGATTGTCTCAAAAATAAACATGCACATTAAACCACCACGGCGTCATGACGGCGTAAAAGTGCAATAACAAAAATAAAAATAAAAATGTCATCCGCAGCTGTCTTTTGAAAATATGCTGGAAGACCGCCAGAAGCCCAGTGCCGCAGCTATATAAGATGCGGAAACAGCGTGGAGAGCCTTAAAGGACATAATTTACAACACTGCTGTGGACATCTTGGGTTCAGCTCCCCTGAAGCATAAAGACTAGTTTGATGACAATTCCGAAGACGTCAACAATTTTCTGGCCGAGAAACACCTTCTCCGACTTGTAGCGTAGCGTCAGCTACGATGATAAGGAATCTATCAAAGTTGCTGCGGATAGACTTTCTAAGAATAGAAAAATAAGTCACTGGAGAAGACAAGACTGAATAGCTCGTAATTCTAGACAGAGTAAAGGTCCCAGAACAAGTCTAATCTTCTGACAGTGTTCAGGCAGACAGGAATGGCGTACAACTATACTGGTTTGATACAGACAGTCTGCCAAGGTTGTCTAGCTACGTGCCTGAAATAAAAAGCTCGAGCCCCCAAAACTCTAATCACTCTCAATGACACAGAGAAAGACAGAGTAAAATATATAACAGAGACAAACTTTCATATCTTCTCACTCTACTATGACTAAGGTTAATTAGGTAACAACTAGAGTTTGTAAAATTAAAATCACATTAACATTTAATATATGATAACACTTTGGGTGCTCCACTGGAGGCAGCCCTGTACATGAAAAGGGATACACTTCCCTGTATCCTATTGCATATCTAATATTATGGGTGGAATCTACTAGACTGTCTAACCATTGACGACTCTTTGGCCTATAGTATATTTTGAGTTGAATGATGATGGTGGTGGTGGCCAACGGTAAGTTTGGCCACTTATCTTCTGGTTCTCCGGCTTACACAGTGAGTGTAAACTCTAGTTGGTAGGCATAAGTGAGATGGTGAGTGATGCTTCACAATGTCACACAGGTTGGCACATCTAAAGCTTGGTGCTGAAGGTGTCAAATCTGTGAAATATAGTGAGAGTACGTGACTCTTCTGTCGAGACATATGTAAGCATCGGCCCTGGATTGTTCCTGATGGCCAATAACATCTCATACAAAATTGCAGAAACAAAATAGCATGAGCTATCTGTCCCTGCTCCCTATACGTCCCTATCCTAGGATAAATAGTAAAATCACTGACTTAAGGAAAACAGCTAAATAAAATCATTCTATGCTTTCCTTACAAGTGAATATAATAATTAGTATTCAGTAATAATTAAACATATCATATAATGCATATCATAATTATATTATTAAAATACAATAATTACAAAGTAATCTAGAGATAGATACATATACAATATATTACACAGATTACATATTATAGATATTTATGTTCAAATTCTGACGCTATATTCCTAGCATATATTTAATATAATGGTTCTATGTAACGTATATTTTAAAATACACAGTTTATGTAATTATCATAATAAAATATGATAGGCTGAAAGTTAATGGAGTGGCAGGCAAGAACAGGACTGCGAATTGGTGAGAAATCACCGATAAGAATTAACGAACATGCCTAGGATCTACCACGCTAGTATTTGACATTCGTACACGTGTTTAGTAAGATTTCCTATTTTCGCGGCATCGAATATTCATTATTATCTCTAAGTATTCGCAATACTATCACATCCTCGAAATATCACCACTATGAACTGCCTCATGTATTTCCTAAACTAACGGCTCTATTAGTATGGCCTAGTCTACTGCTATACGGACTAATCGAAAATTGGGTTCTATCCGACTTTATCAAGTTTACAACTATCTCAAATCGTATACACCTCTCTAAACCTCATGTAAAGGTAATTTTCTACACAGTTACGTTTTACCCTTTACCCTGCGTGCTTAGTAAACTACCTGTACGAAGTATAATATAGGCGATCGAGTTTAGTCGGTAAAATAACCTATTATCGGCGGTTTCCACTATTTTACTACACACAGAAATATCGGGCGCACACGACAATATTATATCGATACAAATAACTAGACCTTACCCTTCTAATCTTCTGACCACACTTGGGTACGAAAACTGCTCTAGGTATCTCTCTAATATATTTTAAATATATTTATGGCCGTAATACGCGCCAAAGATAAAACTCTTAACACTTTAAAAGTATTTTATAGAGCCTAGCGACTAGCAGATGTTTCAACCCCAACGTCTAGATTGCGAAATAACGAGTTTAGCTATTTTTCTCCTGACCGGAAGTGGTCGTGCCAGGGAGTTCGTTTCCTTTAATTTATCCGACCAAATTGTGAAATAGTCGTAGCCAAATTTGTAGGTTACTTCTGTAACGTATTATTTCCCACTAGAGTAATAACATTAAATAGCAGTTGATTTATGCTATGGACGTGGACTATCTATACATATATAATTAGGTATAAATATGCAGATAAACTCGTATACAATTAAATAAGGGTTTTTAAAGAGAATTCACTCTACTTTACTCAAAAGATGATGGGGAAGCTGGAGACTTCGTCACATATGCCCACCGTTGAAAGTAAAGTTCGAGAATTCGGACTTTACTCCAGCCAGCACACCCATCAGATTTTGTTGGCACTTACTCCAACAACCCTGGGACATATGAACCAGTCTCCCCCTCTTCTTCCGTATAGCAATTCTTACTCAAACCCTGCTTCGTTTCTAAGACATCTTCTAAGAAACCTCCTCCCTTGATGTCGTTTCCATGGAAACCTATGACGACCTGGCCGTCCCCACCCCTTTTCTCTATTCTGAATTCCCAGAGAGTGTTCTCCCCTAAAGGAATAAGGGTTCCTGGTTGGCACAGTAACAGGTAAATGATTTTGTCGGACTGGGTCAGTACGGTTTATCATCGTGTTTACTGTGTCACCTTTAATCCATCCGGGCTTATCTGTTCGCATAGGGTCATGAGACTCTGGAATTCGTCTCATCTTCCCTGATTCAGACGTCTCCGAATCCAGGTTGATAGAGACACCATTCACTGTCTCCTGAGGTGTCAGGGGATACTCCACCTCTGAGTTATCTCTCCCTTCGACCACAGTTGCCACCGATAATGCCATCAGATGCACCGGTGGATCAGTTAATCTTTCTATATGTTTCCTAATCAAATACACAGGAAAGACTTCCGGACTACCCTGAATGTCTAGTTTGTAATGGGTGCGAGACACCTTATCCGTAATAAGGAATGGCCCCTGCCAACCCATATCTAAAGGATTATCCCCCTTTGGTGATAATACTAACACTTGATCACCTATCTTAGGTGGAGTTCTACCAAGAGTAGGTGGAACCAGATGGCACTCTTTACATGACCTAACATATCGTTTGATATCCCGGGTCATCCCCGGCCAGAAATAGGAGAAATAAAGCCTTTGGATGGTTGCTTTCATCCCCATATGCCCACCGTCCGAGATGGAGTGTACCATTTGTAAGACATGGTTACGATACCTTTTGGGTACCACAAACTGTTCGTGGACGTGATCCATAGTTCCCGCCCTACGGAATAACAGTTTATCCTTTTCGTAGAAATCACCAGCTACCGGTGGATTTCTAGATTTTGGCAGTTTGCCAAAGCAGGATTGTAAAGTGGGACATGCTGCTTGGGCAGCCCTAATCTCCCGAGATAATGGGTGGATAAGAATTTCGGGTTCACTCAAAGCGGTGCCCTGATTCTGGGTCTGCATAGCACATGTATAAGTTGTGGACTTAGGTTCACCCAGATATACATATTTTCGCCCTAACATGAAGGGATATACTGGATCATCTAGCACAACAGCAGAAACTGTTCCGGTGACATATTTGGATGTCACCTTCACCCTAGCAACTTTAACAAGTTTTGGTTCAGAGCTCAGAGTAGCACCTCTTAACTCAATAGTGTGGTCAGTCAATTGTCCAGGTTTCACCAAGTGAGCTGCAATGGCCGCGTCACTCTCCAGACCCGTGTCATATAAACACGGTACCTGTCTCCCATTAACAGTAACTGCCTCAACTACTGGAGGTCTTTGATTATTATCAGAGGTCCTCCACTGGTGGGTTTTATCCGCCAAAGTCAAACAAGCCGTGTAATGGACAGGGGGTTTGTTTTTGCAAGAACTCGTATGGTGGTCATTTGTTCTGCAATTTTTACAATATTGATTACCCCCTCTATTACCTGTAGGTTGTTGAGGTTGAGATGACTGTTTACTATGGTAATTACCTGGATTTTGGTGTGGACTACCAGTGTGCCACCTGTTGTCCTTACCTTCAGAGTTATTGTTTTGATAACCCTGATTCTGTGTGGAAGGATTATTTTGGGCCTTATCCATATGACTAGGTTTAGCAGTACCTGCCTCACCATGTGCAGTTAAATACCTTTCGGCTAGTGAAATTATCTCTTCTAATCTAACTCCACCATTTTCAGCTATGAACATTTGGAGAGCTTTCGGGAGACCCTCTTTGAATTGATCTGCAAGCATCATTTCCTGTAGCCCCTCGTAGGTAGAATCAAATTTGCTCAGTCCTACCCACTTCGTAAAATACGTGTGTTGTCGTGAGGCGAACTGCGCAAATGATTCTCCCTGAGATCTTTTGGCTGTACGGAACTTCAGCTTGTAGGCTTCAGAGGTTAATTCAAATCTTTGTAAGAGAGAATTTTTGAGGGTATCAAAGTCCCGCTCAAGACCTGGCGGAAGCTTTGTAAATACATCAAAAGCCGGGCCGCGGAGTCCTTGGGAGAGTTTGATATTAAATTTCTCTTTAGGCAGATTATAAGCTTCACACATGATAACAAAGCGATCAAGGTATTCATCCATCTGATCCTCCTTCGGGTTGAAGTGGGCCAGTGGGAAGCTCATGGATCCTTGGGAGAGAGACGGTCCTGAAGAAATTTCACTACTGTGATGGGGAGAACTAGCACTACTGTACCTGGACGCATCAGGATTTTGCAACTCCAATCTCCTGACTTCCAATTCATGCTGTCTCAACTGTTCTTCCCTCTTCATTTCCAGTTCCGCTTGCTTCAGCTGTTGGTCTATTTCAGCTTGTTTAATCTGGTTGTTCAATTCAGCTTGTCGCATCTTCTCTTTGGATTCAATTTCTGCAATTCTAATTCTTTCCTCTCTTGCTTCCTTCTCTCTGTCTTTGATAATGTCCCGTTGTTCCCTTCTCCACTCTCGTTCTGCTTCTTTTACATATTTGCCCAATTCGACACCTTCATACCCTAACAAAGTTCCTTCTTCTCTCAACTCCTCTTTCGTAGGTGGCTTTTCGGAAGACATTATTTGGTAACAAAGTTGGGATAATGTGAAGCACCCTGAAATACACTTACTCACCACTAAGTGATCTGTCCTGAAATTATGCAAGTAATAAATTCACTGACAGTATGCACATACACAACTGACGATACAACACAGGGACTTACCCGTCAGCCCACACTCACTTATGATATTGTCCCTAACTTTTTGGAACCAGGTTAACTTATGTTATATTATGTTATGTTATCTTATATTGGCTATCTAGTGTTTAGTTATGCTATGTTATACTACCTATTGTCACTATTACTTTCTCTAGTTTTACTTAGTATAGTTTAATATTGAGATCTACTGTGAGGCAACACCTTACTAGAATCTCTAGTGAAAGAAGATTGAAAATTTGAACTATCTAGACCGGACGATAGCCAACCACTTGTAGCGTAGCGTCAGCTACGATGATAAGGAATCTATCAAAGTGCTGCGGATAGACTTTCTACGAATAGAAAAATAGGTCACTGGAGAAGACAAGACTGAATAGCTCGTAATTCTAGACGGAGTAAAGGTCCCAGAACAAGTCTAATCTTCTGACAGTGTTCAGGCAGACAGGAATGGCGTACAACTATACTGGTTTGATACAGACAGTCTGCCAAGGTTGTCTAGCTACGTTGCCTGAAATAAAAAAGCTCGAGCCCCCAAACTCTAATCACTCTCAATGACACGGAGAAAGACAGAGTAAAATATATAACAGAGACAAACTTTCATATCTTCTCACTCTACTCTGACTAAGGTTAATTAGGTAACAACTAGAGTTTGTAAAATT
Source organism: Cepaea nemoralis (assembly GCA_014155875.1). Lineage (NCBI taxonomy): Eukaryota > Metazoa > Mollusca > Gastropoda > Stylommatophora > Helicidae > Cepaea > Cepaea nemoralis. Next base: position 272,765 of record JACEFZ010024936.1, on the reverse strand, counting down.
AAAATCACATTAACATTTAATATATGATAACACTTTGGGTGCTCCACTGGAGGCAGCCCTGTACATGAAAAGGGATACACTTCCCTGTATCCTATTGCATATCTAATATTATGGGTTGAATCTACTAGACTGTCTAATCATTGACGAACTCTTTGGCCTATAGTATATTTTGAGTTGAATGATGATGGTGGTGGTGGTGGCCAACGGTAAGTTTGGCCACTTATCTTCTGGTTCTCCGGCTTACACAGTGCGTGTAAACCCTATTTAGTAGGCATAAGTGAGATGGTGAGTGATGCTTCACAATGAGTCAGTCACACAGGTTGGCGCATCTAAAGCTTGGCGCTGAAGGTGTCAAATCTGTGAAATATATACAGCGAGAGCAAGTGACTCTTCTGTCGAGACATCTGTAAGCATCAGCCCTGGATTGTTCCTGATGGCCAATAACATCTCATACAAATTGCAGAAACAAAATAGCATGAGCTATCTGTCCCTGCTCCCTAGCATTCCCTATCCTAGGATAAATAGCAAATCACTGACTTAAGGAAAACAGCTAAATAAAATCATTCTATGCTTCCTTACAAGTGAATATAATAATTATTCAGTATTCAGTAATAATTAAACATATCATATAATGCATATCATAATTATATTATTAAAATACAATAATTACAAAGTAATCTAGAGATAGATACATATACAATATATTAAACAGATTATATATTATAGATATTTATGTTCGAATTCTGACGCTATATTCCTAGCATATATTTAATATAATGGTTCTATGTAACGTATATTTTAAAATACACAATTTATGTAATTATCATAATAGAATATGATAGGCTGAAAGTTAATGGAGTGGCAGGCAAGAACAGGACTGCGAATTGGTGAGAAATCACCGATAAGAATTAACGAACATGCCTAGGATCTACCACGCTAGTATTTGACATTCGTACACGTGTTTAGTAAGATTTCCTATTTTCGCGGCATCGAATATTCATTATTATCTCTAAGTATTCGCAATCACTATCACATCCTCGAAATATCACCACTATGAACTGCCTCATGTATTTCCTAAACTAACGGCTCGATTAGTATGGCCTAGTCTACTGCTATACGGACTAATCGAAAATTGGGTTCTATCCGACTTTATCAAGTTTACAACTATCTCAAATCGTCTACATCTCTCTAAACCTCATGTAAAGGTAATTTTCTACACAGTTACGTTTTACCCTTTACCCTGCGTGCTTAGTAAACTACCTGTACGAAGTATAATATAGGCGATCGAGTTTAGTCGGTAAAATAACCTATTATCGGCGGTTTCCACTATTTTACTACACACAGAAATATCGGGCGCACACGACAATATTATATCGATACAAATAACTAGACCTTACCCTTCTAATCTTCTGACCACACTTGGGTACGAAAACTGCTCTAGGTATCTCTCTAATATATTTTAAATATATTTATGGCCGTAATACGCGCCAAAGATAAAACTCTTAACACTTTAAAAGTATTTTATAGAGCCTAGCGACTAGCAGATGTTTCAACCCCAACGTCTAGATTGCGAAATAACGAGTTTAGCTATTTTTCTCCTGACCGGAAGTGGTCGTGCCAGGGAGTTCGTTTCCTTTAATTTATCCGACCAAATTGTGAAATATTCGTAGCCAAATTTGTAGGTTACTTCTGTAACGTATTATTTCCCACTAGAGTAATAACATTAAATAGCAGTTGATTTATGCTATAGGACGTGGACTATCTATACATATATAATTAGGTATAAATATGCAGATAAATCTCGTATACAATTAAATAAGGGTTTTAAAGAGAATTCACTCTAATTTACTCAAAAGATGATGGGGAAGCTGGAGACTTCGTCACATATGCCCACCGTTGAAAGTAAAGTTCGAGAATTCGGACTTTACTCCAGCCAGCACACTCATCAGATTTTGTTGGCACTTACTCCAACAACCCTGGGACATATGGACCAGTCTCCCCCTCTTCTTCAGTAGAAGCAATTCCTACTCAAACCCTGCTCTTCGTTTCTAAGACATCTTCTAAGAAACCTCCTCCCTTGATGTCGTTTCCATGGAAACCTATGACGACCTGGTCGTCCCCACCCCTCTTCTCTATTCTGAATTCCAGGAGAGTGTTCTCCCCTAAAGGAATAAGGGTTCCTGGTTGGCACAGTAACAGGTAAATGATTTTGTCGGACTGGGTCAGTACGGTTTATCATCGTGTTTACTGTGTCACCTTTAATCCATCCGGGCTTATCTGTTCGCATCGGGGCATGAGACTCTCGAATTCATCTCATCTTCCCTGATTCAGACGTCTCCGAATCCAGGTTGATAGAGACACCATTCACTGTCTCCTGAGGTGTCAGGGGATACTCCATCTCTGAGTTATCTCTCCCTTCGACCACAGTTGCCACCGATAATGCCATCAGATGCACCGGTGGATCAGTTAATCTGTCTACATGTTTCCTAATCAAATACACATGGAAAGACTTCCGGACTACCCTGAATGTCTAGTTTGTAATGGGTGCGAGACACCTTATCTGTAATAAGGAATGGCCCCTTCCAACCAATATCTAAAGGATTATCCCCCTTTGGTGATAATACTAACACTTGATCACCTATCTTAGGTGGAGTTCTACCAAGAGTAGGTGGAACCAGATGGCACTCTTTACATGACCTAACATATCGTTTGATATCCCGGGTCATCCCCGACCAGAAATAGGAGAAATAAAGCCTTTGGATGGTTGCTTTCATCCCCATATGCCCACCGTCCGAGATGGAGTGTACCATTTGTAAGACATGATTACGATACCTTTTGGATACCACAAACTGTTTGTGGACGTGATCCATAGTTCCCGCCCTACGGTAATAACAGTTTATCCTTTTCGTAGAAATCACCAGCTACCGGTGGATTTCTAGATTTTGGCAGTTTGCCAAAGCAGGATTGTAAAGTGGGACATGCTGCTTGGGCAGCCCTAATCTCCCGAGATAATGGGTGGATAAGAATTTCGGGTTCACTCAAAGCGGTGCCCTGATTCTGGGTCTGCATAGCACATGTATAAGTTGTGGACTTAGGTTCACCCAGATATACATATTTTCGCCCTAACATGAAGGGATATACTGGATCATCTAGCACAACAGCAGAAACTGTTCCGGTGACATATTTGGATGTCACCTTCACCCTAGCAACTTTAACAAGTTTAGGTTCAGAGCTCAGAGTAGCACCTCTTAACTCAATAGTGTGGTCAGTCAATTGTCCAGGTTTCACCAAGTGAGCTGCAATGGCCGCGTCACTCTCCAGACCCGTGTCATATAAACACGGTACCTGTCTCCCATTAACAGTAACTGTCTCAACTACTGGAGGTCTTTGATTATCATCAGAGGGTCCTCCATTGGTGGTTTTTATCCGCCAAAGTCAAACAAGCCGTGTAATGGACAGGGGGTTTGTTTTTGCAAGAACTCGTATGGTGGTCATTTGTTCTGCAATTTTTACAATATTGATTACCCCCTCTATTACCTGTAGGTTGTTGAGGTTGAGATGACTGTTTACTGTTGTAATGACCTGGATTTTGGTGTGGACTACCAGTGTGCCACCTGTTGTCCTTACCTTCAGAGTTATTGTTTTGATAACCCTGATTCTGTGTGGAAGGATTATTTTGGGCCTTATCCATATGACTAGGTTTAGCAGTACCTGCCTCACCATGTGCAGTTAAATACCTTTCGGCTAGTGAGATTATCTCTTCTAATCTAACTCCACCATTTTCAGCTATGAACATTTGGAGAGCTTTCGGGAGACCCTCTTTGAATTGATCTGCAAGCATCATTTCCTGTAGCCCCTCGTAGGTAGAATCAAATTTGCTCAGTCCTACCCACTTCGTAAAATACGTGTGTTGTCGTGAGGCGAACTGCGCAAATGATTCTCCCTGAGATCTTTTGGCTGTACGGAACTTCAGCTTGTAGGCTTCAGAGGTTAATTCAAATCTTTGTAAGAGAGAATTTTTGAGGGTATCAAAGTCCCGCTCAAGACCTGGCGGAAGCTTTGTAAATACATCAAAAGCCGGACCGCGGAGTCCTTGGGAGAGTTTGATATTAAATTTCTCTTTAGGCAGATTATAAGCTTCACACATGATGACGAAGCGATCAAGGTATTCATCCATCTGATCCTCCTTCGGGTTGAAGTGGGCCAGAGGGAAGCTCATGGATCCTTGGGCGAGAGACGGTCCTGAAGAAATGTCACTACTGTGATGGGGAGAACTAGCACTACTGTACCTGGAAGCATCAGGATTTTGCAACTCCAATCTCCTTAGTTCCAATTCATGCTGTCTCAACTGTTCTTCCCTCTTCATTTCCAGTTCTGCTTGCTTTAACTGTCTGTCCAATTCAGCTTGTTTAAGCTGGTTGTCCAATTCAGCTTGTCGCATCTTCTCTTTGGATTCCATTTCTGCAATTCTAATTCTTTCCTCTCTTGCTTCCTTCTATCTTTCTTTGATAATGTCCCGTTGTTCCCTTCTCCACTCTCGTTCTGCTTCTTTTACATATTTGCCCAATTCGACACCTTCATACCCTAACAAAGTTCCTTCTTCTCTCAACTCCTCTTTCGTAGGTGGCTTTTCGGAAGACATTATTTGGTAACAAAGTTGGGATAACGTGAAGCACCCTGAAATACACTTACTCACCAATAAGTGATCTGTCCTGAAATTATGCAAGTAATAAATTCACTGACAGTATGCACATACACAACTGACGATACAACACAGGGACTTACCCGTCAGCCCACACTCACTTATGATATTGGCCCTAACATTTTGGAACCAGGTTAACTTATGTTATATTAGGTTATGTTATCTTATATTGGCTATCTAGTGTTTAGTTATGCTATGTTATACTACCTATTGTCACTATTAATTTCTCTAGTTTTACTTAGTATAGTTTAATATTGAGATCTACTGTGAGGCAACACCTTACTAGAATCTCTAGTGAAAGAAGATTGAAAGTTTGAACTATCTAGACCGGACGATAGCCAACCACTTGTAGCGTAGCGTCAGCTACGATGATAAGGAATCTATCAAAGTTGCTGCGGATAGACTTTCTAAGAATAGAAAAATAAGTCACTGGAGAAGACAAGACTGAATAGCTCGTAATTCTAGACAGAGTAAAGGTCCCAGAACAAGTCTAATCTTCTGACAGTGTTCAGGCAGACAGGAATGGCGTACAACTATACTGGTTTGATACAGACAGTCTGCCAAGGTTGTCTAGCTACGTGCCTGAAATAAAAAGCTCGAGCCCCCAAAACTCTAATCACTCTCAATGACACAGAGAAAGACAGAGTAAAATATATAACAGAGACAAACTTTCATATCTTCTCACTCTACTCTGACTAAGGTTAATTAGGTAACAACTAGAGTTTGTAAAATTAAAATCACATTAACATTTAATATATGATAACACTTTGGGTGCTCCACTGGAGGCAGCCCTGTACATGAAAAGGGATACACTTCCCTGTATCCTAATGCATATCTAATATTATGGGTGGAATCTACTAGACTGTCTAATCATTGACGACTCTTTGGCCTACAGTATATTTTGAGTTGAATGATGATGGTGGTGGTGGCCAATGGTAAGTTTGGCCGCTTATCTTCTGGTTCTCCGGCTTACACAGTGAGTGTAAACCCTAGTTAGGTAGGCATAAGTGAGATGGTGAGTGATGCTTCACAATGTCACACAGGTTGGCACATCTAAAGCTTGGTGCTGAAGGTGTCAAATCTGTGAAATATAGTGAGAGTACGTGACTCTTCTGTCGAGACATATGTAAGCATCGGCCCTGGATTGTTCCTGATGGCCAATAACATCTCATACAAAATTGCAGAAACAAAATAGCATGAGCTATCTGTCCCTGCTCCCTATACGTCCCTATCCTAGGATAAATAGTAAAATCACTGACCTTAGGGAAAACATTCTAAATAAAATCATTCTATCCTTTCCTTATAAGTGAATATAATAATTATTCAGTAATAATTAAACATATAATCATATAATGCATATCATAATTATATTATTAAAATACAATAATTACAAAGTAATCTAGAGATAGATACATATACAATATATTAAACAGATTACATATTATAGATATTTATGTTCAAATTCTGACGCTATATTCCTAGCATATATTTAATATAATGGTTCTATGTAACGTATATTTTAAAATACACAGTTTATGTAATTATAATAAAATATGATAGGCTGAAAGTTAATGGAGTGGCAGGCAAGATCAGGAGTGCGACTTGGTGAGAAATCACCAATAAGAATTTATGAAAGTGCCTAGGATCTACCACGCTAGTATTTGACATTAGTACACGTTTTAGTAAGATTTCCTATTTTCGCGGCATCGAAATATTCATTATTCTCTCTAAGTATTCGCAATACTATCCCATCCTCGAAATATCACCACTATGAAATACCTCATGTATTTACTAAACTAACGGCTCTATTAGTATGGCCTAGTCTACTGCTATACGGACTAATCGAAAATTGGATTCTATCCGACTTTATCAAGTTTACAACTATCTCAAATCGTATACACCTCTCTAAACCTCATGTAAAGGTAATTTTCTACACAGTTACGTTTTACCCTTTACCCTGCGTGCTTAGTAAACTACCTGTACGAAGTATAATATACGCGATCGAGTTTAGTCGGTAAAATAATTATTATGGTAAATAATTAGATAAATTAACCTATTATCGGCGGTTTCCAACTATAACTACACACGGAAATCTCGGGCGCACCCGGCAATATAATATATATTATATCGATACACATAACTATTCCTTACCCTTCTAATCTACTGACCACACTTGGGTACGGAAACTGATCTAGGTATCTCTCTAATATATTTTAAATATATTTATGGCCGTAATACGCGCCAAAGATAAAACTCTTAACACTGTATAAGTATTTTTTCAGAGCCTAGTTACTAGCATGTTTCTACCCCGACGTCTGTATTGCGAAAGAACGCGTTTAGCTATTTTTCTCCTGACCGGAAGTGGTCGTGCCAGGGAGTTCGTTTCCTTTAATTTATCCGACCAAATTGTGAAATATTCGTAGCCAAATTTGTAGGTTACTTCTGTAACGTATTATTTCCCACTAGAGTAATAACATTAAATAGCAGTTGATTTATGCTATAGACGTGGACTATCTATACATATATAATTAGGTATAAATATGCAGATACTCTCGTATACAATTAAATAAGGGTTTTAAAGAGAGGTTTCCCCAATTTAAGCAAAAGATGATGGGGAAGCTGGAGACTTCGTCACAGATGACAATTCCGAAGACGTCAACCATTTTCTGGCCGAGAAACACCTTCTCCGTAAGGCATACTTGAACATCCCGAACTCAACATCCAAACAAGATGCCTTGAGTAACATCCGGATAGTAGTGCAGCAGAAACTTCGTCAAATGCGGGATTCCTGCTGAGCAGCATAGCTGATGAGATTACAGGCTTTGCTGACAGACATGATATGAAAAACCTCTACGACTCGCTGAAAGCCGTCTATGGTTCTACATCACCAGGCATAGTTCCCCTCCTCCGTGCAAATGGGGGAACATTGGTCACCGATAAGAAAGAAATCCTTCTACGTTGGGCAGAGTATTTCAGCAACATCTTAAATGCAACCTCTACCATCGATGATGAAACAATCAACTGTCTTCTTCAAGTCCCTACTAATGATACTGTTGCTAATTTGTCAACCATTGCGAAAATGAACAAAGCTATTCATCAACTTTCCAGCGGCAAGGCGCCTGGTCTTGACTCCATCAGAAAAGAACGAGGAACTGTTGACATGATTTTCGCTGCAAGGCAGTTGCAAGAGAAATGTCAGGAGCATAACACCGAAATGTTCTTCACTTTCATTGATCCTATCAAGGCTTTTGATACAGTCAGCAGAGAAGGACTATGGATTCTTCTTCTTCTGCATTCATCCGGAGTGTTTTCCCCCAGACTTAATTGCATTGGGGCATTCGACTCTTACTGTTGTGGTGTCGTCCACATCGCAGCTGGTCAAGTTAGAACTGTCGAAGACTTCACGGTAAACCCTCAAGGGAAGGCGGGGGAAGTCCATGGGGTTTATTCGCCACCTAAAGCGGCTTCCATAATTGCAGAGCCGACACATAGTGCTCTGGTCCTGGGCTCACCCAAGGAATTGCCACGTCCTGCACATGGCTGCTTATATTCCTCACTTACATGTATTGGGCATTTCGTTCGCAACGGGCCGCTTCCTGCGCAAAACAGGAACTGTCCGTCTACAGGAAACATCCACTCAGCAAGCTTTCGCTTCGGAATTCCACGTAAAAGATTAGCTAGTCAAGCATTCCATTTCGTGTTAATGAGACTTTCGGACTTTCTGCGGCTGTTTGTTGATCGGGTAGCCTTCCCGGATGCTTCGAAGGACATTACACTACCACTCGGACGCTTTCGCATTGTGCCTGTTTTATTTGCGCTCTTAGGCCATCACATCTGACTTCTGCGGGCGCTTTTGTAAAGATTAGCCTTCCAGGAGAGACTGTGGTTAATTATGGCGAAATATGGCTGTTCACGAAGGTTTATCCAAATAGTGCGGCTATTTCATGATGGTATGCAGGCAAGAGTGCAGGAAAATGGTGATCTGTCTGAGCCCTTTCCTATCATCAACGGAGTGAAACAAGGCTGTGTCCTGGCACTAACACTGTTCAGCCTCATGCTTTTATCTATACTGACGAATGCCTTCGAAAACAACGACATTGGAATAGACATCAACTACCGTATGGATGGAAAGTTGTTCAATCTCAGAAGGCTGAATGCTAAAACCAAAACTAACAGTTACATCGTCAGAGAGCTCCCGTTTGCTGACGATTGCACTCTATATGCAAACTCAGAGGCAGACATGCAACGCAATGATTCAGCGTTCTCATGTTAGTTAGTCGCGGTTCCAACTTCACGGCAACGGGTCGTCCCCATTATGCTCCGTTCCTGTGCCAGTGAATATCACATAAAATGCTCCTCACTGCCCTATATGAACAATGGAATAGACAGAAGTTTCGGCAAGCCAACAGCCTGCACAGGTACACTGTGCATAATGCCGCCGCCAGAATGCTAACACAAAAGTCCTCCACGAGAAATACAGTTCATTGTCGATGGAAACGGCAGTCACCAGAAAAACTTCATTAGCCTCGGTTTTATCCCATATGGCTCGGTCTCTTTCCGCAGGGCAACCCGCCAAAAGCGCCGCACAAAGCACGAACTCCGTAGCTCCAGCGACGACCCAGGAGTCTCCTGAAAATGCACTCGTGAACCGAAAAGGCAAACCAGTCAATCCAGCAACAGCCGGCCGGGATCGTTCCGAACATGCAGTTCACGCTATAAACTGCGAACAGATGTAAAAGCATTCCACGCGAAATTCACAGCTCACAGTATCGCGCCACGTACTCACTCAATAGCAGGGTGACGGGACCATAGCCTCCTTAGTCGACTCTTACGACGTGCATGGTAGGCAACAGTGTTACTATTCTTTGCTCCCCCGTATGGGCTCCGGCAACACACTTCGCCTGTGCATGTGCCAACCTTGGGCTCTATATCAAAAACAAGTGTTGTGGACAAATTTACCTATCTTGGCAGCACTGTGTCTCACGCTGCTACAATTTATGACGAAGTGAATGCAAGAATCTCCAAGGCCAGCGCGGCCTTTGGCAGACCGTACAAGAGTGTGTTGGACAGAAGTGGAATAAGCCTGCAAACAAAGCTACAAGTCTACAAAGCAGTCATAGTAACCACTATATATGCTTGTGAAACCTGGACTGTTTACCAGCGGCACGTTAGGAAATTAAACCACTTCCACACAGTCTGCCTTGGGAAGCTATTGACGATTAAATGGTAAGACAAACTCCCAGGCACTAGAGTCCTGGAAAGAGCGTCCATGCCCAGTATCCACTTTCTACTAATGAAGAATCAGATCCGCTCGGCTGGTCACTTGATTCGCATGCCAGATCACAAGCTCCCTAAACGAATTTTTTACGGCGAGTTGCGTTGTGATAAACGCTCCCAATTCGGCCAGAGGTAACGCTTTAAAGATACTATGAAGATCTCACTAAAAGCTTTAGGACTTCATAACGACACTTGGGAGACTGATGCCAAGGACAGAAATTCGTGGCGAACATCATTACGCAAGGGTGCATTAACTTGTGAAGCAACCAGGACTGCAATAACTGTGGGGAAAAAAGGCTCGACAGGAAAATCACTGCAGGAGATCCTCCTCCCGGAACATCAAGCAATCTTTGCCCACATTGTCGAAGAACATTTCGAGCCAAAATAGGTCTTATCAGCCATCTTAGAACTCACGGCTCCATACTTTCAACCCCGCTGGATGACCCCGATGGTCATCATCATTCTTGAAGGAGAACAACAGGTCTGCAAGCATCGTTATCATATTGAGATATCTTACTTTGATTATGTGGTTGTTTCGGGATTTGACATTTAAATATTGAGCACAACCCACTACTGGCAACGCCGATCGCATTCCGGTATGAACCTAAGGCCTATCCACGTCAATATGGAAGCACTAGACTCGAGTTTCACCCTCATTTGAGCTCGTCAGTAGTGCATATCCCTGACCGGATCCGGAAACAGTCCCGGATCACGCGTGTGAAGCGGGTGTGTAACCACGCGGCACACAATGGACACACCAAATTATCACAACAGAATACCACAACGCTACCCATCGTAGGCTATGCTCAAGATTGCCCAATCGCCGCGACCGACGTCCGTCAATCGATGGGACCCGAACGATCAGGACTTCTCACTGGCAAGTGTGAACGCCTGATGCGTCACAAAATGGGACAACAAGGCACTAGATATTGATGACACCAAAACCAGTAGGGGAATTTGGAAGTATCTAAGTTCATCGGCCAAGATATTTTTAAACAGCTTGAAAGGTCAAGCTCTGAACCCGAATTGTTTCGGTTTCCTAAAACTCTACCTCAACTGTCGTTGTTCTGTAGCTTTCTCAGGGTCGGGGAATGCCAGATGTAATGTATACTTTAGGTTAGAGCTGTCAGAAAACAAAACAGGCCACATAGTTTATAGGTGCATACGAGAATCAGAGATAAACGAAAGTTGTCTAGAGACCAAAATGGGTACCGTGGGCTGGCAGATTTATGGCAGTGGGAACGTGCTTGAGCTGAGAAATCTACTTCAAGGAGCATGAACTCAAACAAGGACTATGAACTCAAAAACAAGGTCGTATTGGGGTGAAGGTAGTTAGATTAATAATAAGATGCAAATTGAAGCAGGGTACGCGAAGTACTGATTGGATGACAAGGGACAGCGACGTCACGTGATTCAAGAAAGGCGCCAACTCGGGAAGTAATATATACTTGAGGATCCAGTCAGTTAGAAGAGTCGAGCAGGAGAGAGGACAGTTAATAGTGGACTCCGGGAGCGGCAAGGGGCTGAGCCCTCTTGGGGCAGCCCAAGGAACATAGTAACAGGACTTCAGAAATTGTGGCTAATCCGTGCCCAAGTCTGTATAGTATCTGTAGGAGGAGGAAGTGAAGGAAGACGGACAAGCGCTCATGCTAGAATTCGTCTGAATCACTGATAGGAGTGAGAGCGACTAAGGATCTGTGAACGGAACCTACCCAAGGCAGATAAGCCAAAGAAGGGAAAGACACGCAGAGTCCGAGGGTCGTTAAAGTGCAAGAAAGCCACTTGAGTTAAGAGGACCGCCAGCTAAGGAGACCGCTCGTTAGTTGCAGTAGATGGCTAAACGTCAAACAGGACGACCATAGCCAGGGACAATGCGGTTGGAACCACACAGGAGACTAATGTCAAATACGACTGGAAACCGGTGGTGGTTGAAGATAGCAATCACATTTCAAATATGGGACCCAGATGATCAACGGGATGGCAGAAGAAGAATACATTGTCTGGGTAAACAGTTACCCGCTGAACAAGTTGGATGGGAGCGAATTAGATCCCTGGGTATATGGATTGATGGATCAATCTATGGATCAATGGGTATTTGGGCTGAATACGTGTACCACTAATAAGCCTACGAAAAGATAGTTACGAAACAAAGGCCGGTGTAGTTCCTAGCTTTAGTCTTTTACTTCATGCGGTTAATAGGTGATAATCAGTGGCATTCCCCTAACATCCAGTTGCATAGGCTGTTACACTATCTATCTCTCTCTTTGAGGCAATGCAGCATCGTATTATTACAGCTCAATATGCATTATGTGTCTGCAATGCATGTACTGATTACTCTATGCGATTATGTTGTAGATTGTCACTCTGTTACTGTTCAGAAGAAAATAAATATGTTTGAGTTGCCTTTTATTTCGACTTGTCAGTCTGAAGTAATATAATTTAGAGTAGCTTAGAGACCTTATGAGGCTGTACCTCTCTTCTATAACCTGATAACATACACCACGAGACATTGATGGTGCAATAGTAATTAACTATTGTTCTCACGCGGAGACACGAACCTCTATCTGTCGTATCCCTTACTCTCGTCCTCTTGTTCTCCTTCTCTCTCTCTCTCTCCCTTGTTCTCCCTCTTTCTTTACTATCAAAGGTAGTGTGTAGTAGGCAGAGTTCGACTGAGGAACGAACTTTTAGGCTTCACACTATCTATACCATTTCCCTCATCATTCTTTTCTTTCTCTTCTCTCTCTTCTCCCTCTCTTCTCTCTCTTCTTCCTCTTTTTTTTTCTCTTGATCACAAATGGGGGCAGCCCAAGGAACATAGTAACAGGACTTCAGAAATTGTGGCTAATCCGTGCCCAAGTCTGTATAGTATCTGTAGGAGGAGGAAGTGAAGGAAGACGGACAAGCGCTCATGCTAGAATTCGTCTGAATCACTGATAGGAGTGAGAGCGACTAAGGATCTGTGAACTGAACCTACCCAAGGCAGATAAGCCAAAGAAGGGAAAGACACGCAGAGTCCGAGGGTCGTTAAAGTGCAAGAAAGCCACTTGAGTTAAGAGGACCGCCAGCTAAGGAGACCGCTCGTTAGTTGCAGTAGATGGCTAAACGTCAAACAGGACGACCATAGCCAGGAACACTGCGGTTGGAACCACGCAGGAGACTAAAGGTCAGATATGACAATAAGGTCAAGTGGGATCCACGACAAGCGATTGATTGGGCAGAGACAAATGAAACCCAGAAGGACGACCATAAAACCCACTGGATGGCAGAAGAAGAATGTAAGTTGACATAAGACTTAGTTTAATTGTATATTATAATCAAGTATCTTAGTTTAGAGAGCTATAGCAAACTACTGTAGGTAAGTTTACCGAATAATTATGAGCAGTCGACAAAGGATTAGGATTGGATGCGACGTCCTGCAAATTACGTATATATAAATGGCTGGTCTATAGTGTTGGGAGTCATATTAATCGGAGAGATAAGCAGAGTGTGGATAAACTGTATATGTTTATGTAAACTGAGCCATTAGCCTACAAGATTAATGAGAACTAGGCTAGTGCAAGTGCATGTAAATACGAAGAGATGGCAGTATTGCAAGAATATAGACACAGCGACCAAACACAGCAGACGACAGAAGAAGATAGCCAGGCACTCGCGATCACTAGGTCAACCAGACAATAGGGGCAGGTGAGATCGTTGGCCAGAGACGGGGCGGGCACAGGAAAGAATGCGTGTCTTTTGTTAGCTGGACATAGGTGAAAGGAGGTCGCGCTTCTGCGGTTGTGTAGCTAAGGTGTAGTTAGGCTGGCCCGGCGTGGTACAGGCAGCGAGTTCAGATCTTCGGGTGAATGGTTAAATACTTAATGTTGGCTGTAGGCGGCGCGTTGGGAAATAGGCGATAATAATGTTAGTTAAATATATATAGACGATAGATTACTGTGTTTACAATAAGGTTCTTAATTTATGTTATGGCTAAGATATACTAATACTAGTATAGATAAAGAAGAGATAGATGTTAAGGACTTTGTAGGTAGTGAAAGACTAAGGTTTATTCTCACATAAAACTCACGGGTATTGTTTTATAATGTTTCAGACATTGTCTGGGTAAACAGTTACCCGCTGAACAAGTTGGATGGGAGCGAATTAGATCCCTGGGTATATGGATTGATGGATCAATCTGTGGATCAATGGGTGTTTGGGCTGAATACATGTACCACTGATAAGCCTACGGAGAGATAGTTATGAAACAAAGGCCGGTGTAATTCCTAGATTTAGTCCTTTTCTTCATGCGGTTAGGAGGTGATAGTAGGTAACGATTCCCTAACATCTGGTTGTATAGTTTATTACATTATCTACCTCCCCTTGTGGCGTCATGCAGTATTGTGTTGTTTTTTGGAGTCGATTATACATAGATGTGTCTTCAATGCATGTACTGGTTACTTTATGTGATTATACTGTAGATTGTCACTCTGTTACCGTTCAGAAGAAAATAAATATGTTTGAGTTGCCTTTTATTTCGACTTGTCAGTCTGAAGTAATATAATTTAGAGTAGCTTAGAGACCTTATGAGGCTGTACATCTCTTCTATAACCTGATAACATACACCACGAGACATTGATGGTGCAATAGTACAATTAACTATTGTTCTCACGCGGAGACACGAACCTACATCTGTCGTATCCCTCACTCTCATCCTTTTTTTCTCCTTCTCTCTCTTCATATTTCTTTACTATCAAAGGTAGTGTGTAGTAGGCAGAGTTCGACTGAGGAACGAACTTTTAGGCTTCACACTATTTATATCATTTCCCTCATCATTCCCTCTTCTTTCTCTCCTCTCTCTCCTCCCTACTCTCTCTTCTTCCTCTTCTTTTCTAGCTGTCACACAAAAGGAACACCAGGCCTCCTAACATCCAGTGAGCAACAATCAAATTGATTATGTGGTTGTTTCGGGATTTGAAATTTAAATATTGAGCACAACCCACTACTGGCAACGCCGATCGCATTCCGGTATGAACCTAAGGCCTATCCACGTCAATATGGAAGCACTAGACTCGAGTTTCACCCTCATTTGAGCTCGTCAGTAGTGCATATCCCTGACCGGATCCGGAAACAGTCCCGGATCACGCGTGTGAAGCGGGTGTGTAACCACGCGGCACACACTGGACACACCAAATTATCACAACAGAATACCACAACGCTACCCATCGTAGGCTATGCTCAAGATTGCCCAATCGCCGCGACCGACGTCCGTCAATCGATGGGACCCGAACGATCAGGACTTTTCACTGGCAAGGAACACCAGGCCTCATAAAATCCAGTGAGCAACAATCAAATTGATTATGTGGTTGTTTCGGGATTTGAAATTTAAATATTGAGCACAACCCACTACTGGCAACGCCGATCGCATTCCGGTATGAACCTAAGGCCTATCCACGTCAATATGGAAGCACTAGACTCGAGTTTCACCCTCATTTGAGCTCGTCAGTAGTGCATATCCCTGACCGGATCCGGAAACAGTCCCGGATCACGCGTGTGAAGCGGGTGTGTAACCACGCGGCACACACTGGACACACCAAATTATCACAACAGAATACCACAACGCTACCCATCGTAGGCTATGCTCAAGATTGCCCAATCGCCGCGACCGACGTCCGTCAATCGATGGGACCCGAACGATCAGGACTTCTCACTGGCAAGGAACACCAGGCCTCCTAAAATCCAGTGAGCAACAATCAAATTGATTATGTGGTTGTTTCGGGATTTGAAATTTAAATATTGAGCACAACCCACTACTGGCAACGCCGATCGCATTCCGGTATGAACCTAAGGCCTATCCACGTCAATATGGAAGCACTAGACTCGAATTTCACCCTCATTTGAGCTCGTCAGTAGTGCATATCCCTGACCGGATCCGGAAACAGTCCCGGATCACGCGTGTGAAGCGGGTGTGTAACCACGCGACACACACTGGACACACCAAATTATCACAACAGAATACCACAACGCTACCCATCGTAGGCTATGCTCAAGATTGATCAATCGCCGCGACCGACGTCCGTCAATCGATGGGACCCGAACGATCAGGACTTCTCACTGGCAAGGAACACCAGGCCTCCTAAAATCCAGTGAGCAACAATCAAATTGATTATGTGGTTGTTTCGGGATTTGAAATTTAAAATTGAGCACAACCCACTACTGGCAACGCCGATCGCATTCCGGTATGAACCTAAGGCCTATCCACGTCAATATGGAAGCACTAGACTCGAGTTTCACCCTCATTTGAGCTCGTCAGTAGTGCATATCCCTGACCGGATCCGGAAACAGTCCCGGATCACGCGTGTGAAGCGGGTGTGTAACCACGCGGCACACACTGGACACACCAAATTATCACAACAGAATACCACAACGCTACCCATCGTAGGCTATGCTCAAGATTGCCCAATCGCCGCGACCGAAGTCCGTCAATCGATGGGACCCGAACGATCAGGACTTCTCACTGGCAAGGAACACCAGGCCTCCTAAAATCCAGTGAGCAACAATCAAATTGATTATGTGGTTGTTTCGGGATTTGATTGCTCAGGATTGCTCACTGGATTTTAGGAGGCCTGGTGTTCCTTGCCAGTGAGAAGTCCTGATCGTTCGGGTCCCATCGATTGACGGACGTCGGTCGCGGCGATTGGGCAATCTTGAGCATAGCCTACGATGGGTAGCGTTGTGGTATTCTGTTGTGATAATTTGGTGTGTCCATTGTGTGCCGCGTGGTTACACACCCGCTTCACACGCGTGATCCGGGACTGTTTCCGGATCCGGTCAGGGATATGCACTACTGACGAGCTCAAATGAGGGTGAAACTCGAGTCTAGTGCTTCCATATTGACGTGGATAGGCCTTAGGTTCATACCGGAATGCGATCGGCGTTGCCAGTAGTGGGTTGTGCTCAATATTTAAATTTCAAATCCTGAAACAACCACATAATCAATTTGATTGTTGCTCACTGGATTTTAGGAGGCCTGGTGTTCCTTGCCAGTGAGAAGTCCTGATCGTTCGGGTCCCATCGATTGACGGACGTCGGTCGCGGCGATTGGGCAATCTTGAGCATAGCCTACGATGGGTAGCGTTGTGGTATTCTGTTGTGATAATTTGGTGTGTCCAGTGTGTGCCGCGTGGTTACACACCCGCTTCACACGCGTGATCCGGGACTGTTTCCGGATCCGGTCAGGGATATGCACTACTGACGAGCTCAAATGAGGGTGAAACTCGAGTCTAGTGCTTCCATATTGACGTGGATAGGCCTTAGGTTCATACCGGAATGCGATCGGCGTTGCCAGTAGTGGGTTGTGCTCAATATTTAAATTTCAAATCCCGAAACAACCACATAATCAATTTGATTGTTGCTCACTGGATTTTAGGAGGCCTGGTGTACCTTGCCAGTGAGAAGTCCTGATCGTTCGGATCCCATCCATTGACGGACGTCGGTCGCGGCGATTGGGCATTCTTGAGCATAGCCTACGATGGGTAGCGTTGTGGTATTGTGTTGTGATAATTTGGTGTGTCCAGTGTGTGCCGCGTGGTTACACACCCGCTTCACACGCGTGATCCGGGACTGTTTCCGGATCCGGTCAGGGATATGCACTACTGACGAGCTCAAATGAGGGTGAAACTCGAGTCTAGTGCTTCCATATTGACGTGGATAGGCCTTAGGTTCATACCGGAATGCGATCGGCGTTGCCAGTAGTGGGTTGTGCTCAATATTTAAATATCTTACTTTATCAATAGCCTTTGTGTAGTCAATAAAGCAAAGATGCAGGTCTTTGTTTTATACTGCTGGTAGAGAAACTAAGAAGTACTATAACTAAAGAAGAAAAGGCAACAACGATTCACCTAAACGGACATCCCTTGAAACAAAAAAAGAGTTTCAAGTACCTAGGAAGTATAATATCATCAAATGGCAAATCAGAAGACGAGATCGAAAATAGATGCAATAAGGGAAACCAACTCATTGGACAAGTGGCACCAATACTAAAGAACAAACATGTATCAATAACTACTAAGAAAGCACTTTACAACACAATCTTCCTACCAACTCTATGTTACCAATGCCAAACCTAGACAATGACAGAAAAAGAGAAAAGAAAAATCACAACAACAGAAATGAGATTCCTGAGAAGAATACTCAATGTATCAAGAAGAGATAAGATCAGAAATGAAGAAATCAGGACTAAAGTGGGGGTTGTAGCTGCGCTAGATTTTATTAGAAAGCTAGTAAATAAAGCAAAAATAAGGCAGCAAGTTAAATGGTTTGGCCATGCAAGTAGGTTACCAACTAATAGTATACCACAACAAGCAATGATGTACAGACCAGAGGAAAGCAGAGGAAGAGGCCCACCACGTAAATGATGGACGCAGGGAATAACAGAGCCCATGGGACTATCGATACATGAAGCCCAAAAGCGGGCACTCTCCCGCTGTTTATACTTCACCTCGACACCGCAAGGTACAAGAGGAACATGATGAGATTAGATGAGATTAGTAGGTTTTTGTTTGCTTCTATAGAACGTTTAATTACTGTTCTCAGTATGTACACAGCGTTTACTGTACACTTGCCTTCTACAAACCCACATTGTTCTCCTATTTCGGGTTGTATTTTCGTCCTAACTCTTTGCGTGATAATTCTTAGCAAAATCTTCGTGATATGGATCATTAAACTAATTATTCCATGTTGATCACATTCCAAGGCTCCTGATTGTTTTGGGATTACAATAAATATAGAATGACATAATTCAGTAGGTATGTTTCCAGTATCATATATTGAGTTCAGCAATCTGGTGACTTGGTCTATTCCATACTCTTCCAAAGCATTGATAATTTATGTTGTGATGTTGTCTGAACCGAGATCTTGTCAGTTTTCATATGGTTAAGAGCATCCTGAACCTCCGTCTTTAATATTCATGGTCCTTTATTATTTTGAATGTCATACTGTTCTCTGGTATCATCATAACGGTTTTTCATATAATCTGACCATACATGTAAAATCTTATCTTTTTCTAGTATGATGGTTCCATCTTTTGTTTTTAGACAGCCTGTTGGTGTACGTGTTCTTTTATTAGTAAGGTCCTGCATCCTTTTTTGTATTAATTTGGTATGTGTCGTGAAATGCCGCCTTAACATCCCAGAATATTTTTCTCGGTCTCCAAATTTGAGAGGCCAAATTGAGAAAGAATGAATTAATCACGCTACTCCACGGCTATCTAGTTGTGAGGTAAGATTATTCACAAAAAGCCTCTAGCCATGATGTAAGCTTGCAGATGGCAAGTAAAATGGACAGTGTAATTAAAACCGACCAGGCATGACACCTGACAAGCAGAGGTAGGAAATCGCCCAGGTGTGAACAACATTGACACAGGGGAAGATAATAGCCCCAGGGCCGTAAACAAGCCCCGTCCACTCTGACTGGCAGACTCAGGAATGTGTGAAAACAGATCTGATAAGGCAATTAACACTGGGCCTGTAGACTTTGTACCAGACAGAGAGGAGCAAGGTGTGATGGCCAGGTTGCAGTGATAATTGCAATTACCGTCAGGGGGAGATAAGAAGAATTTATGACGGGAATGCCAAGGAGATAATACTGTCTGCTGGACTCAGCTTAAATAAGGGTCCCTAGCCTGTTTTATGTTAGAAAATGTTGGACTTTAGAACAGGTGAGACAACCAGCTCGTTTGTAGTCATACGTATGATTCTTATGTTGCTAGATTTCACTAGGAGAATTATTTCTTAGTAACTAGTCCCTTAGTAAGTCTCTTAGTCTCTTAGATGGATGTACCGATTTTCAGTCTATATCTGATCTAGGTTATTTCAAGAACTATCTTTGGCGTAGGATACTTGAGTGTTCTTTCTAAGTTCTGTGTTCAATATCATTGTGCTTCATGTATTACTCTTCTGAGAAGTAGAAACTTGTGAAAGGCATATCATTGTCTAAGTATACTTTTAGGTGTCTTTGTAGATGCTTGTCATTTCTTTGTAAACTAGACTAGTCTCTTTTTGGTGTGTGCATTTGTTGTACAGAATATAGTCAACTGACTATTTATTTAATTCTTACAACAGCAGTAACTAAGTGGTGATTAAACCGGGCAGATCAGCAAATATGGCTGGTCTGTGTGGTCACTTCAATTAGACTTGTTGTATATCTCATTTTGTAGCTATACAATATTAGTACTCATTAATAATGCCTGATGCTATTATGTTGAGTATCATTATATGTCCATCTTGAAGTAATATAATGTTTACGGATATATTGGATGTATGTATGTGTAATTCCATATGAATATACGATGCTAGTAATGTGCTTCGTATATATTCTTTTTGTGTATATACGTCTCAGTTCGTATACATACAAACTAACTAGTGCATTATGCTATGATGTTAAAGTATCATAATATGTCTATATTAATCAATATGTTTATGTGTATTGGATGTTTGATATATTGATTTGTCATATGCAAACTTACCAATATGAAGTGTTATGCTATTGTCTGCGCATTGGCACATTGGCCAACGATTGTGTTGGAAGCAGAGGTGTAATGGTACAGACATTACCCACAATTGGTATAGAGTATATGGTGCTAAACTTTCTCAGTGTATTGTGGGCGTGCGTTCACAGTAATGCATGGGAACCTGGCACAGATACTGGTCCCGGCTTGTAAGCCCGGATGATCAGGCATTATTATAATACCATTACCGACCCTGTGAGCTGCTAAACCAACTTTGGACGAAGCGGCTGTACGACACAGAATTTCTGTATTAGCGACATGGACATGGGGCGGCAGAAATGTAATCATTACAGGCGTGTGAGACAATTGAAAAGCCCGTCCCAGACTAAAGACAGTAGGGAGAAGGAGGATGGTGAACGCAGTAGAGCTGGAAGATAAACTTGGCCAGGCTGGTCATTGTATATGTTTGTGTTATGATATGTTTTAATTAGGATTGCGCTGATGTAGAATTAGATATAACACATTCTTGACTTTCTTTCAAGCTCTCACAAGGAGCACCTATGTTGTAGATCTCAAGGACGAGTGAAGACTAGGTCGTGTCAGGACTGACAGGATTTGTCAGAATACCGGCAAGCTGTTTCTTTTTGTTGAGTCTACTGGAGAGTGGGGATCTGGACCACAGTTCCAGATAGATCAAGTAACAAGTAAAGTTACGTAATGTTTCTCATCACAATATGTTATATGATTTCATCATCCCCATATTGAAAACCATCAGATGTTTATGATTAGTAAATAAATGTTGTAGTATTGTAACTCACAGTTCTGTCATTATATTTTTTTTTCCAATTGTGCATACGTGTTGTTGTGTACATTGGTGGGGGTTCACTTAGACACCAAGGAAGGGAGCAGTCAGGGAGAAAAACCTGTACTGAGATAGTCGTCTATACTCATATATTTAGACTTAAACATCTATCTTAGCTAACCTTCTCTTTCCCATTCCTTGGCGAATATTCAGCACAGTTCATTTCAATTTTGTAATGAGCCACTTAAAGCTGTACGTTGGATATTCATGGGCCGAATCTATAGTTCAGCCATATAGATTTTGTCCCTAGTCAGTTTCTGACTATTTGGGGTTGCTCGCCAGTGAAAAATACTTTCATCTAGCCGGTGGGGCACCCCAACTTATGACAGTATGTTTACTGTTGTGTGTTGTTAGACAACTAGACAATAGAAACACAAATACATATACAGCTTTCATTCACTAACAAGGCCTGCTGGTTAACAAAATAAAAGCTTATGCTATAATAAACATTTTTTAAAAGTTGGTAATTGATGTACTGCGATTATAATAATTGCTAAGATCGATAAAAAGGGAGTATTAAACTGTTCAGGTTATAATCTTGAGGAAAATGGTGGATCACAACTTTTGGGACGTGCATATTCTGGAACCAGTCTGAAAATAAATGACCTGATAACGGGGAGGTCAAGGAGGGGATGGCACGGGGAGGTCAAGGAGGGGATGGCAATCTTCCTCCGACGACTCCTCTCAGCTGATGATAAATTCAGGGTTCTCAATGTCCGTCAACAGTGCTCATCGTACATTATTTGATGTGTATCGCTGTAGACAGCACGTGTCCAACACCACGGGGTAAAAGGTCGTGATGATAATTTATCGTGGACAAAAAAAATCATATTTAAGGGATTAACGTAATATTTGTGATGATACTCACGTCCCTGTAACGAGTCAGAGTGACAGGCGTGGTCGTACAGGATGTGTTGTTCACGAGCTAGACGTTGCTCATGTGAACTTGCCTTTGATTGTACGAGTTGTGCAACGATACTGGACTCTCGACATCAAGCTGGAAACAGAGATAAAATCCCACATAAGCGACTGCTCCAGGAATGTTCTCTCTCCTTATCCTAGTTACCATGTGATGCCTGATGATCCTTCATCATATCTATGTGATATCTGAAAGATGTAACCTTTAATTTGTTTAAATATAAAATGAATTATGCCTCGGTTAAATGCCTTATGTTCGCAAGGTTTTGCTGCCATATGCGTTTTCAAAGGATCTACCTGCCGGGGAAAATGAGGAGGGTTATTTCATTTATTTTCTCCTGTTCCTGTTGGTGGATACATTAGAAAATGGAATAAAAACATACATAACCCACACCCAAGGATTCATGTTTGTTTTTTTTAAGCATATCCTTTACAGGACTTAGCTGTCAACACCAGCATCTTTCAGCTGTTTGTTGATCTCTTGGCAAGATTACGCTCAGTAGTTTGCCATTGCTTTCTGAGCGGCCGGCTCAGTATCCCGCAAGTCACGAGCGGGGGTCGAACCACCTCAGCTCTCGCTCCGCTACGAGACTCTGCGTGATAAACGGGATTACAGAGAGAAAGTGTTGTAACCCCACAGCCAGAGAGACCGGCCAAGGATTCATAGCTGGTATTTAAATTGCACTACTTTACCCAGGCTTATTAACACAAATATTAAAAGGTGGAATTCTTGGTTAATAATTCATTTCAGACCTATTTAGGTTGTACCCTCTTAAGCGATGTATTTAAATTATAGAAATCACAATCATCTTGGTGGAGTGTCCATACATTGAGCCAATGAATTGTCATAACTTGAAAACATTAGTTTTCACGTCTCCAGCTCACGTTGGCGCTTCTTATCCCCCTCCTCTGCTTATTTCATGTATTTCTCTTGTTCAGTTTATACCATTCAAATCGTCCCCTTTGGTTCCATTTCAGCCATTTGAATTATCTCCCCTCTTGTTCTGTTCTATCCGTTCTTGGCTATTTCTCTTTGTTCTGCTCTGTATTCTCTTTCTAAATCTTATATAGACTTCCTCAACCCCTCTCTAAGGTACTCTATTTGACACCCGCCCCCCTCACTTCACTCAGTAAAAGTGTTTAGTCTATCATACGACATAGTGATGGGTTGTAACAAATGGTAATGTACTTCACAACTCAAAATGTACTGAATTCAAATAATATTTAACAATCACAAACTGATTCAACTTACAACATTGCCTGTGCATTAAGTAATAAACAAGTTAGTTTACAACATAATTATTATTATTAATGGTAAATACTGTACTCATCACAACACCAACAGTTCCTGTTTTCTTATTCTCGCACCACAGATGATTTTTGTTTTCGGCTTTATAATCTACGAAGGCAGCAAACCTCACCTATCAAATATAATAAGCGAGTAAAGGTCAAACGGTAACCGATAACGACAACATAGCAAGTTGAAAGAAAAGTCATATAAATACATGTAAAATACCAATACTAATACATAGGGAATGGTACCATTTAGTCACCCACGTCCCCTCGATCGGGTTTAATACCTTTGGTTGGGGATGCTTGTCTTAATTGGCAAATGAGGGACTACTATGGGGAGGCCGCGGGACCTTATGAAGCTCATGGATTAGTTAGCACAGCCCTCCCATAGGCTGGTGCTACACGACGTATACCGGGGGTGTAGATAGAAGTGCGTGCCCGTAATATAATAATAATATTTTCTAAAATGAGATTTTATGTGTGATTAATAGGAGACCATACCATCACATTAACACAGTTATACGTATGTGGAAACATGGTTATATGCATAGAATATATGAAGAGATATGACTCAGTAATTCTACACTGCTACATGGCAGGTTATATAAACCGACCAGACTTTTAAAATTGTTACACCATCTTCAAAAGGGGGTGGGGCATACTGCCATGTAGCACTTCAGAATGAGATACAGAATTTATAAGTGAGAAAGAAACCAAACATTTAATCTCAAAGAAGCAGACGGCAAAAGTCGACAAGTGACGTCACTATGTGAAAAACATCACTGCGTGATAGATTAGCAACCAGGCAGTTAGACCTTCAGCTGACAACAGGAAGGCGGCATAAAGTTCTCAGAGGCGAATTATAAACGTAAATCATTTAGAAGATGGAAATTGTGAAAGGGAACCATCATTTATAACAGACATATGATCAAGGCACACTCCAAAATCAGGAC
The DNA here is from genome assembly GCA_014155875.1 of Cepaea nemoralis. Taxonomy (NCBI): domain Eukaryota; kingdom Metazoa; phylum Mollusca; class Gastropoda; order Stylommatophora; family Helicidae; genus Cepaea; species Cepaea nemoralis. Next base: position 248,274 of record JACEFZ010024936.1, on the reverse strand, counting down.
GGACGATTTACCATGAGTATTTAAATCAAAATTCGAAGGAATGGCTCAAGGTTAACTATTGTCAACAAACAGGAGTTTTCTACGTAGTTGATATTATGATAAGCGGCAAGGATGCAATCTAACGCTAGGCGGTTAAGCATTATATTTGCAGTCGATTAATTTAATATAAAAATGTTCAGCATTGTGCGTTTGCCTGTTAACCCATCGCCGACCCTCCCATCAACATGGGACCGGCGATGTTGATTGTTTAATGACGTCACACGCTATTCTATATAAATAAATATTGCATTGCAAGAAATGTCGGCCTGCCTCCAGTCGTTTAATATTCATTGAAGTTGCTCCGGTTATTCTGCTAAACTGTTTTGTTGGACAGCGAGCTGAGAATCATATTCATTTTACATTGCTGGCAGTAGACTTAAAAAAACAAAAAAAAACAAATGTAAGTTATTGATTTAATGTTTGTGATGATACTCACGTCCACGTAAGAAGCCAGAGTGACAGGAGTGGTCGTTCAGGATGCTAGTGCTAGACTTGCTCATGTGAACTTACCTTTAATCGTACGAGTTGTGCGACGATACTGGTCTCTCGACATTAACGCTGAAATAAATAACGTAAATTAACGATGAGATTAAACCCAGTATAAGCGATTGCTTCTTTAATGTTCTCTTTCCTTATCCTAGTTACCATGTGATGCCTGATAATCCTTCATCATATCCATGCTATGTATGAAAGATGTAACCCTGAATTTGTTTAAATAGAAGGTGAATTATGTCTCAGTGAAATGCCCTATGTTCGAAAGGTTTTGCTGCCATGTGATGTTTTCAAAGGGTCTGCTTTCTGGGGAAGAGGAGGAAGGTTATTTCATTTATTTTTCCCTGTTGCTGTACGTGGATGCACAAGAAAAGGGAATACAAACATTAAGCAGGGCGTCATAGCTGGCGTTCCAATTTGCACTACTATACCCAGGTTGATTAACGCAAATATTAAAATGTGAGTCTAACGCTAATAATTCCCTTTAAATCAACCTAGGTATTACCCTCTTATGCGATGTATTCAAATTATAGAAATCACAATAAACTTAGTGGGGTGTCCATGCTTTAAGCCAGTGCGTTTGGTCTGCTGGGCCTTGAACTGTCCCGAAATATTTAAATATTTTGTCACATAGTTCTGTAGTCTCTTTATATTATTTTTTAGATTAAGTTCTATTTGTAAACTGAAACCCCTAACAAAAATTAGTCTCATTCACTCAACAACACTCATATAACCACGTGGAACAAATGAATATGTGAGAGTTACCCATACCCAGTACACAAATCCAGAATAACAATACCTCAGACAGACAAGACACCAAGTGTGATGCAGTGTTCCAAAAGATGCAACAGATTTTACAAACTAGTCCTACAGAGTTATTCAATCAATCAATCATGTGCTATGATTAAAATACTTGCTATGAATCCATAAAGACGGAGTAATGTGTTAATCTGTTCACATTACAGCATGTCCTACTTACAATTATTAGGAAAGTGGTGGATCACAACTTGTGGCTCGCTTATATGGTGGAACCGGCCTGAAAAGAAATACATGGCCTGATAATGGGGAGGTCCAGGTGGGGATGGCAATCTTCCTCCGCTGGCTGACGACTCCTCTCAGGTGATGATTAATTCAGGGTTCCCAATGTCCTTCAACAGTGCTCATCGTACAGTACGTGATGTGTATCGCTGTAGACAGCACATGTCCAACACCACGGGGTAAAAGGGCGTGATGATAATTTGTCATGGACTAAAAAAATCATATTTAAGGGATTAACGTAATGTTTGTGATGATACTCACGTCCCTGTAACGAGTCAGAGTGACAGGCGTGGACGTACAGGATGTATTGTTCACGAGCTAGATGTTGCTCATGTGAAATTGCCTTTGATTGTACGAGTTGTGATAGGATACTGGACTCTCGACATCAAGCTGGAAATATAGATAAAATCCCACATAAGCGACTGCTTCAGGAATGTTCTCTCTCCTTATCCTAGTTACCATGTGATGCCTGATGATCCTTCATCATATCTATGTGATATCTGAAAGATGTAATCTTTAATTTGTTTAAATATAAAATGAATTATGCCCCGGTTAAATGCCTTATGTTCGCAAGGTGTTGCTGCCATATGCGTTTTCAAAGGATCTACCTGCCGGGTAAAATGAGGAGGGTTATTTCATTTATTTTATCCTGTTCCTGTGGGTGGATACATTAGAAAATGGAATAAAAACATACATAACCCACACCCAAGGATTCATAGCTGGTATTTAAATTGCACTACTATACCCAGGCTTTTTAACACAAATATTAAAAGGTGGCAGTCTTAGCTAATAATTCCTTTCAAACCTATTTAGGTTGTACCCTCTTAAGCGATGTATTTAAATTACAGAAATGACAATAATCTTGGTGGAGTGTCCATACATTGAGCCAATGAATTGTCATAACTTGAAAACTTTAGTTTTCTCGTCTCCAGCTCTTGTTGGCACTTCTTATCCCCCTCCTCTGCTTATTTCATGTATTTCTCTTGTTCAGTTTATACCATTCAAATCGTTACCTTTGGTTCCATTTCAGCCATTTGAATTATCTCCCCTCTTGCTCTGTTCTATCCGTTCTTGGCTATTTCTCTTTGTTCTGCTCTGTATTCTCTTTCTAAATCTTATATAGACTTCCTCAACCCCTCTCTAAGGTACTCTATTTGACACCCGCCCCCTCACTTCACTCAGTAAAAGTGTTTAGTCTATCATACGACATAGTGATGGGTTGTAACAAATGGTAATGTACTTCACAACTCAAAATGTACTGAATTCAAATAATATTTAACAATCACAAACTGATTCAACTTACAACATTGCCTGTGCATTAAGTGATAAACAAGTTAGTTTACAACATAATTATTATTATTAATGGTAAATACTGTACTCATCACAACACCAACAGTTCCTGTTTTCTTATTCTCGCACCACAGATGATTTTTGTTTTCGGCTTTATAATCTACGAAGGCAGCAAACCTCACCTATCAAATATAATAAGCGAGTAAAGGTTAAACGGTAACCGATAACGACAACATAGCAAGTTGAAAGAAAAGTCATATAAATACATGTAAAATACCAATACTAATACAGAGGGAATGGTACATTTAGTCACCCACGTCCCCTCGATCGGGTTTAATACCTTTGGTTGGGGATGCTTGTCTTAATTGGCAAATGAGGGACTACTATGGGGAGGCCGCGGGACCTTATGAAGCTCATGGATTAGTTAGCACAGCCCTCCCATAGGCTGGTGCTACACGACGTCTACCGGGGGTATAGGTAGAAGTGCGTGTCCATAATATAATAATAATATTTTCTAAAATGAGATTTTGTGTGTGATTAATAGGACACCATACCATCACATTAACACAGTTATACCTATGTGGAAACATGGTTATATGCATAGAATATATGAAGAGATATGGCTCAGTAATTCTAAACTGTTACATGGCAGGTTATATAAACCGACCAGACTTTTAAAATGGTTACACCATCTTCAAAAGGGGGTGGGGGATTACTGCCATGTAGCACTTCAGAATGAGATACATAATTTATAAGTGAGAAAGAAACCAAACATTTAATCTCAAAGAAGCAGACGGCAAAAGTCGACAAGTGACGTCACTATGTGAAAAACATCACTGCGTGATAGATTAGCAACCAGGCAGTTAGACCTTCAGCTGACAATAGGAAGGCGGCATAAAGTTCTCAGAGGCGAATTATAAACGTAAATCATTTAGAAGATGGAAATTGTGAAAGGGAACCATCATTTATAACAGACATATGATCAAGGCACACTCCAAAATCAGGACGGACGATTTACCATGAGTATTTAAATCAAAATTCGAAGGAATGGCTCAAGGTTAGCTATTGTCAACAAACAGGAGCTTTCTACGTAGTTGATATTATGATAAGCGGCAAGGATGCAATCTAACGCTAAGCGGTTAAGCATTATCTTGGCAGTCGATTAATTTAATATAAAAATGTTCAGCATTGTGTGTTTGCCTGTTCACTCATCGCCGACCCTCCCATCAACATTGGACCGGCTATGTTGATTGTTTATTGACGTCACAAGCTATTCTATATAAATAAATATTGCATTGCAAGAAATGTCAGCCTGCCTCCAGTCGTTTCATATTCATTGAAGTTGCTCCGGTTATTCTGCTGGACTGTTTTGTTGGACAGCGAGCTGAGAATCATATTCATTTTACATTGCTGGCAGTAGACTTTAAAAATATATATATATATATATATATATATATATATATATATATATATATATATATATATATATATATATATATATATATATATATATATAAGTGATTGATTTAATGTTTGTGATGATACTCACGTCCCCGTAAGAAGCCAGAGTGACAGGCGTGGTCGTTCAGGATGCCAGAGCTAGACTTGCTCATGTGAACTTACCTTTAATCGTACCAGTTGTGCGACGATACTTTTTTCTGACATTAACGCTGAAAGAAATAACGTAAATTAACGATGAGATAAAACCCAGTATAAGCGATTGCTTCATTAATGTTCTCTTTCCTTATCCTAGTTACCATGTGATGCCTGATAATCCTTCATCATATCCATGCTATGTATGAAAGATTTAACCCTTAATTTGTTTAAATAGAAGGTGAATTATGATTTAGTGAAATGCTCTATGTTCGCAAGGTTTTGCTGCCATGTGATGTTTTTAAAGGGTCTGAAATAAATTTCATTTATTTTTCCCTGTTTCTGTACGTGGATGCACAAGAAAAGGGAATACAAACATTAAAAAAAACTCGCACCCAGAGCTTCATAGCTGGCATTCCAATTTGCACTACTATACCCAGGTTGATTAACACAAATATTAAAAGGTGGCAGTCTAACGCTAATAATTCCCTTTAAATCAACCTAGGTTTTACCCTCTTATGCGATGTATTCAAATTATAGAAATCACAATAAACTTAGTGGAGTGTCCATGCTTCGAGCAAGTGCGTTTGGTCTGCTGGGCCTTGAACTGTCCCGAACTATGTAAATATTTTATCACTTAGTTCTGTAGTCTCTTTATAATATTCTTTAGATTAAGTTCAATTTGTAAACTGAAATCCCTACCAAAAATCAGTCTCATTCACTCAACAACACTCATATAACCACGTGGAACAAATGAATATGTGAGGGTTACCCAGTACACAAATCCAGAAGAACAATACCTCAGACAGACCAGACACCAAGTGTGACCAGTGTTCCAAAAGATTCAACAGATTTTACAAACTAGTCCTACAGAGTTATTACTGCGATTAAAATACTTGCTATGAATCCATGATTGATTGATTGATTGATGAATCCATAAAGACGGAGTACTGTATTAAATTAAACTGTTCAGATTACAGCGTGTCCTACTATAATTATTAGGAAAGTGGTGGATCACAACTTGTGGCACGCTTATATGGTGGAACAGGCCTGAAAAGAAATACATGGCCTGATAATGGGGAGGTCCAGGTGGGGATGGCAATCTTCCTCCGCTGGCTGACGACTCCTCTCAGGTGATGATGAATTCAGGGTTCCCATGTCCTTCAGCTGGCTTCCTGGTCTAGAGGTTAACAACTTTTCTCCGTAATCTCGTATACTCTCGTAAGTAACGTGACGACGGTGAGAATCAGCAGTGGTTCGAATCGCGTCGGTAACTTAGGGGTATGTGAGCCGGCCGCTCAGAAAGCAATGGCAAACTACTAAGCGTAATCTTGCCAAGAAATCAACAATCAACTGAAAGATGCTGATGTTGACAGCGATGTCCTGTAAAGGATATGCAAAACATTTAATGTCCTTCAATAGAGCTCATCGTTTAAAAAGTCGCTTAAAAGTCGACAGGGTCGACTTCATTGCACCGGGTTTTATCCCACATGGCTCGGTCTCATTCCGCAGCGCGGAAAGCGTCGCACACAGCACGAACTCCGTAGCTCTAGCGACGACCCACATGAGTCTCCAAAATATTTAACTCGTGAACCGAAGGACGCGGCCCAGAATCGAACATGCAACATTCTGAGCCCAAGTTAAACTTAAACGGCTTGACAACTTCGCCACGAAGACTCCCCCATCATGCTCATCGTACAGTATGTGATGTGATGTGTATCGCTGTAGACAGCACATTTCCAACACCACGGGGTAAAAGGTCGTGATGATAATTTGTCGTGGACAATGCTTGGGATTCTGTGATAAGTAACAACATGTTTTTCAAGTTTTCATTTTCTCTTCATTGCTTTCATTTTGTCATCTTTTTATTCTTCTCATCCCTTCCTTATGCCCTAATGATGTAGTCACCGTGACTATATGTTGTGTTTTGTTGATGTATTTGCTTGCTGATGAAGGCCAGTCGCCGCAACGCCATGTATGTGTCGTAATCCTGTTTGTAATGCTGCATTACTGTTTGTTATTTCATATTGTTTGCCTTGAACATACACATTTGTGGGGATAAGTAACGTGAGAAAACAGACAAGCTGAAAAATGTCAAATGGGCAGTGGAAATATGGTTTCTGGGGAAAATGCTAAGAATATCAAGTACAGACAGAAAAACTAATGAGGAAGGCCTACAAGAAACAAATGGGGAAAAAACCCCGTAAATTACCGTTAAATGAATAGTGAAATTACACGTAGGCAAGATCTTTGTAGCACATGCTACGAAATAAACCGGAGATCTTGGTGACAAGTGGCAAAAGTTTGGGGAAAAGAACAAGGGAAACAGAGAGAAATCTAGATGACTTGGCCACATGGATTGGTTGAGACGAGAACACGGAACTCATTCACGACTCTGGTGATAGCGTAAGATGACGAAACATGGTCGCCCACGCTTATCGGCATGGCACATGATGAGCGATATTAATATTAGAGTAGAGAAGCCATCTTGCGTGTAATCACGTACTCAATCGTCTGCCCAAGTACGGAAAAGGTGGCGGAAACGGAGGTGTTTCTGTTTTAACTTTAGTTCTAGGTTTACTGTTTCAACAATGGTTATTCACATCGACCAAGATCAAGAATCTGATGATTTCATTTCATGTTCACAATGTGAAGAAGCTAAATCAACGAAGGGCGATGAACATCAGTTTTTGAAGTCCATGTCGGTATGGATCAACAAACCCCATGTCGTCAACAGGAGATTGTGCGGGTCTAAAATTATCCACGTACTGCGTACTTCGTCGAAACAAGACATTGATGCAGTGTTGGAGGAATACACGATTTTCTACAAGGAACAACATGTTTCAAATGTCAGTAAGGAGATTGATTGTCATTTTACTGACCTGACAGATGAGACAGAAGATTTTACAGTGATCGTCAGAGAACTGATTCCAAAATCGGAGTTCTTTCCTAAGCTTCTTGAGGCCATTGTTTATGGTAAGTCTTACTGGCACTTACTAAGTGCACTGATTCTCTTTCAAACTGAAACTAACTCTTTGGATACCAATTACTTTCAAATTAATGTCCTATTTGTGGTTCTTCGTCACAGGATTATTAATCTGAACCAGGGATGATATCTTCTCTACTGAGGTTGAATTGGGTAGGGGTAATTAATCAGTTAATTGGAATGGACATTGAATTATAACAATAATATATAATTAATAATATAATAAAATTATACTATAATACTGGTGTTAAGCAACCATTTCTGACTTTATTAGTTACATATTATTACCATTGTTACTGTTAACTGCGGTTTATATTCCATTACTGAACTGGTTAGGTTATACTGAAATATCAATAAACTTGTTCTTTTCATTTGTATTACAATTATAACGTGGACTGGTTCGAAAGCCAGTGAAACTGAAACTGAGCCTTCTGAAAGTCATAATAAGATAATTGATTAATTCTCAGAATTAGTAGGTGTGGCATAAGAGGATGTATATATATAGCTTTACTTTATAAACTTGTGAGGCGGGTGTTCGTTCAGTAATGTTTGATTTAAAACATATATTTAGTTCCTAAAGTATCTCACCATATGTACACTTGAACACTTAATCTTTTCCTTTTTGTTGTTAATATATTTTTTTAAATTTTGATTGAGAAGACCTACTTACCTCTGAATCACCTTGAAAGTGAAACTGAAAGTAGTCGCAAAATAACCTAACTTCAATACACTTCATCGAATTTGTGGGCAGAAAATGCCTTTATTTGAACAAAGCTGATTATCTTACTGTAGGATACAGCGTCCTTTGATGCTTTATTGTTGTGTCAACTATGTTGTTTTTGTTTTTACTATCCCTTATTGCTCTTTCCATGTTTCATTTCTCCCATAATATGTTTAATGTCTTTTTTTACTTTTATTAACAATTGAGACTCGTTTCGGGTTGCTGCACATTGTATCGTTCTAGTGGGAAAATCTTTGTCATGAACACTATTAATATTATGTGTGTCACTATGTTGTATTTGGTTTTACTATCCCTTATTGTTTCTCCCATAATATTACTGTCTATATTTACTTTTCTTAGCAATTGAGACTACTTTCAGCTTGCTGCTCATTGTGTTATTAGGTTATTCGATCATGCCACGACCCAAACTGGAAACGGAAGTGATGTACCACACCACCCCCCGCCTGATTCATTGCGTCACCAAAGTGGCTGCTGTGAAAACCATTCACGCTTATGACATCATTCATTCATTCAAATATTCAAATTTTTTTTCCCTTAGCAGTTGACTCCTTTTGGCTTGCTGCACATTGCATTATTCTAGTTGGAAAATCTTTGTTCTGAACATGATTATGCGTGTCACTATGTTGTTTTTGTTTTTACTTATTGTTTCCTCCATGTTTCTCCCATATTATTACTAATCACTATTTTTTCATTTTTTAGCAAATGAAACTTGTTTCGGCTTACTACACATTGTATTATTCTAGTGGGAAAATCTTTTGTCGTGACCACGATAATGTATCTGTATCTGAGGTCTTCATTGGTCCCCCACAATTAATCCTGTAAGATTTTTCCTGTGGCTAATTTCTTTTCTCCTGTATAATTTGGGCATTCTTGTAAGATACACCGTTTTATTTACTCAGTGCCCAACAGCTGCAGGTGCCACAGTCTCAGAGACCCAATTGGTGATCTGCTCCGAGTTCGAAGTTTTCTATTTTGAGTCTGAAGATCGTGGATTGCTAATTTTTTTTGGCCCAGCCTATTAATACTTTAAATTGAAGATTGCAGACTAGAGCATGATAGCATCAACAACGTCTGAATAATTTTCTTTTCTGAAGACTTGTGAGGCTGGTGTTTGTATTTTAAATTTTGATTGAGATCTCGCTACCTCTGATTCACTTTTTACAGTGAAACTGAAAGTGGTAGTAAAATCAATACACTTCTCAGAATTTGTGAATTCTCAGAATATACTTTTACCAGAACAAAAAGCTGGCTATCTTACCGCAGGACCACAAAGTCCTTTGATGCATACGTTTATGTGTGTCACTATGTTGTTTTTTGTTTTTATTATCCCTTAATGTTCCTTCCATGTTTCTCCCATAATATTACAGATCTCTATTTTTACTTTTCTTAGCAATTGAGACTACTTTCGGCTTGCTGCACATTGTATTCTAGTGGGAGACTCTTTGTCGTGAACATGATTATGTGTGTCACTATGTTGTTTTTGTTTTCGCTATCCCTTATTGTTCCTTCCATGTTTCTCCTGTGTTACTAATCTCTATTTTTACTTTTCTTAGCAATTGTGACTCCTTTCGGCTTGCTGCACATTGTATTTTAGTGAGGAAATCTTTGTCGTGAACATGATAATATATCTGCATCTGAGGTCTTCATTGGTCCCCACAATTTATCTTGTAAGGCTTTTCCCTGCTGGCTAGATTTCTTTTCTCCTGTATAATTTGGGGAATTCTTGTAAGATACACTGTTTTATTAATTCAGTTCCAAGCAACAGGCCAACAGCCATCGTTCTGAACATGCAGTTCACGCTGCAACAACCGCGGACAGCTGTAAAAACATTCCAAATGAAACTCACAGCTCACAGTGTCTCGCCACGCACTCAACTCAGTAGCGGGGCGATGGAACCATGCGCTACCAATCCAACATGAGGAAAATAAAATGCGACTGCAAACCGTAGCCAGAAGCATAAACAGTCCAGAAGTTTAACGGTTTAAATGCCTATCCACCATGTAGGGGACCGAAAGTGTTGCAAACTAGAGCATGATAGCATCAACAACATGGCTGAATAATTTTCTTTTCTGAAGACTTGTAAGGCTGGTGATTGTACAGTATGTTTTATCTAAAACATTGATTTAGTTCTTAAAGCATCTCACTTTATGTATGTAATAAACACTTAATATTTTCCTGAATATTTTAATTGTTAATATTAAAAAAATTTTGATTGAGATCTTGCTCCCTCTAAATCACTTTGAAAGTGAAACTGAAAGTCATCGATTTGTGGCAGAATACACCTTTACCTGAACACAGTTGGGAATCCTCTTGTAGGACATCACAGTGTCCTTTGATGCATTATTTCTGTATGTCGACTATTTTGTTTTTGTTTTTGCTATCCCTTTTTGTTCCTTCCATATTTTTCCCATATTAAAGTTAGTTGCATATCCATTAACAGGATGTAGCAGTCAGCTCCAGCATCTTTTGGCTATTTGTGATCTCTTGGTAAGTTTATGTTCAGTAGTTTGCCATTGCTTTCTGAATGACTGGCACTGATACCATTTTCATAAAGAAACCTCTCCGTCTGCTGCCAAATCACCTGCTGCTGTGTTTCGAATGCAGAATTACGAACCGTGTCCGCAATCACTTCACCAAGGAGCCAGCATATTATTACTCATCTCTATTTTTACTTTTCTTAGAAATTGAGACTTCTTTTGGCTTTTTGCACATTGTGATATTCTAGTGGTAAAATTCGTTGTTGTGTATGTAATGAACACTTAATATTTTCCTGAATATTTTAGTTGTTAATATATTTTTAAAATTTTTATTGAGACCTTGCTACCCCTGAATCACTTTGACAGTGAAACTGAAAATGGTAGTAAAATAACATGAGTACACTTCTAAGATTTTTTGAGCAGAATATGCCTTTACCAGAACAAAAAGCTGGCTGTCTTACTGTAGGACCATGGAGTCCTTTGATGGCATTATTTCTGTGTGTCACTATGTTGTTATTGTGTTTACTATCCCTTATTGTTTCTTCCATATTTCTCCCATAATATTACAAATGTCTATTTTTACTTTTCTTAGCAATTGACTCCTCTCGGCTTGCAGCACATTGTATTCTAATGGGAAAATGTTTATCATGAACACGTTAATGTATCTATAACTGAGGTCTTCATTGGTCCCCCACAATTTATCTTGTAAGGTCTTTCATGTCGGCTAGATAGATTTCCTTTCTCCTGTATAATCTGTAAACCCCCCCCCCCCCCTTTCCTTTAAATAATCCAAAAAATATATAATAATAAATTAAAAATAAGTATTCTAGGACACAACAAATGGCGCTTTGATTATACAACACAAATAGATCTAAAGAAAAAACATAAATTTATAAAATAATATTAAAACACAACTCCTTTGTTGTCAACTGTTGTGTCTTCTTGACAACGAAGGAGTTGTGTTTTAATATTATTTTATAAATTTATGTTTTTTCTATAGATCTATTTGTTCTATATTCTATCTATTTTTAATATATCTGTTTTAATATTATTAGAAAGGATGGGGGGGGGGGGGGGGGATTCCCCACTGGTTGAGAACCACTTAGTTAGTTAGTTAGTTAGTTAGTCGACAGATCATCCTCATTGCACATCGAACCATTCAGTCCATAAGTGCTCGGATCCCCTCCTCAGCAAATCCTGCAACGTGTAGCGGCTAACGACGCCAGTTCTGTGTTGGTTTATCAATCTTCTTTGGCTTCCTGCGTAGTGTTCTTGTTTGGCCACCCCTCTTTTAATTTGCTGCTCTCGCAGTCTGGCCATTGTTGTAGATTCACAGTCATCACTTGGTTCTTGCAAAAGTCTTACTTCTCGTAGAGCATTCAGAATGTCGGCCTGGTCCATGGCGCGTCCGCCCTCAACAGTAGCCTCACCTGCGAGCTTGTCAGCCCGCTCATTTCCTTGTACTCCCGCATGCCCTGGCACGAAGATGAAACTAATCTTTGCCAGTCGAGACCGCTCCAGACTGGCAAAGATTAATTTCATAAACAAACCACTGTATTAAAGTAATAAAAAAAATGTCTTACAAGTTTTTTCCATTTTTTCAGACAAACATAATGCCAAGGTTAATTTCGTACCAATTGACCAAGATTGCCAAGAGGAAAATAAGGACATCAAGCCGACTAAGGAGTTGTGCTACCAGTTTCAGCTTGAATTGTCTGATGAAAGAATGTAAGTGCAGAATTCTTAATTTAGTCTGTTATTGTTCTGTCATTTATTGTAATGGAATATCTCAAATCAAAGGATTCTAGTACATGTGATGTAGTATGTTTATTTATTCATTTGTAATCTTTTTTTTTGCCTGGGGTGTAGATATCCTCTTTATCTTCTTTATGTTTGTTTATGTTTAAATGTACACCTATAGAGAGAGAGAGAGAGAGAGAGAGAGAGAGAGAGAGAGAGAGAGAGAGAGAGAGAGAGAGAGAGAGAGAGAGAGAGAGAGATTCTGCTACTAACTATGTCATTCAATTCATCCAATTCAGTTTGATATGAAAAGGTGAATTTGCGGAGTAATAAGGATGGTTTACCTGGCATTCATAATGTTAGACAGAGAGAGCCGGGAAGGTTAACCCGGTCAACAAATGCCCGCAGAAGTCGGATGTGTCGGCCTAACGGCGCAAGAACGCAGCTCTGCTGTAAACAGGCACAACGCAATCACATCCGAAAAAAAAAAAACTCCGGATGAACGAAGAAGAAGACAGAGAGAGAGAGAGAGAGATTCTGCTACTAACTATGTCATTCCAGTTCAGTCTGTTATGAAGTGATGAATTTGCGGAGTAATGAGGATGTTTACCAGGCATTCATAATGTTAGAATGAGAGAGAGAGGGGAGAGAGAGAAAGAATATTATTACTAACTTTCTTCTAGTCAGTCATTCTTATATGACATTATGATTTAGGGGAGTGATGATGACTTACTTTTACTTATCTTCCCACCTTGGAAGAGAAAGAGAGTTTTACTGCTATCCAAATCATTCCTGCAGTTCACTCTTATACAACATGGACAATTTGCAAGAAAGAGAGAGTTTTTTCAGCTGAAATATACATAAGTTAAAAAGTTAGTTGCATATCCTTATTTTTTCCTGAGAAAAAAAAGAAATTGCGGGGTGAATGGCAGGAAGGTGGGTTGGCTCTTCCGGTAGAGTACCCAAACTAGGAGGACAGGGAGACCTGGTCATCTTGTTGCTACACCACACCCACACGCGATGAAGAAAAACGCCAAATCTCAACCATAAAGGAGTTCAGGCCACTGACAGGGGGGACAACTTGAGACTTGCGCTTGAATGCTCTGCCTTTGCCTACATCGAGTCCTTATGAGGACTAGACATGACCCGGACTAGCCCCGATGAGACTAAAACAAGTGACAAGCACGTAGCAGTGATAACAGAAAAGAAGCCAACAAACGAGAGAATGCGGGCCCCAGTAGGCCCGACCAAGGACCGGTCTTTAACAGGACCAACACATGACAAAGAAAACAACCAGATAGCACAAAATAAATCTATCCGACGAACAGAGCAGAACCAATATAAACAGTAGGAATTAGTACTAACAGTCCACACAACCACGGCTCTCAACAATAACCACCGCTGAGGAAGCAGGTTAGACGAGACCGAAATTGAAATTTTTTTTTTTTGGGGGGGGGGGGGGGAGGGGGGAATTGGAATTGCATATCCTTTAACACATTCAACCCCATATTGCAGTCAACCCCAAAATTTTTTGGCTGTTTGTGATTTCTTGGCAAGTTTATGTTCATTAGTTTGGCAAGTTTATGTTCATTAGTTTGCCATTGTTTTCTGAATGACCGGCACTCATACCATTGTATGAAAACCAACACAAGGCAGTCTGCTGCCAAATCACAACTTGCTGTGTCTCAAATGCGGTATGCAGGATTACAAATTGCATCCATAACCCCTTTCCCACAGAGAAGTAGCTCCCGTGTGTTGCCGGGGCCCATAAAGGGAAGCAAAGAATAGCAACACTGCAGCCTACCACGCATGTCGTAAGAGGCGACTAAGGAAGCTTGATGGTTTCGTCGCCCTGCTACTGAGTGAGTGCGTGGCGCGACACTGTGAGCTGTGAGTTTCGTGTGAAATACTTTTGAATCTGCCCGAGGTTTTTTGGAACGTGACTGCATGTTCGGAGCAATGGCAGATGGCTTTGTCCCAGAGTTGACCGGTTTTTGCCTTATGCGGAAATGCGTGGCTGCTGGGCTTCTGGTTGACTGCCACTGCCATCGACGATGAACTGTATTTCGTGGACTGTGTGGGTGAACATCTAAGAAACATCCAGATGGGAAAATGACTGCCGATTCCATCAGAGATAAACTGGGTGTTTCGTGGGGGACTATTGTGTTGACATTCTGGCGGCAGCATTATGCACAGTGTATCTGTGCGGGCTGTTGTTTGTCGAGACTCCTGTCTTTTCCACTTTTCACATTGGGCAGTGGGGAGCGTTTTGTGTGATATTCACTGGCACAGGAATGGAGCATAATGGGGACGACCCGTTGCTGTGAAGTTGGAACTGCGACTAACTAACTAACTAACTAAGTAGCAGGATCAAATGTAGCATGCTATAAATTGCAGTTGTTAAGGTCTCCTATGTCCCTTATCTGCTTTATTCCACTTGTCTTAAGTGACAGCAAATCAATACCTTGAACCATGAAATCTGATGTTCACAGTCTTCCACTCAGGAATATGTTCATAAGGAATTGGAGTTCAGAACCTTAAGCACATTCTTTAGCACATGGATAGAGTTTGTGAACTGTTCTGAGATTCTCCTTTTGTGACCAATGGGATAACTTGAACATTTATATAAGGTATCCTTGCACAAACCAAACTGCAACCTAGTATGTGTGAAATCCCTGGCAGCTCTGTGGTCAGTTTATGCTCTCTGATGTATTTTAACATTCTCAATGTTTTCTGTTTTTGTTTTTGTTTTTTCATTCACTTGAAATTTGTCTATAACTTCAATGCTGCCTCTTGTATTAATTTAACTGTCTTTTGTAGTTAACTCAGTGGTCCATAGAGTTCATTGTTCTTGTTCTATATTATATCTAAAAATGCAGTCAAGTCATAAACAGATATCTAAATTGTAGAACAAGGGAGGCAGCTATCACATCATCATCATCATTATCATCATCATCATCATCATCATCATCATCATCATCATCATCATCATCATCATCATCATCATCATCATCATCATCATTCCTTTTTCTGCTGTCTTTTGTCTCTCAATGGAGCACAGGCCATCAACCAACTCATGCCAAGCATTCCATCTTTTGCTACCTCCTGCAGTTCCCTCCATGTCTTCGCTACATTAGACACTCCTGCCTCTAACCCTCTCCTCCACGTGCTTTAGATTTCCATTTCTTTTGCTGTGAGGGATCCAGAGAAAGGATTTTCTAGTTATTCTAGTAGCAGGTGTTCTCAGGGTGTCCCTTCCAGCACCAGCTTTTTCCCCATCTCTTGATTTGATGGAATTTTAGTCTTCTCTATCAGCTGTAGATTAATGATTCTGTCATACCATTTTACTACTTCTGTTCTATGAAGGCACCAGTTAATGAATATTTGTTGTTTATTATTAGTTGTTTTAGTTCTGCATGTTTCATGTGGTATTGTTGTCTTCATAACCCAGTCTGTTGTCAGTAAGCATAATACAAGTGATAAAAGGCATCCCTGTCTCCCTGTCTTACTCCTGTTCTTATTTGTACCATTTTTGTTTCTTGATTTACTGCTTCATTAGTTTTTTTCTGTCCATCCAAGGTGTTCTTTACTTTTTCCACAGAAACCACATTTCCCCTGTTGCTAGATGTTTCTCAGCTTGTAACATGCTCATTTGATGAACATAAGATGAATGATTGGAAGGTCCGAATGTAAGACGGGTGTGCATGCCCAATTTGAGACCCTTTGAAAATAAAGGTTGTTCGTTCGTTGCCTATTGTCACCATTTCACCTGCCTACAAAGCATAGGCTCTAAAGTACTTAAACATTCTTTTTCTAACTGCAGTTAACAGCTTTGTGTTCTTGATTTTCTTCTTGGCGATGATCATAATTTCTGTTTTCGTTCAATTTAATTCTAACCCTAGTTGCCGACTCTACTCAGTAACCGCATCTGCTGAATGCTGTGGGACTTGTTCATTGTCTGCAATCAATACCATATCATCTGCACAACTTATATTATTGATGTTATGTCTTTAAATGTCTTACAATATTTTCACTGTAGATGTAAATAAAAATTCTTGAGACAATACTCCTGTCACACACTTTCTTTGATCGGCTTATATTCACCTGCTTTATCGATTTTTATGGCAGCACGTTGTTTCTAATATAAGAAGTCTTTCTTGTCAGTTTGCACATCTGCAAGCATTTGTATCATGTGGACATTTATTACTCCACCAAAAGTCTTTATGTAGTTAATGAAGCAAAGATGTAGGTCACACAACCTCAAAAAAGTTGTACAGTATATATGAAGCCATCCTTGGCAACCCAGTGGATAGTTTGTACCCTTGAAATATCTTAGTTTTCTATGTTTTGTTGCAGCTCTGAATTGGACCCAGTCAATGAAATTAAGCTGGCATGGTCATGCGATCATATGGAAACTAATCTGGTCAGGAGGCAGATAACTTCAGGCTGGTTAAGAACCACACTTCTAGAGAAACTCGTCAACTGGTCTCAGATAGATGGTATTTCTACAGCTGTGACCTCCCTGCAGTTGGTGGCAGTGGACAAATACAAGGACACATATCTGCGTCTGAAGAATACTTATGGACGGGAGCTTGTCAAGGTTTGAATTTTTTATATTGAGTACTGCTTACTTAAGGTTGCTTTTGAATGCTTTGAAAGATTGAGTTTTAACTGTTAAGTCAGACAATGACATTCAGGTTGTTTGAACTCTATCAGAATGGGGTTGGTTTCACAGGACATGATGGTATAGTGGGAAATGAGCAGGTGGACAGTTTGGATGGGTCTGCACCTTTTGGTGGGGTGCATAAGGCAGATGTGATCCGGGGCCCTTTTGAATCATGTGTGTAGTGCAGAAGAACGGGTAGAACATGACGGCTTGGGGAGAATGGTTCTGCAGGGAGTGACCAGAGGTGGCCAACACTGAAAACTCCTAGGAAAGGCCAGACAGACATATAACCAGAGATAATGGTTCTGCAGGGAGTGACCAGAGGATCTGGCTAACACTGAAAACTCCTAGGAAAGGCCAGACAGACATATAATCAGACTGATATTGGTACCATTATTATTGAGACACTTCGCTGGCTGTTGCAGATGAGGACCGAGTACGTGTGGGAATGTCCTGAGTGCTGTGATATCACTTCTGTACTCAATTCAGCTCAATAAGGTTGCTGTGGAGACTTTCCTCCTTACCTAGTGCAGAAGTACCATCTCCGTAGCAACTTTTACAGAGCTCTCCTACTAAATGACAGGTTGAGGTGTCCATTGAATGAGAATCCTACAGAATGCTAACTTGGTTCAAATGTCTACCAAGTTTTGTCTGTGTAATGAAATAAATGATGTGGTTGAAACCATGCTTTGCATGCATGTTTCTCAAAATTGAAGGGAAAATTTTGAATTGTCTTGTGTGCCACACAATGCCCTAGGCATGTATGTAGATGGAAAAATCATCTTGGTGGCTACTAATTGTAAAATTGCTTTTCAGGGAAATTTATTAGGTGGAAAGTCTCACTTAGCCGCTCATGGTGCAGGTGTGATCAAAATCTACTGTACTGTGTCTGTCTGGTCTCCGAAAGGTGCAGCCTGTGGTGAACAGAAGACTCAACATTTGGAAGTGAGGCTAAGCCAGCCATTTGCAGATGTGACAGTTCCTTGGGTGAGCCCAGTACGAGAACATCACATGTTGGCTCTGCACTTATGGAAGCCTCCTCGAGTGCAAGGAATATCCTG
Organism: Cepaea nemoralis; assembly: GCA_014155875.1. NCBI lineage: Eukaryota > Metazoa > Mollusca > Gastropoda > Stylommatophora > Helicidae > Cepaea > Cepaea nemoralis. The sequence goes on along the minus strand of JACEFZ010024936.1, from coordinate 230,150 downwards.
GTCTACCCCTGCCTTCCATTGAGGACTGACCAGCATGCATGCAGCTGTTCTTGGTGATCCAGTGGGGAGTATCAACTTTAGATGGAGTTACAAAGATGGTTTCAAAACTTGAGACATTGGAATGTCCAACGAAACACCTGGCACAACTAACCCAGTCAACAAATGCCTGAAGAAGTAAAATTGTGTTGACTGAAAGATGTAAATATCGCAGCTGTACTAGAACAGACACATTGCAATTATATCCAATAGAAAAAAATACTGGAGGAATGAAGAAGAAAACCTGGATCATTGTATTGAGTAGCCATTCCTCTGACCAGGCTTGGCAGTTCGTAACTAAACTTGACTTGTTTTGTTTTACAGAACTGGACAGAGCGCACAGACCCAAAGAAATTTGTATATGAGGATGTTGCTATTGCTGCTTACCTACTGGTATGTGCACTTTGTTGATAATGTTAATTGTTTGGTTTATGTATTGTTCACACAGATTTCACAACCAGGCTTCCTTTCTTCTGAAAGGATCTTTATTTCCTCTCTCTTAAATTTGTACAGCAGATTTCCCATCAGGGGACAAGTCATCATCTGCAGCACTAGAATGTTCTTTTCTTTCTCCATTGTTTTCTGTTATCTATGTTTTTATTAAGTCTGTGCTGTGCTTGACAAATTTTATTTGTAACTACAATTCTGGATATGTGTTGTGTGATTTAAATATTTATTCTTAGTTTTCTTTGGCTTTTAAACTATATTTTTTGTATATAACAAAATATGTTCTCCAATCGGTTACATGTAGGATGTTAATGCTGCTGTGATTTCAGATCTCTAATCCTGTTGACTTGTGAGATACAGTTAGTTAGTTAGTCGACAGATCATCCTCGTTGCACATCGAACCATTCAGTCCATAAGTGCTCGGATCCCCTCCTCAGCAAATCCCGCAGCGTGTAGCGGCTAACGACGCCAGTTCTGTGTTGGTTTATCAATCTTCTTTGGCTTCCTGCGTAGTGTTCTTGTTTGGCCACCCCTCTTTTAATTTGCTGCTCCTGCAGTCTGGCCATTGTTGTAGATTCACAGTCATCACTTGGTTCTCGCAAAAGTCTCACTTCTCGTAGAGCATTCAGAATGTCAGCCTGGTCCATGACGCGTCCGCCCTCCACAGTAGCCTCACCTGCGAGCTTGTCAGCCCGCTCATTTCCTTGTACTCCCGCATGACCTGGCACAAAGATGAAACTAATCTTTGCCAGCCGAGACCGCTTCAGAGGCAGCAGCCATTCTCTTCGGATCGACCCCTCCTCTATCCTCTTGATCATGTTCATTGAGTCGCTAAGGAAACAAGCCCTAGTGAATGTCTGTGTCTCGAGCCATGTTATTGCTTTACTTACTGCCATGACTTCCATGGTCAGGCTACTTGTGGTTTCAGTGAAAGCACCAGAGTCCTCCTTCACAATTCTCCCTCCGGCCCGAGCTGTAAAGGCCCATGAGCTTCTCACATGTCGGACGACCGACCCATCTGTGTAGATGACCGCGTCACCGTCTAGCGAATTCTCGAAAATCAACGCTTGTACTTCAGCCTCAACAGCAGCCGGATTTTCTTGTCTGCATTTTCTATCTAGTTGGATGCAAACTGAAAAGGATGTGCAGAAGTCTGTTGGCACTTGCACCCACTCCTCGCCAGGTTCTAAGTCCTCAAGTGAACACACCTGTTGAAGAATGTCTTCGGCTTGACCCATCCACGACCGTCCTCTTTTTAACCTGCTGCCCTTCACCTTCCTAATTTCACTATGCAGTGGATGTTGTGTGTTTGCGTTAATTCTGAGGTAGGGCGCGTGCCCTGCAAACTTGTATTCTCTCTTCAATGGTTGGAAAAATCAAGAAGGTAGCGCATCGCCCTGCATGCTGTATCTCTTGTACATCCAAGAATAATGCGCATAGCTTCATTCTGTATCCTTTCCATCCTTTCTATCTGCTTATGGCTGAGAGTCAGGATTGCCATTGCATACTCCAAAACAGACATGACCAGCCCCTCGTACAGAAGACATAGATGGCGCTGCTCACAGTTTGCTGCCGCCATCACCCGCATCGCTGCCAAACCCCGCTTGGCCTTTGTTATCAACTGGTCTATGTGCTCATTATAAGCAAGGCTTCGATCAAACCGTATCCCCAGGTAATTCATTGCCTGCGTTCTTTCCACCGTCTCTGAACACAGCATTACAGTTGGTGTTGGGTTGTTGACAATATGATTATTCAACGAGAACCAAGTCACTGTTGCCTTTGTTGGGTTGACCATTGCCCCAGCTTCATCACACCAAGTACTTATGCGATTGAGTTCGGTTTGTAGTTCCACAGCAACCTCCTCTCTATCCTTACCCTGACGATACACTAAAACATCATCGGCATATGACAATGTCCTGCCAGGTCCAGTGATCTGCTCACTGGTGATTCTCACTGTGTAGGCGTTGAACAATACCGGAGATAATGGTGATCCCTGTGGTAGGCCAGGATGTATTGTTGTTGGTTCCGAAGTCCAACTGCCACATCTAAAAACTGATACAGTGAGATACAGTATATGGGTTTATGTATGTTGTTTCTCAACATAATCTCAACACACCTTCTTTGTTTTATTTTGTATAGCTGTGTCTTTCTGCTGTCATCTTTCATATTTTCTGGAGATTTATTGTTACCAAAATGTGATGTGAAGTTGCTAACAAATCTTGCTGGCTGAATTTACACAATTGTTTTGTTTGCATGGAGGCTTGTTGAAGATTTACTGACATTTCTGACTAATTGTATATTGTTGTTGTAGCTTATTTGGGAAGAGGATCGTAGGGAGAAGAACCTGAAACACAAGCAAAGTTTTGTCGATCTGGGCTGTGGGAATGGCTTGCTTGTCTACATTCTCACTAAAGAAGGGGTAAGTTTTCACTGAAGAAAAGAATGATTTAACTAAAAAAAAGGAAAACATGCAGCTGGGGGGGGGGGGGGGGGGGGGGGGAAGAAGTGGGAAATAATTCTGTTATGAAGGGGCAAGATTTCACTAAAGGGAAAGAATTACGTAAAGAAATGGTAAGATTTCACTATCGAATGGAAAGAATTTTGTGAAGAAGGGTTAGGATTTCACTAGAGATGAGAAACAAGTTAAGAAAAGGGTAAGATTTCACTAAAGAAGAGAAATAAGTATGTGAAGAAGGGGTATTTGAACATTTAAGATTTCATTAGGATCATTTAGTAGGTTGGTAACTTACTGCAAATTGAAAAGCTGTTGATATAAGGCACTTTGCAACTCAGAAAGTTAAATAACTATTGTAGATCCTGCTAATTTTTTGTCAGTATTGCATGTTTAAATTTTAAACTATTCTGTGTGAAGACATACATTGCATACTCTCACACACACACAGTTAGCCAATTAGACAACATGTTGTGTTCCTTTATTCAATCATAATAATAGCAGTCATTCTGTCCTGTAAATAGTTAATTAAGGTTAGAAATAATTCATAAACAAGTTCACAAGTTTTGCATGGCACTTATAGGAGTAGATGAAAGTAGTAGACATGATATCTGATATGTGGCTCAACAGGATTATTATCCGAGGCTTGGATGAGCTCTAATTATAATTCTGAGGTTGAACGAGGTAGAGATAATGGAAAAATGACATAGCTGGTCATGCACTGAAGGACACTTGTTCCTGCAGTGAGGACAATATCGTCATTTGAAGGTGAAAGGTTCAAATCCTAACATGGTAACAACAGGTTTCAATTTTAATGTTGTCTAGTGTGTCCACTGAATGTAAACTTGGCAAGAGATCACAACAGCAAAAAGTGCAAGTGTTGACTGCAACATCCTGTAAAGTATATGCAGCTAACTAGTGTGTCCTCTAATCTCTACTTCTTTCTTCTAACTTCTGTGAGCCTCATACAGTCTTTGTGAATTTGAATAAATGTTTATAAACTGTCTCAGTGACCTCAAATTCCCTAATTGATATTTCTGTGTATTAGAAATCATTGTGCTCTAGATTATTTCATATCTAGAAGAGAATGACTCATTTTCTGCATGATTTTGGATTTCTACAGCACAAAGGTCTCGGAATTGACCTTAGAAGGAGAAACATTTGGAGCACTTTTGGACCTGACATTGATTTGAAGGTGAGTAGTTTGATGGTAATTAACATTGTTGCGCTTTGTGTATATTTTAGCAGCTGTTGGAGACAAAAAACACCAACTAAAGTATATATTTAGTTTTATGACACTGAGTAGTTTGAAGGCAATTAACATTGTTGCATTTTGTGAACATTTTAGCAGAGTTTGGAGACAACATCAATTAAGGTATATTTATTTATGATACTAAGCAGTTTGGTGTTAATTAACGTTGCATTTTGTATACGTTTTAGCAGCTGTTAATCACAAAAAGTACCAGCTAATTGGAGTTTGGCCGAATGGATAAGAGTGCTCGCTGTTAAACTTCCAGTGTGCTGATGCTGAGGTAGTGAGGTTTAACCCCTATGCCTGTCAACTGGACAGGTTGACTTTTCGTCCTTGACTTTGGGACGTAAATTATAAGTACTTCAGAAGTTGTGGATTTGCCTAATGACGAGAGACATTGATCATAGGGAAAGCTAATCCACACATAAAAATCAGTCCACTGCACTCCCCGGCAGTGGCAGCTACTAGTAGTAATAGCACATGTATCTATGCTTCAGTTCAAAGTGAGTGAACACACACCAAAAAAAAACTTGCCAAACTAGTAAGTTTAGCTTTTGGCAGGATTAATTTCTCCAAGCAGTTCTGTGGAGATTTCTATAGGGAGGCAATGAAGTGAGGTTGAAAACTGCCCACTTAGCCTCATAATTCAGTAACATCATACATGCCTACGCCAGTCTCCCTGGTCAAGGGGTTAGCAGCTTTCTCCGTAACCCCCGAATACTCTCGTGGTTGACATGAGCGCACAAGAATTGGTAGCGGTTCAAAGCTTTTATTAAACTTGTATGACAACCTGAGTGAAACTAAATAAGGGTTTAGTCTATCAATGGTAAAGTTAAGTAAGAATCCTTTTATACACATAAGGGCATAGTGGGTCCTTGAAGTGTTTTGGGTCCTTTAGGTGTTTTGGGTCCTTAAGGCATATTGGGTCGTGGATGTATTGGGTCCCTGAGGTGTGTTGGGCTTTTGAGGCATATTGGGTCATGTGGAGTATTGGATCCTGACGTGTATTGGTTACTTGAGGCATAATGGGTCCTTGAAGTGACTTATGAGAGTATGCAGCCGGTCGCTCAGAAAGTCGTGGTGTGCTGATGAGCGTAATCTAGCCTAGGAATCAACATACAGCTGAAAGATGCTGATGTTGACTGCAATATCTTGAAGCAGGATGGAAACGCGAAAAAAAACAAAACAAAACATGCCTACCCCCTTGCAGGATCTAGTTTATGTGCCCGGTTTAGTTCTGTTGTTTCGGTCCTTTAATCCATTATTCTGGTATTATTAAATGTAGCCCACTGTTTTTTTTTTTTTTTAGTCCCCAGCCTTTTTACATTCAGAAAGCAATGGCAAACTAGTGAATGTAAACTTGCCAAGAAATCATAAACAGCCAAAAAAAAATACGGGGTGGATTGCAATGTCTCGTAAAGGATATGCAACTAACTATTCATTTCACATTCCCTTCTTACATGACTTTGCTGGTTTCCTAGAATATGCCTTGTTGATTAAGTACGTTATTCTGGTTTCGCCAGGAGAAGACAATCAGCCCTTCAGGAGATCATTTGTATCAAGGATATGACTGGATCATTGGAAACCACAGCGATGAGCTGACTCCTTGGATTCCTGTCATTGCAGCCAGGTATTGTCTTATTACAATTCATAGAACAGGTTGTTTACACAATTGTTTTATATTTGTTTTTATTTCTTCTGTGTACCTCAAGGCCCCAGTACACCTCAAGGACCCAGTACACCTCAAGGACCCAGTATTCCTCAAGACCCAGTACACCTCAAGGACCCATTATGCATAAAGGACCCAGTACACCTCAAGGACCAATTATGCATAAAGGACCCAGTACACTTCAAGGACCAATTATGCATAAAGGACCCAGTACACCTATAGCAGAGTAGGGGAGCTAAAGTAGACCGGATCGTACAATGGTTTGCATCTCAGAGACCTCGCTCTCATAAATCAATAACAAAGGCCTTCGACAACATAGTTTCAGGTTTATTGGTGGCGCATCGTATAAAAGGCACAGCAGCATTCAAAAGATTCACAAAGGTTAATCGGGCTCAACTCGCTTCAATACATTCCAGATGTAATCCTAATTCTACAGCGACTTCACCAGCCGGAGGTCAAGCTATCACTCACTTTGTTGTCGTTGCTACCCGTAACTATGGTGCTCAATCGTGCATTATTCGCTAACATATCCGTACCTTGCACACCATCCCTACAACCAACCTTATAACAGGGTACTCTGTTAAACACCTCAAGGACCAATTATGCATAAAGGACCCAGTACACCCCAAGGACCCATTATGCATAAAGGACCCAGTACACTTCAAGGACCAATTATGCATAAAGGACCCAGTACACCTCAAGGACCAATTATGCATAAAGGACCCAGTACACCCCAAGGACCCAGTACACCTCAAGGACCAATTATGCATAAAGGACCCAGTACACCTCAATGACCCATTATGCATAAAGGACCCAGTGCACATCAAGTGCACCTCAAGGACCCAGTACACTTCAAGGACCCATTACACCTCAAGGACCACTTATGCATAAAGGACCTAGTACACCTCAAGGACCAATTATGCATAAAGGACCCAGTACACCTCAAGGACCCAGTACACCTCAAGGACCAATTATGCATAAAGGACCCAGTACACCTCAAGGGCCAATTATGCATAAAGGACCCAGTACACTTCAAGGACCAATTATGCATAAAGGACCCAGTACACCTCAAGGACCCAGTACACCTCAAGGACCAATTATGCATAAAGGACCCAGTACACTTCAAGGACCCAGTACACCTCAAGGACCCAGTACACCTCAAGGACCAATTATGCATAAAGGACCCAGTACACCTCAAGGATCAATTATGCATAAAGGACCCAGTACACTTCAAGGACCCAGTACACATCAAGGACCCAGTACACCTCAAGGACCAATTATGCATAAAGGACGCAGTACACTTCAAGGACCAATTATGCATAAAGGACCCAGTACACTTCAAGGACCAATTATGCATAAAGGACCCAGTACACCTCAAGGACCAATTATGCATAAAGGATCCAGTACACTTCAAGGACCCAGTACACCTCAAGGACCCAGTACACCTCAAGGACCAATTATGCATAAAGGACCCAGTACACTTCAAGGACCAATTATGCATAAAGGACCCATTACACCTCAAGGACCCAGTACACCTCAAGGACCAATTATGCATAAAGGACCCAGTACACTTCAAGGACCCAGTACACATCAAGGACCCAGTACACCTCAAGGACCAATTATGCATAAAGGACGCAGTACACTTCAAGGATCCAGTACACCTCAAGGACCCAGTACACCTCAAGGACCAATTATGCATAAAGGATGCAGTACACTTCAAGGACCCATTATGCTCCAAGGACCCAGTACACCTCAAGGACCCATTATGCCTCAAGGACCCAGTGCATCCCAAGGACCCAGTGCATCCCAAGGACCCAGTGCATCCCAAGGACCCAATACACTTCAAGAACCCATTATGCCTCAAGTAACCAATACACATCAGGATCCAATACTCCTCAAAAGCCCAACACACCTCAGGGACCCAATACATCCACGACCCAATATGCCTTAAGGACCCAAAACACCTAAAGGACCCAAAACACTTCAAGGACCCACTATGCCCTTATGTGTATAAAAGGATTCTTACTTAACTTTACCATTGATAGACTAAACCCTTCTTTAGTTTCACCCAGGTTATCATGCAAGTTTAATACAAGCGTTGCCTGCTAAATTCTTTGCTGTCTAGGTCATCATACAGCACCTCGTTGTTCTTGCTGCCCTGCTGCCCGCATGACTTCAATGGTAAATTTAACATGTCTGAAAAAGGGAAGAGTCGCTACTGCTCTTACATGGACTATGTGAAGGATATCATTGTGCACTGTGGGTTTGTTCCAGAAAGTGATACTCTCAGGATACCATCAACAAGAAGGGTAAGAAGTCCTGGTTTTTGTTCTGCAGTTTATTGTCTTTTTTTTGTTCAGCAGTTTATTAAATGTATTAAGTCTGTTTTTGTTCAGCAGTTTGTTAAGTCTGGTTTTGTTCGGCAGTTTATTAAGTCTGGTTTTGTTCGGCAGTTTATTAAGTCTGTTTTTGTTCACCAGTTTATTAAGTCTGTTTTTGTTCACCAGTTTATTAAGTCTGTTTTTGTTCACCAGTTTATTAAGTCTGTTTTTGTTCACCAGTTTATTAAGTCTGTTTTTGTTCACCAGTTTATTAAGTCTGTTTTTGTTCACCAGTTTATTAAGTCTGTTTTTGTTCACCAGTTTATTAAGTCTGTTTTTGTTCACCAGTTTATTAAGTGTTTGTTCAGCAGTTTATTAAGTGTAATATGTTTGTTTTTGTTCAGCAGTTTATTCACTTTATTAAGTCTGTTTTTGTTCACCAGTTTATTCAGTCTGTTTTTTTTCACCAGTTTATTAAGTCTGTTTTTGTTCAGCAGCTTATTAAGTCTGTTTTTGTTCACCAATTTATTTAGTTTATTAAATCTGTTTTTGTTCAGCATTTTATTAAGTTTGTTTTTGTTCAGCAGTTTATTCAGTTTTTTAAGTCAGTTTTTGTTCATCAGTTTATTAAGTATGTTTTTGTTCACCAGTTTATTAGGTCTGTTTTTGTTCAGCAGCTTATTAAGTCACCCGTATGTTACTGGTGCCCCAAAGGGGAAGTAAAGAATAGTAATACTGTAGCCTCCTGCTCAGATTGTAAAGGGTGTCTAAAGAGGGTTGGTGTGAGCCTAGCCACTTCATATCTTAGAAAAATGCATCTGACATTCAGTCAACCATGAACTGGTCGACAAAGAGTTTGGCATACACGGTTTTGTATATGGCTGATCCCCCATAAGACCTAACCATACCCGATGAGCACAGCAGGAAAAATATAACCAGTCTTATTTAGGACTAACTTGAAAGAGAGCAAAAATACAAAGAAGATCAAAACTCACAAAAACGGATCTCAATTATAACCATCGCTGAAGAATCAGGTTGAGTGAGGCAGAATATTTATTTTTTTCATAAACACTTAACGGTTGTGGGTCTGTACTCCATTAGAAGTCTGAAATGCAGAAGAGGAAGTTTAAGTCTGGTTTTGTTCAGCAGTTTATGGAGATTTGGCAGTGTATGGAACACAACAAGTCTTGAGTGCTGATTGATCTAAATAATTATGGGGTGAAAACCATGTGCTGAAGATTCCCCAAAGCATGTAAAAAGGGTCCTTTGCTTTTACTAAAAAAAAAAGTCTGCTTTTGTTTTTTTATTAGCCATTTATTAAGTATGGTTTTGTTCAGCAGGCTATTGAGTCTGTTTTTATTTAAAAGTCTATTAATATTGTCTGTTTTTGTTCAACAGTCTATGAATTTTGTCTGTTTTTGTTTAACAGTCCATGAAATCTGTTGTTACTCAAAGTCTATTAATATTAAGTTTGTTGTTGTTCGACACTCCATTATCATGTCTGTTTTTCTTCAGAAGTTTATAAAGTCTGTTTTATGATGTAGTCAGGCTGTGATTCAACACAGCACTTAAGCCCAGATTGATCATGTTTCTTATATGAGTTTCAGATATTTCATTTGCCAACAGACTTCAGCTCAATGCCTAGAGGATTCATTCTTGCATTTGTGTCCATCTTCTCCGTCTTTTCCTCATTGTTTTGTCAACATTAAATTCTGCGCATGTTTATATGTACGATCAGTAATATATCTGTTATTGTGTATGTTCCATTGGATTACGTGTTCTAGATTATTAATATTAACTCTGTCATTGTTTTCTTTTCTTTTTTCAGATGTGTTTTATCGGTAAAAGGAGGTCATACAAAGAGCAAGATGAACATGAGATGGATGTTAAGAGGCAGGCTTTCATTGACAAACGGACTGCTTACAGTTCAAACTCAAAGCTGGAAAAACCTGCCTCAAACCAGTCTGTGAGTAAAGTTAGCACGGATAGAGATATTGTATCAAGCTGTTCTGTCTCTACTGAGAAGAATATGACACTTCTAACAGATGGCGTGGATGCAGATTGTGAGCATTCTTTGTTGTCACCATGGAGTCTGAATAGTGGCCTGGAAAACGTTATTTCAACAGCGACAGGTCAAGAGGACAGTGATTCTTCACATTCTGAGAAGAGAAAATACGATTGTTTAGGCAGCACAGACAGTGGGTTTAGTGAATTAGATTTTGACAGCCCCGATGAAAATACCTGTACAAAAAGGCATAAAGGAAACAGCAATAAAGAAGACTGTGAATTTGTTATTACCGAGCACAAAATTTGTAACACAGATGAAGGTTCTTTGGCCACTGTCACTTGTTTGTCTTCAAATGTTGGTTCTTGTAACACAAACTTGAATGATAAAATTGTCAGTGTTACTCAAGAGATAAAGGCGCAGACTTGGGTGAAGGACTTCCAGCCGAGGGTTGAGCCTGGTGTCAGGAACTGCCAAAGAGTCCCGGAGCAGGTGAAGTCCAAGTTTGTCCAGGTTGCTTTCCAGCTTGTCTTTGATGCCCCAGATGCAAAAAGTGTGTTATTGGCTAGTGGCAAGGCCTGGCGTAAAGGAGGTAGGCATTGTAGTTTACGTTGTGATTGTAAGATTATGTTGAGTAGTTTATGTTGTGATTGTAAGATTATGTTGAGTAGTTTACATTGTGATTGTAAGATTATGTTGAGTAGTTTACGTTGTGATTGTAAGATTATGTTGAGTAGTTTACGTTGTGATTGTAAGATTATGTTGTATAGTGTTTGCTGAACTACTAGCTCTTAAACTTCCGGTTTGCTGACAGTGGGTTGTTGGATCAACCACTACACCAGACAGTTTGATTTCAATGGTGACTTTTTGTTGAGAAAGCAACAGCGAACTGTTGAACGTAAAATTGTCTAGAAAATAAACCATGGGTTAGGATTGATCGCAGCGACCTGCAAAGAAAATAAAACTGCTATAGGGATACCCTTTAAACAATGTTTTCTCGCCCTTGACTTTGGGACAAATGGTTTGGCCATGCAAGTAGGCTACCAGTCAACAGCATGCCACAACAAGCAATGATGTACAGACCAGATGGAAACAGAGGAAGAGGCCGACCACGTAAACGTTGGACTGAGGGAATAACAGAATCCATGGGAATGTCGATATACGAAGCCATAACCGGGCACTCTCACGAAGTTTATACTTCACCTCGACACCGCAAGGTACAAGAGGAACATGATGAGATGAGATGAGACTTTGGGACATATATTACTATAATTCAGGAGTCGGAGTGGTTTACCTGATGGATACACTGCTAACAGGGAAAGCTGGTCCACAGGCAAAAATCAGTGCAGCATGGGCTACACTTGTTTCAGGAAGTACCTCAAAAATGAGCGGGAAAAAAAATCTCATAGCAGTGGAAATGTTATTTCTGATAAAAATGCAAAGAAAACCACAGGTGGGCAGAAAGATGAATGATATATATTTTCAGGAAATAAATAAAATCAGACAAATTAGATGTGGACAGTCACGTTTTGCGTACATTATGAGCAGATAACTGACAAGCTTGATGAGAATAGAAAGAAGGGAAGACAAAGAGATAACTACCAGGCTGGCTAGGCCACATGGCATAATCAGGGCAAGAACACAGACCTGACCCAGGACTCTGGTGACCGCGTGAGATGGTGAACTGTGGCCACCCATGCCTTTCATCATGGCACATGATGATGATGATGAAGTTAACGAATTGTAAAACATTACGTTACCGGTGTATATTGAGGAAACCTGTGAATCGTATAACTAGAAAGGCCTTTTTCTGGAATCCACAAGGCACAAGAATGAACGAACGAAAGTCTTTATTTTCAAAGGGTTAAGAATTGCGCACGCAGGCCCGTCTGACATTCTACCCTTCTTCTCTATTTCCTCTCATACATTCTTTCATTCAACATCACTTATGAAGCAAATTTTGACAACAAAAGAACAATAGCATTAAAACGCATGAAAAATAATCAATAACAAATTACTCACTGAGGCAGTGTTTAACATGGGCATTATAAATACCTAAGGAGGGTGTAACGTGCCATGCATAAGGGAATGTTTTTTTTGGCTAGTTGTCGTTTGAGATAAGTTACCATTATTGTCTTTTTGTGTGTTTGTTTATGGGTGAATGTAGTCTGTACTGAGGTAGTGTTCAAACAGGTTGCGAATGTATGTATAATGATTGGTGGTGTCTCTGATTTCTTGTGGAAGATTGTTCCACAACTGAAAAAGAAAAAAGAGGAAGACCTAAAAACAGATGGAGAAGAAAATTAGAAACAGAAATGAATATGAGGAAAACATGTACGTAGCTGCATGGGATAGCTAAGGATAGAAGGGGTTGGAGTGAGTTGGTTGTGGGCCTATTCACCAATGGGGACACAGGGCAAAAGGTGATGATTCACATAATGGAAGTAGTGCTCTTGTGTATGTCACTTGACTGAGTCTCTATAAAGAACCACCATGCTGACATGTGACCTCGATGGGCAGATCCATAAATAGATAGCAGCAGGTAGGAACCATTGATATTGATCAGGTCACTGGCACCTGGTGGCCGTCTTGACAGATGATAGTTTGTTACATTGTGCTTCTAAAAGGCAAAATAACTGCACCCCACAATGAGGACCTGGAATGGAATTATACCTCCCATAGCACAAAACTGGGGCTGAATTGTAGAGAACATATGTTGCCCATGCAGCATGATTCCTCTCGTGGCCTACTTAGTTTACTACAGAGGAAAGGTAACACCAGTACACCTGGAACAAGACAAGCTGGAAAAGATGCCGGATCAGCAAAGCTATGCTCTGATTGTCAGAGTTTTGATCCTAAACCACTTGCTGACCAAGGTTTAGATTCAATTCATTGCTGATTCTCATGCCTTCAATGAAACCATTTTACATGTCCTAAAGCATATTGGCCTTCCCTGGCCTAGGGGTTAAACGACTTTCTCCGCAATCCCATTTATCTATGTAGGGTAATGCAGCATGCCAGAATTGGTAACGGTTCTTGCCGCGTTGGTGACTTACAGGATAAGTGAGCCGGCTGCTCAGAAAGCAATGGCAAACTACTGAGCGTAATCTTACCAGGAAATCAACAATCAGCTGAAAGATGCTGGTGTTGACAGTGATGTCCTGTAAAGGATATGCGAAAAAAAAGCATATCGGGCATATTGTGCCAAACCAATTTTTTTTATAGACCATTCAGCACTTAAAGAAGGATGTGGTCATTATAACATTAGCTGCCTCCACTTCCCCAGGAAGTGCCTTTTCAGGGTTCAAACAACCAGAGTACCAATACTTCAGACTTAAATAATAAAACTGTCTTCCAGAGGGTTCTCCAACCAACTAAAACTGGCACCATGCCGTCTTGACAGACGATAGTTTTGTGAAATGAAGTTATACATCTCAATAGCACAAAGCCTGAGCTGAAGTTAGAGACCATGTGTTGTCCATGCTACCACAACTGCCCGACACACTTTCAGTGGAAGCTTTATATTTTGTTTCAGGAAGTGTACCTTTGAGTCAGATAGCAGCTCAGTTCGACAAGACAGCAATGCAGCAATTGAAAAACGAATGCGGGGGCCTGCAAACATTGTTGCGGAATCACAGTCATATTTTTCAGGGTAAGTTGACTGAATCTGTTTCCTGTTTGAAGGGGTTGTGTCACAAATAGTTATGTACCTTTCTAACATAGAGTGTGTCATTCAGTAGTTTGCCATTGCTTTCTGAATGAGCAGTCAATATTTAAGTCGGCTGTATGGTGTGTGGAATGAACTCTGCATCAGGCACAGGAAGTTTAGGCGCCAGTACTTTAACCCTCTCGGCTAATTAAACATTGCATGTCCTTTTCAGGATGTGGCAATCACATCCAGTCCCTCTCGGCTGTTTGTGATTCACTAGGCAAATTTATGTTCACTAGATTGCCATTGCTATCTGAATGAGAAATCAACATTTAAGTCGAAGTGATTGGCGTATGGAATGGACCCGCTACGTCGCTGTCAACGCTGTTATCCAAGGTAACAGACTCTTTCGGTGTGACCTTGGGGTTGTAATGCGCTTACACTTAAACCTCTGGTCTACGGAGTTTTCTACACCAGCAAGTTGGAATTCACTGTTGATTTCTTGTTCAGAAAGCAATGGCAAACTACTCAATGTAAAATTGAATAGTAAATCCACCTGGGGTTGGGATTGATCACTTCTTGCAAAGGACATGCAACATTTAGGTTTTTTCCGAGCTATTTTGTCAAAGCAGTGGATTTACTGCCTACCCTTTGTGATTTCAGCCTGAGACAGTACTCTGTCACCTAATATTGCTTTAAATATTCTACAATTTTCTTTTGTGATTAATGATATATTTGTGACAAAAATAAAATAATAATTATCTTTAATTTACTAGCTAGCATGGCTGAGACTCAGAGGTGGCCTCAGATAGGATGCCATTCTCTGTGATCTGAGCACCTGGGTTCATACCCTGGGAAGACACGTTTGGAGTGCAAGCCTTTTCAGGGTTCAAACAATGAGAGTGCCAATACTTCAGACGTAAAACTTAACACTTTCCAGAGCATTCTCCTACCAATCAAATCTAGCACCATGCCGTCTTGGCAGAGGATAGTTGGTAAAATGAAGTTATACCTCTCCATAATACACAAAAAAACACAAAGCCTGGGCTAAATTTAGAGACCATATGTTGCCCATGCAGCATGGTCCATCTCTCTACCTGCCTAGTTTACTCCAGAGGAAAAGTAACACCAATACGTCGGAAACAAGACAAGCTGCAGAAGCTACCGGATCAGCAAAGCAATGCTTTAACTGTCCAGCAGTTAGAGTTTCCATCCTAGACCAGTTGCAGACCAAGACTTAGGGCCTGGTCTGTCCTGCCATGATATTTAGTCTTTAGGTTGCATTTCCTCACACTAGGATAAGTCTTGTACTCTCCCAAGTGCATTCTTCCACCTGAAGCCATTGGCACAATATGGGGTGTTGGGTTTGGTGAGCACTGCCCAACATTTGGAGCTATAAGGTAGCTTAGTCATATCTGACTAAGACCTGACAACCAACCAACTAAAGAAATATAAATCTGAATGTAGATGTATCTTAAAGTTTGTGTTTCATTTCATCTGATAAATCATCATCTGAGATCTTGAGGCCATCAACTGCATCCTAAACTTCATTTGTCAGTAATTCAACACCAGAATCACTGTTTTTTTCATCCACGTGCGCAGTGAAATACATTTTATCAGCTGTGGTTAAAAATATGTACTGACCTACTGAATGAACATAAAATCCATGGAACCCCAAAAATTAGTTCATTATGGTACCCAAAGACATAATCATGTGAGACACAATTGCAAGTCTACATAAAATGTACATAATGGTCTCAGAGTGGTAAGTTTTGTCTGCATACTGATTGTCACAGTTTAAAATCTAGCAAATAACCTAAAATTATTGAATGTAGTTTATATAAAGTTTATAAGTAATTAACATACCACATGAAATATGTAGATTTGTCAGCACTGGACCTATGTACTGACTGAAGACAATCATTATTTCCTGCACTAGACAGGAGACAATTAAACTTTAATGTCCCCGGGAAAGTTAAACCGATAACAAATACCTGCAGAAGTCGGATGTGTAGGCCTAGCGGTGCAGGAAGGCAGCTCTGCTGTAAACAAGCACAACGCAATCACGTCCGAAAAAACTCCTGATGAACGCAGAAGAAGAAGAAGAAGAAGAAGAAGAAGAAACTTTAATGTTCAAATGTGGTGTAATACTAAATGGCACCTACTGTTGGTTCTCAGAATAATATATCTTTTCATTGAGAACTTTTATATCTGAGAAGTGCTCCTCCTCCTCCTCCTCCTCCTGCTGCTGCTGCTGCTGCTGCTGCTACTGCTTCTTCTCCTCCTCCTCCTCCTCCTCCTCCTCCTCCTCCTCCTCCTCCTCCTCCTCCTCCTCCTCCTCTACTTCTCTCCTCTCCTCCACCACCTTCTTCTTCTTCTTCTTCTTCTTCTTCTTCTTCTTCTTCTTCTTCTTCTTCTTCTTCTTCTTCTTCTTCTTCTTCTTCTTCTTCTTCTTCTTCTTCTTCTTCTTCTTCTTCCGCCTCCTCCTCCTCTTCTTCTTCTTCTTCTTCTTCTTCTTCTTCTTCTTCTTCTTCTTCTTCTTCTTCTTCTTCTTCTTCTTCTTCTTCTTCTTCTTCTTCTTCTTCTTCTTCTTCTTCCTCCTCCTCCTCCTCCTCCTCTACTTCTCTCCTCTCCTCCACCACCTTCTTCTTCTTCTTCTTCTTCTTCTTCTTCTTCTTCTTCTTCTTCTTCTTCTTCTTCTTCTTCTTCTTCTTCTTCTTCTTCTTCTTCTTCTTCTTCTTCTTCTTCTTCCTCCTCCTCCTCCTCCTCCTCCTCCTCCTCCTCTACTTCTCTCCTCTCCTCCACACCTTCTTCTTCTTCTTCTTCTTCTTCTTCTTCTTCTTCTTCTTCTTCTTCTTCTTCTTCTTCTTCTTCTTCTTCTTCTTCTTCTTCCTCCTCCTCCTCCTCCTCTACTTCTCTCCTCTCCTCCACCACCTTCTTCTTCTTCTTCTTCTTCTTCTTCTTCTTCTTCTTCTTCTTCTTCTTCTTCTTCTTCTTCTTCTTCTTCTTCTTCTTCTTCTTCTTCTTCTTCTTCTTCTTCTTCCTCCTCCTCCTCCTCCTCTACTTCTCTCCTCTCCTCCACCACCTTCTTCTTCTTCTTCTTCTTCTTCTTCTTCTTCTTCTTCTTCTTCTTCTTCTTCTTCTTCTTCTTCTTCTTCTTCTTCCTCTTCCTCCTCCTCCTCCTCCTCCTCGTTCCAGTGGAGTATAGGCTGTCAACAAGCTCACCAATCACTTCGTAGATTTGTTCTTGATTGGTTAGATTTTGCATCTAGACTTCAATGGGATGAGATAGCCAGTCCTATGCCAACCTTCCTTAGTCGCCTCTTGACATTTATGATACAGTGCAACTATACTTTACTTCCCATTATAGGCCTCAGTAGCACAAAGGCATGGTAGTGTTTAAACAGCGTGTAAATATATAAATTGTGTGATCTTCAAGGAAAGTTTTGTCTTTCACGACTAAACACTATCGAGAGTATCATCACAAAGTGACAGTGCAGAGGATGGCTCGCACTAAAAACACCACACAGAGACATGCTATGTACACAGCCGGGAAGAGGAACACAGAGGCGAGGAAGACAAATAAGACTGCTGATCCTGTGGCGACATACAGCAGTACCACTACATCTGCGATCAGAACAGCTCAAGCCAGCAACAATGTCCCAGAAATAGGAGAAGCCTGTTAAAACAACCCAAGGAGAAGCAGCCAAGCAGCGCACCAAGGCCTTTGCTAGAAGAAAACCCAACCAAGAACTTCTCTGCAAACATTTTGCTGAAACAGACTGGTGTTGGAGAGGCAAAACTGTCAGATTTGCCTACCAGCAAGATAATCATTCTGCTGGAGAATGAGCTGGTGAGACAGCATCAGTCAGCTTCACAAGACACCAGATGGGATTGTGGTATCTATCAATAGGACTGTCAAAACTACCCCATTAATCCAAAAAATAAACTATGAGAAAGCCGGCATCAAGTTACAACATGGCATAACATTAGAAGCCACCCGACACTGCAGCAAAGAATGGTGGGTCATTAAGCGAGTCAAGACCCATCTCACCAACGATGAAATCAGGGAGAGGATATTGAAAGAGAACTCAACCCTCAAGGTCATTGGAGCTGAAAGAATCATCAGCAAAAACAACACACCCTCTGCAGTTGTCATCATCATGCCAGAGGACAAAACCATACCACAGACCATCATATGGGACAATAAGGAGCAAGCCCAGGAGAAGTACAGGAGTGCTGCAGTGTGCCAGCTGCAAAAATGAGGTGGAGGTCTGCAGATACTGCCCTCATGCCAAGATTAACACCAACTTCAGGAAGCCCAACGCAAACAGAAAGTCTACCAACTACCTCAGCAATAACGGGGCTAGGTATTTTGTGTGCCACTGTCATCAAAACTGCAAAGAAGCCATGAAGTTGGCCATAAAATCAAACCTACCATACAAAAGGGCCAGGCAGGCAGTTCGAGGTGACTACCCGACTAACGAAGGCGGACAAAGCAACAATTGGATGGCCAGCTGAAGGACTTGAAATCAAAAGTAGATAACGTGGCGCAGAAAAATGACCAATCACAAGAACCGCAAATAACAGCTGTGCTGCGCATCCTGGATGAACTGAAGCCAGTGCAGCAGAAGATCGAGCGGAATGTGGCTCGAATAGCTGAAATCAGTGCTGTGACGGAAGAAAATAAAACACAAGAAGAGAGAGCACAGATTGAGTAGCTCAAGAAACATACCAAGAATGAAGCAGTCCAAACAGACGAGGCACAAAGCTAGAGCCACAAACAGAAGAGAAAGTAACAGAAACAGAAAATAAAAGCGACCAAGAAACAGCGGTGACCAGGAGAAGCGACTACACTCCACAAAGAATGAGAGGGGAAGACACCAGATTTGAAAGAAGAGATGGACCACAAAGATTCAACTGTCATTTTTTTTATTTTGAAAAAAAAAAAAAACACTGTCGTTTACTGCCAATACTTGGGGGGGGGGGGGCTTTCAGCCTGAGGAATTAAGGCCGCCTGGCTAGTGCAGTCGCCTTGAACTGTGCAGGTTAGGATTTTCTTTTTGCCCCGACAGAAAAAAATCCCACACCTTACCGAGGATTCAAACCTGTGTCTCCCGAAGGAGAGTCCGGTATTCTAGCCACTTGGCCAGCCGCCAAGATTCAACCACAGACCAAAATACAAGAGAAATGGATGGATTCACTGTCAGGTCAACTACCGATGAATCACTCCATGAAAAAAGAACACCATGAGGGGCGGGAACCTAACAGCATCAAGCTTTAGAAGTGCACATACTTGACCAGACATGAAAAGCGGCAGCAAAGAAGAAATCAACACCAAGCCAGAAAAGCTTGGAAATCAGGAATCGAAACATGCAGCTCTATTTCCACAAGCAGATGCACAAAAGGAGCGAAGTTCTGCAAATGCAAGGGACATGCTACTGAATGAATAAATGAGATGCACAAAAGAAACACGGCATAAAGGCCCTTATTATAACAGGTCGACAGACTGACAGTTGAACAGGGCATGAACACCTTTTTCTACATATCACACCGCAACTCACATGGAAACCGTCTGACTACTGGACTTGGCCTGATCTTCTTGTCTGGTCTCTGGTCAGTGAATGTCCAATGGTCAGTGAATGCCCAGTCTAGCAAGCAAACTGACAGTGCTGTTTTCACACCCACATGTGGTGGTCTTTGCACAGGATGCATGTTGTGCGCAACATTTCTTAGTTTTTCTGAGTTGTTTTTAGATTTGCTATTAAGAGTTCTTCACGTGTAATATTAAGGTTGCTTCACACAGGTGCACTGTGGCACTTCACACAGACTGCAACTGTTTGCTTTATGGGTTCATGATGATTCACTGTCTATATAATTGTGCATTATTTGGCTTATAATGATTAATTTGTGTTTATAAAAATGTACTTTAGTGATTAACAGTTAATTTTGTTTTCTATACAAATGCATTAATTCTTTAGTGACGGGGGGAAATGTTCAGCTGCGTGACTTTACAGCAGCAAATCCCTGGAGCGGGTGCAACGTCAAGAAAGGCAGGAATAAGCGTGGCAACCAGGAGCATACCAGGAAAACAACTCTGTGCTGGTTTGATGTTAATCACCCAGACGGCTGCCCGAAGACAAATAATGATTGTCCTTTCGCACATGGTATTGAAGAGTTGAGGCATAAGCTTAGTAAAGAAAAAATAAATTAGGAATGTGGTCAGAAAGAATATTGTATATGAAAACCGGTTACCCTCTGTGACTTTATTAGGTATTGGCCACATTCTGTTTTGACCCACTGACCCACTTAATATGAATGATATCTCTGATAGCAATAGCTTTCCTTTCCGCACTGTTCTGTGTTAGCTCTTAAAAATTATCTTTTAATATGTAGTTTACCCTGTTATGAATTGTTTACTTCTTCCTTGCCATGTTATTACATTTAACATTTTCTCAAATTTCATTCATTAATTGTGCAGATGTCGATCTCCCTTGCCTAGGGGTTAACGTCTTTCTCCATAATCCCGTATATTTTCGTGAGTAACGTAACCTGAGCGAAAATCAGTAGCGGTTCTCGTCACATTGGTAACTTACGGGGTATGTGAGCCGGTCTCTCAGAAAGCAATGACAAACTACTGAGCGTAATCTTGCCTAGTACATCAACGGCAGCTGAAAAATGCTGATGTTGACTGCAACGTCCTGTAAGGGATAAGGAAAACAAAAAACAAAATAAATTGCACAGATATAATATACACCCATCTTGTTTATTACCATATGCTGGTATAGGTGACAATGACTCTTCTACAATCTTTGATGTCAGTAGTAGAGTAATCCCCGTCTACATGCATGAACACGACATATCTGGCAAACCTTCTGGCCTAGAGAAACAACAGTGGAAGATAAACTATATGGACCACCGAGTGAGCTAAAACAGACTGTTAAATTCATACAAGAGACAACATTGCAGTTCTAGACGAATTTGAAGCAAACGAAAGAACATGCATAAAGACACATTTAGGATGAGGTTTATGTCCTTATATTTAGTAACCATCTGATATAAGGGTATCCACTGGGATAAGTTATCACCTACAGGGTGTTGTCTGCTGTTAGCAAGAATACCACAAAGCAGGGTATCCACATACTCTGGCAACTTAAAAGGTTGCTAATGGCAAAGGAAATTGTCCACAAACATGAGGATGTAGAAAACAAAAGTTAACTATCGTATTATTCATTCTAAGATGCTCATTGTAACCAAAAAAATCACAAAGATCTTGCCAAACAGATATTTATGTGAAATGGGAAAGAGTACATGACAGAGCAAGTAGGTGAAATGACGGCAGCAAGTAAGCCTGATGGAACTACTATACAAAGCTCTGCCGTTGGGCTACAGAAGAAAATAGAATCTGTTAGGTGGGAGCGATGTCCTGCCATGAACCTCCTACGTGATGATGATGATGATGCCCTCTCATGGGAAAATTCAGAAACATATACTGGCCCACTAAATCAAATTTCATTTTGAGCTGTTTGAGAACTCCAAATATATCCACAGCATCATGATAACTCACCTGATGACATGTATAATAATCCAAGATTCTCTCTTATTAGTAAATATTCACCATTTACACGTGCCGCACTATTTTCAATCTCACATATATGATCTTTTCCAAGGCCTCTCAATTCTTCTGTTATTTTACAATTATCTATCAAGAGGTCTTCACCTTTAACTGATTAAGTACCATGGGATGATTTAATCTCCTTAAGCGAGATCCCTATCAGTCATGTGCTTATATATGGCTCAAATGTTGTAATTGTGTTATAATACAACACGTCTACTACCACATTAACAACTTTTAAGTCATAACTGTTACGCACCAATACTTCCTATTTTTCGCCATTCATTTTTATTTGGCCCAAATCTACGTTTTGTTTGGCGCTGAGTCTGTTAATGAATGTTAAAGTTGCTCTGATACTTCACACACAATGTGACTGTATGTATGTCTTACGGGCTCATAATGATTCATTTTCTTTATTTAATCACTTTCAATTATCTCTTTAATATTTCTCCAATTTCATGCATTCATTTTTACGGATTTTCTCTCACATCTTGTTCATGAACACACACTGACTTAAATGGCAATACCTCTTCTGCAACCTTCTATAATGTAGTACCTAACCTGTCAATCCATGTTTCCATGTGTTTCTATAATGTAATACCTAATCTGCCTATCTATGTTTCCTTGTGTTTATATAATTTAATACCTAATCTGCCTGTCTGTGTTTCCACGTGTTTCTATACTTTAATGCCTATTCTGCCTATTTATGTTTCCATGTGTCTCTAAGATGCAATACCTAATCTGCCAATCTATGTTTCCATGTGTTTCTATAATGTAATACCTAATTTGCCTATCTATAAAATGTCCAGGTAATAATATCTACAGAAAATATGCCAGGGATCACAGTTGGTGGACATAATAATAATTTACGTTATGCTGATGCCACGTCTTGATAACAAGTCAGAAGGAACTACAGGAAATAATAGACACAGTGGTTGTAGAAAGTGGAAAAAAAAATGGGCGATAGCTTGAATAATAGAAAGACAAGTCATTTTGATATCAAAGAAACAGATTGTGCCTAAATTTAAAAAAAAAGAAAAAAGTCGACAGGGTCGACTTCATCGCACCGGGTTTTATCCCATATGGCTCGGTCTCTTTCCGCAGCGCGGAAAGCGTCGCACCAAGCACGAACTCCGTAGCTCTAGCGGCGACCCACAGGAGTCTCTGAAAAATTTAACTCGTGAACCGACGCGGCCCGGAATCGAACCCACAACCTTCGGAGCCCGAGTCAAACGGCTTGACCACTTCGCCACAGAGACTCCCAGATTGTGCCTAAATGTGCAAATAAAGTAAATGACGTTATTTTGAGGCAAGTGCAGAAATTCAGATGTCTAGACACGTGGATAACATCAGATGGAAGATGCATCACAGAGATTTAAAAAAAAACAACAATACGGCACTTATAAAACTGCATTCTATCAGATGAACATTTTGTGCAATAAGTCCTAGTCGTTGGAAGTTAGAGAAAGAATTCTAGCTAGTTTCATAGAACCAGTTTTCGAATCCTGAACAATTAGTCAACTGGCGGGAAAATCCATAGAAGCATTGGATATGTGGTTTTATAGAAGACAGTTAAACATTCATTGGATAGCCAAAATGAGCAATCTGGATTATTTTGAGGGAGGTTAAGTCGCAGAGACAACTTATCACAAACATCAGAAAGTGACAGTCGTCATAGTTTGGCCACATTATGAGAAGACAAGAACTGGAACAAGTTGTGACAAACGGAAAGAGATAAAGGGGAATACAGCCAGAGTAAATTCTTGACAGTCTTGTGCCATGACACGCAATGGAGTCAACACAATAACTGATCCATGCCGTCGGAGATCGTAATTTGAGGAGAAGCATGATCGCCCATGCCAGCCGACAAGGCACTTGATGATGATAATAGTAAAATGTCTAAATGTTGGGCTTCTTCATCTATAGATTATCTCCAGAATCTGTGGCCTCTCCATTTATGTCTCGCAATGCCGTGCTTAATTTTGGCGGTTTTGTCGAGTTCTGAACTTTCTGTTAACTTTTATCTGTCCATTTGTGCTGTTAAGTTTCACGAAGCAGCTGTTTTGTCAGTTGCAGTTCCAGGACTAATATACTACAAGTTTTCTACATTATCAAAATCAATCTCTAATGTTTGTACGTTTATTACCGTTCAGTACGAGTCGGTTCACGAGTGTAGTTTTCTCGGAGACTCCTGAGGGGTCATCGCTGGAGCTATGGAGCTCATGCTTTGTGCGATTCTTTCGGCAGGCCACCTTGTGGAAAGAGAGCCACAAGGGATACGAACTGTTGAAATGAAGTTGATCCATTTGTCTTTAAAGTTTAAACCGATGTTGTAATTAAAGGGATTCTGTTCCTTGGCTCGTGTTCTGCCATTGTGTCTTTGCTATAACTGGAGAGGTGGTTATAATTGAAAAGGTAGTTACAATTGGAGAGGTAGGTATAATTGCTACTGAACTTAAACTTGCCCAAACTACTTTTTGTAGCAAGGCTTGTGTTAATAAACAACGTGCAGCATTCCATTACAGATGGTTGCAGCAGAGATTTGTTTATGTGTTCTTTTCTTTGAAGTTGTGTTTATTCAGACGCTGTTTCTTCTTGCCTCTATAGTTGGACGGCAAAGCTTTTTGCAGCAAACAGTGCTTATTTGATTTCTTTGTGCAGTACCAAACTATTTCCCTCATTTTTTGGTGATAGTCAGACATTCGTATGCACTGTACAGGTGTACAGTTCATATTTCATTTTGTTCATTCGCTTTTCTAGCACTCATTTGATTGTTTATTCGTTTTCCAAGTGCTAATAGGAATAATAATAATAATAAAACAAAAACAGCGTTTAAAACCTAATTTGAAATTGTTTGTTGTTTGCTTTTATACCGGGTGTTTGTGAAGTCTCAGTACACCTTGGATGCAGAACGCATTTGAAAAATGATTTTATGAAAAATGTGCTCCACAGTCCATCGTGAAGTAATAGACTGCGAATGGCTGTCGTCTGCTGGAGTAATTCTTTGCCCTACAAACATAATGGTGTTACCAACAGAAGAAATAATGTATTTTCAAATGTGATCTACATACAAAGTGTAGTGTGACTTTACAAACACCAGGCAATAGGATGTATGATAACTTGAAATGTTCTGTTCTTCTGCCCTGTATCTCCCAACGGAGCAAAGGTTCTCAAACAACTCATGCCCAGCCCTTTGTAGACTTGTCCATGATGGGTTGATTTTGTTGCTAAAGATGTCTATGGGGTGAGGTAGCCAGCCGCATGCCAAATCTCCTTAGTCGCCTCTCACGACATGCATGGTTGGTTACGGTGTTACTATTCTTTGCATCTCTTATGCGCCTTGCTAACACCAGCAACTTGAAGTGCAAGGGGGCTGCGTGGTCTCGAGGTATGGTGTCCGCCTCGAGTGCTGGAGATTCCGGGTTCAAGCCCCGGTGAGGACCGGGATTTATTTCACGTGGACTTCTAGTAATAAAATTTCCCCTGGTCTCTGGGTAGTGAGATCGGACGCCCGTGTGTATTGTTGCGCACGTAAAAAATCCATTGGCAGTTGGAAATCGAAAAAGAGTAGTCTAACGGCGCTGCCCAGGCAAAATTTCGAGTTAAAAATCTGCCCAAAGTATTTAAGGATCCTCGCCGGTGCTACGGAATTCGTGCACTGAGTTGAGTTTCTTCAGACTCAGGTATGAGTTAGGAGGAGAATGGAGCACTTATGGGTTACACCCGTGTGCCGTGATGTTGATCCATCGACTAGACTAAACTAAACTTGAAGTGCAAAGTTGTACACTTTTCAGGGTCAATAGGGTCACAATGCCCAGAAGCACATTAACATCCTGGTCAGAAAATTGTCCGGTTAACGAAGGTAAGATCAACCATGATCTTCACTGTGATGAAGCCTGCAGAGGACGGCAAACTGTGCACTGTTATAGCCTGCAAGAGAATCACAGTAGTTCCCGTAATCAGCACAAGTCTTGCGGAATTGGTAAAACTACGGCTAACATTTTTCTGCAGCTGTGTTAACATTTTTAAAATGGAACATTATTTTGGCCGCCACCTGCACCATTAGCAAACAGACTGAGTGAAAATGTCAACAAGCACAAGTTGACTTTTGTTTACTGTAATTATGTTCAGGTTGACATCGGAAGGGGTAGGAAGTAGAAATTGTAAGCTTTTTCTCAGTGTCGCCAGATGGAAAACGCACCGACACAAAGATACTTGAATTGCAACGAGAAAAAGAGTGATGAAGTGCCGCATAGAACTTGTACTTTTGTATGGCTATGAAACGTGTACAAATATCAGACAAATTGAAAGAAAGAAAAAAAAAAAACATCTCGTGGCAGTGGAAATATGGCTTCTGAGAAAAATGCAAAGAGTACCTGGACAGATAGAAAATCCAGTGAGTAAGTCCTAGCACATGAAAACCGTAAACTGATTGGAGCAATTAGACGCAGTCAGTCAACATGTTTTGGGCACGTTATGAGAAGACATGAACTGGTGGACTTGGTGACAACTGGCAAGACTGAAGGGAAAACAAATGGAAGGCTGATCTGGATGGCTTGATCACGTGGCATGGTCGAGACAAGACCACCGAGCAGATCCACGACTCTGGTGATCGTGTAAGATGGCGACACATGACCGCCCACGCTTATGAGCGTGGCACATTATGATGATTTTTTTTCACCCACGCTTATGGGCATAGCACATGATGATGATTAATCCAACCCTGCATGGAATAGAGCGATATGGCTACAGTTTATGGACAATGATTTCTCATTCAACATAACGTTTTCCTTTAGTGGATTTAAGCATAGGAGTCACAAATATGTCAAATGTTATGCATATTCAACACAACTATATGACATGGAAACCTGGACATTATACGAGCAATTAGAAAGTCATATAAAAGCCTTGGAGATGTGGATATACAGATGAATATGTCGTATTTCATGGAAACAAAAACAATCAATTACATAGGTTCTTGATAAACTAGGAATGGAAAGAGTGTTGATGAAAGAGATAAAAAGGAGGCATGTTAAATATTTCGGCCACATTAACAGCCATAATGTTCTTACAAAAACCATACTGGAGGGCAAGCTTGAAGATAAAAGTTAGACAATGATGCAAGTGGGAAGATAACATCAAGAGATGGACGAACAGCAACCTGTCAGAATGTACAGTCAGGGTGAGAGAATGATGAAGATCAATTACTGTGGTGGATAAATCACGGGGAGAAAATATAAAATACGAATACGTATTCTGCGATACAAGAAACGATATTTCGATTATACTAATTTTCCCCAGGAACAACACAAACAGATCTAAAGAAATACATGAAATGAGAAAATTTAATAAAATTAAAACACAAATCCTTCGTTGTTATGAAATCGGCCATAATCTATAAGCGAGCAGTAATGTTTTACACGGAATGGCTGGACTTGTTACGTCTTGTGAAGGTCTTAAGCTTCATCACCTGAAAGAAAAACCGAATAGTTTAGACAGTTAATATTCAGTCATGGAAATTCATACATGTCGAACAGACATGAACGAACGAACAACTTTTATTTTCAAAGGGTCACAAATTGATCTTACATTCGGCTCTTCCAATCCCTATTATGCATGTTTCATTCAAATTTTAAAAAAATACATTGTCATAAAAATATGAACATAATGCATATTACGTTATGAAACAGACAGGCAGATAGACACATGCATAAACACGCACATAAATAATACCTGTATACATACTTACATCATTTATACAAACTCTCATAGATATGTACCCACTCAATAATACACAATAATTCTCTCTCTCTCTCTCTCTCTCTCTCTCTCTCTCTCTCTCTCTCTCTCTCCTGATGATGCTGTAGTCGACTATACTGCCGTTGATGTCTTATGAAACCAGCGCAAGGCAATCTGCTACCAAATCGTCCGCAGCTGTGTTTCAAACACTATATGCAGAGAATTTCCTATCCTATAGAACACTGTCGTATAAACATTGTTATCAGGAAATACGCAATTATACAGTAATATATCGTTATATATTTTATTGTTAAGAGCAGCCATAAGAATTGACAAGCAATTAGAAACTTTTGGTTGGTTTTTTATGTAATGGTATGGGTGCCGGTCGTCCAGAAATCAATGGCAAATTACTGAACGTAAATTTGTCCAGGAATTACGAACAGCCAAAAAATGCTAGGATTGACTGCTATGTCCTGTAAAGGAATGCAACAACCTTATTATTACAAGACACGCCAGGAATTTCTGTTGGTGGGCATACTATAAACAATGCGCTTATGTTGATGACATGGTTTAGGTCGCTGAAAATGTAGCACAGTAACATGAAATGATAGATATAATTGCAACAGAAAGTCGAAATAAAGAACTTAGTCTGAATAACAGAAAAACAAGTCATGGTTATTACAAAGAAAACGTGTATACCCAAATGCAACATAAAAGTAAATGCAGCCATTCTGAAACAAGTCAATTATTAAAGTATTTGGGTGCTTTAATAACAGCAGATGGAAGATGTATTCAGGAAGGTAAATGTATAATAATACAAGTAAAGGTAACATTTCACAAGATGAAGTATATTCTCTGCAATGTATCTTTGTCAATAGGATTGTGGTAACGAGTTCTTAAGAGTTATACTGAGCCAGTATGATGCACGGAAGTGAATCATGGACAATTAGCAGACAAGTTAGGAATTATGTAGAAGTTGCGGAGATGTGGTTTTATAGAAGACTAATGAGAACACCCGCGAAAAGATAGAAAGAGCAATGAAGATATCTTGATAGAAGACAGGTCAGCATGGTCAAATGGGTAAGAACGAGTGTTCTTAAACATCCGGTGTGCTGATGCCGAGGTTAGGGGTTCAACCCACAGTTGGACTAAAATGAAAACCTGTCGTCCTTGACTTCTTCTTCTTCTTCTTCTTCTTCTTCTTCTTCTTCTTCTTCTTCTTCTTCTTCAGCGTTGCTAGCCATTGAGGTTCTTTGCTGCAGATACAATCCGTCTCCATTCGTCTCTCTGGTTGACCTTCTCTTGCCAGTCGTTGATTCCAATTGCTTGTAGGTCTGTATATATATTATCTCTCCACCGTCTTCTTGGTCTACCTCGGGGTCTTCCTTGACTTGGAGACGTAAATTACAAGTACCTCTGAAGTCGGAGTGGGTTCGCCTGATGGCGAGGGACTCTGTTAATAGGGAGAGCTAACTCACACGCAAACAGCACAGTTTGCGGCGACTACACTAGCCAGGCGTCAAAGTCAGTCTCTGCCCCACACCGCAAGGTATATATTGGTAAATGACAGTTATGACTACTATAAATAGTGTGTATGGATTACGCATGAGGTCTAAGCGAGCGAGCGAAAAAAAAAAACATCTTGAACGAAGTTAACTCATAACGAGAACTGTTTACGCGCATCAAAAGAAGGCAGTCAACATTCTTTGGCATGTGATAAAAGAAAAAGCTAGCGCCTGTTGTCACAATAGGGAAGTTGGAGGGGAAGACTAGGAGGGGAGATGCTGGACAGTTTGACATTATGCCATTGTTCACTTCTATTTCTCAAAACCTATTAAAATGCGAGATCGTAAACTGATTAGAGACATTAGACGTAGACAGTCAACATTTTTTGGGCATGTTATGAGAAGAAATAAATTGGAGAACTTCGTGACGACTGGCAAAATCGAAGGGAAGAGACCAAGGGGAAGACCGAGAATTAGATACCTAGATGGCCTGGCCACATGGCATGGTTGAGACAGAAACACGGAGCTGATCCACGACTCTGGTGATCAAGTAAGATGACAAAACATGACCGCCCACGCGTATCAGCATGGCACATGATGGATGTATTAAAATGCGGCGCATAGCGTGAACAGAGACAAATCGTTTCGTATGCTATATCCGAAGAACAATAACAGATTGCTTAATTATAGTTAGGCGCTAGCAATCAGGCGGTTTTAACCAGTTTTTGTGGAAACAGAAATAGTTCATTGTAAATTTGAAACTACCGTGGGGATAACAGATGTTCCACATTCGAACAATACCGGTGACTATGTGTTTTAATTGTTCCAGCCTAAGTATTATTTATTTATTCACTTCAGATGATATATAGCACTGCAGTATGTACCTGACGAGATATGCCAGGCAATAAATCGTGCAGCATATTGTTTGTGGCTTTTGTGTTTACATTCACGTGCGCTTGTGGGACCAGGTAGAGAAGGCGGAGGAACAGATTGAGAACCTGTTATATGGAAAGCATGAGAATGCGGGGAATCGGCAGGGGTTCTGGAAGAATCTCAAAACTGAGAGGGAAGACCAGGAGAACTGTTAATCAGATAGCGGTCGGAACAATTAGTAGTGTGACTTTTCGCTGGCTGTTGAACGAGGGGACGAAGCACGTATGGGAATGTTCTGAGTGCAGTGATGTCGGTTCTTAACTCAACTCAACTCAATTCACGAAGGGGATACACTGTTTTGAATCCATGGTTAATAATATCAGTGAAGGAATTAAAAAAAAAAACAGTAACAATGTTACAACATATTTAACCAATGGAAAACAATGTTACAAATTAATTGGCCAATGAAAAACATTGTTATAAAATAATTGGCCCATGAAAAACACAACTTACTAGCTTCTTCAGCCTCGGACGCTGTGTTGTAGATTGCTGGATCCGAACCCGTTGTCTCTATGCTCATAGTGAGTCGTCTACCATCTCCGGCATTTGATGGTCTTGCAACGGCAGCGTATAGATTGATGAAAATGTCAGGTTATAAAGTATTAGAAATAACTTCAAAACAATGCTTTCCCGTAGTGAATTTATACACAGAAGCCACACGCAATTGCACGATTTATTGCCTGACATTTCACCGCATCTAGTCAGGTGCAAACTGTAGAACAGTGGTTCTCAACTATTTGGCCCATGCACCCCTTCACCATATGTTCAGAATGTCATTCCCCACTTTCGTATTACCTCCCTATAAATCTCTCTCCCCCCCCCCCCCCCCCCCGCCCCGCGCCCCTAAACAGTATACATAAACATGGAGGCTAAATTAAATAACACATACTAGAACAAGTCTAGACGTCTACATAAAATGTGATCTGTAGGTCTACATACGTTATAAAACGAATTTCAGAAGAACGGGAAGTACAGAACTGGGGGATTTCCCCACCGGTTGAGAACCACTGCTGTAGAACATACCAGTGCGGGTGGAAAAGACAGTTAATAAGTCTCCATGAATCCCTGTGCAGTCGAAAGACTATAAAACGCCGTTATCGTCGATTTCCCAACAGTCGCAGTCAACCCCAGCATTTGTTGGCTGCTTATGTTTTCTAGACAAGCTTTTTTTTTTTCCATATCCTTTACAGGACACACCAGCATCTTTCAGATGTATGTTGATTTCTTGGCAAGATTACGCTCAGTAGTTTGCCATTGCTTTCTGAGCGGCCGGCTCACATACCCCGTAGGTTACCAATGCGATTCGAACCACTGCTGATTCTCACCGTCATCAAGTTAACCACGAGAGTATACGAGATTACGGAGAAAAGTCGTAACCTCTAAGCCAGGAAGCCGGCTAGACAAGCTTACATTCAGTAATTTATCATTGCTTTCTGAACGACCGACGCTCATACCAATACATAAAAACCAACGCAAGGCGGTTTGCTTCAAAATCGCCTGCAACTGTGTTTCGAACGCTGTGTGCGGGATTGCGAATCGCATTCGTAATCCCTTTGTCACAGCGTCGGGAATGGTAGGGTGGCTTTACAAAATACAATTACAGAAAACGTGGTGCTGTGGCGTCAAGATTACATCAGCAAACAACAAGAAAACAAAAATGAAGGAGATTACACTACATTAAGGCACATTCTAATGACATCGTGTGAAATAAAAATAAGCGGAATCGACATTATGCTTGATAACAAGTTAACAGCAGTAACGTGAGCACATTTACTTACAAAATGCAGGCTGAAAAAAGATACTGGTTTGGACTCGGGGCAACAACAGCTGTCAGTCAGTCTATCTACCAATCAATCAGTCAGTCTATCTGTCAATTAATCAGTCATTCAGGCAGTTTGTTTGTCCGTCCGTTCGTCTATATTTGTGTCTGCCTGCCTACCTGTCTGGCTGTCTGTGTGTATGCATGATTGCATCTTTGTTTGTCTTTTTCTCTATCTTTTTGTCTGTCTGTCCGTCCGTCCGTCCGCGTCCATCCATTCGTCGGCCTGCCTGCCTGCCTGCCTGCCTTGTTAGCTTGGCATTTTATCCGTCTGTCTTTTTGTCTGTCTATCTACTCCGTCTGCTTGTCTGATAATCTATCTGCATGTCTGTAGTTCTGTAAGCCCAAGTAAATATTGTTGTTTGGCCTCACCTATCAATCGGGTCACACAGGTTGAGACGTGACGGGTCATCGTCCAGATCTTTGGCGCTACATCTCGGGGACTTACTCGGTACAACATTGTTGAATCTGATAAAATCTATGCACCTGGGGGAGAGAAACCGTGGACTCTCATCACCGGGATATATATGTATATGTATGTATGTGTGTGTGTGTGTGTGTGTGTGTGTGTGTGTGCGTGTGTGTGTGCGCGTGTGTGTGTGTACACACGGGGAATCGGCAGGGGTTCTGTGTGTACAGAGAGAGAGAGAGAGAGAGAGAGAGAAAGAGAGATAGAGAGAAGTGAAGATACACATACAGAGAGATCTTAGAAAGACGCGCGCACACACAAAGATAGAGAGAGATAGAGATAAAAGTGAAGATACACATACAGAGAGATACCATAGAAAGACAAGAGATTCCAGAGAGATCATAGAAACACACACACACACACACACACACACACACACACACACACACACACACACACAGAGAGAAGTGGAGATACACATACAGAGAGATCTTAGAAAGACGCACAGAGAGATAGATAGAGAGAAGTGGAGATACACATACAGAGAGATCTTAGAAAGACGCGCGCACACACAAAGATAGAAAGAGATAGAGATAAAAGTGGAGATACACATACAGAGAGATACCATAGAAAGACAAGAGATTCCAGAGAGATCTTAGAAACACACACACACAGATAGAGAGAGAGAGAGAGAGAGAGAGAGAGAGAGGTGGAGATACACATACAGAGAGATCTTAGAAAGACGCGCGCACACACAAAGATAGAGAGAGATAGAGATAAAAGTAGAGATACACATACAGAGAGATACCATAGAAAGACAAGAGATTCCAGAGAGATCTTAGAAACACACACACACACACACACAGAGAGAGAGACCATAGAGAGTCAAAGAGATGAACAACCGACACAGAGACCAAAGAGAGACAAGACAGTAACACATATAGACACAGAGATAGGCACAACGACATTCACACACACACATACTCACACACACACGCATATAAAGAGATACAAAGCAAGAGAGATAGAGAGAGACCACACAGAAACAGAGAGAGCAAGAGATACACGAGATACAGAGATAGACCAGCCAGAGACACAGACACACCAGAAAGAGACTAAATAGGCACAGAAAAAGAGGCATAGATAGGCAACAGATGCGAGAGAGAAAAGAGAGAGACACACAGACCAATGTGAAATAAAATGAAAAGGAACCAGCGAGAAACAGACTGACGAATAGACTAACTCAAAGGTAGAAAGAGAGAGAGAGAGAGAGAGAGAGAGAGAGAGAGAGAGGAGAGAGAGAGAGAGAGAGAGAGAGAGAGAGAGAGAGAGAGAGAGAGAGAAATGACATAAAACGGACACTAGTAAAAGGGAAAGCTAATCCACACGCAAAAATCAGTCCAATGCATTAGAAATAGAAGAACGTATATAAAGACTACGCTAGAGTTCAAAGCGAACGAACGCAAATATAAAGTTCTGGTACTGAGAAAAAGAACACCCAGAATGAAATAAAAAGAAATAAAACAACCTTAAACTAAAGAAGAACACTGCTCAAATAGCACCTGACCCATACTTATAGAGATGGATGAGCAAAACCTAATAGAAATAAAATGAAGGGGAGGAATAAATAAATCTAGAAATGACGGCAAAATCAGTAACAGAATCTCAGAACGTTCTCAGGTAACTTCCGAGCAGAAGCAGTGGCGTCTCTGGGGTTGGTGTCACCCAGTGCGGTAAACTCTTGGTGTCACCCCTCTAGACTTTCACCATGGTCTTCTTCCGAGTGTTCCTGTACCATATATAATCGCATATAGTAATGTTTGTAAAATAAGTCAAAAAGTTAATAAGGACATAAGAAAGAAAACAAATTGAACAATATAACTTCAATACTTCAGGTAAAACATAAATAAAGAACTTCGACAAACTCGGACAAAGTTAAATTTTTGTTATTTAAAATTAAAAGTTTCCCATCCTGGTCTTCAAAGCTGCAAGCCTGTCAATCACATCATCAAAATCAATATCTTTCACCATATCACTTTCAATTGATAATATAGCCAGATCAGAAAGTCTTGACTGTCTCATGGTTGATCGCAAATAGTTCTTTATAAGTTTCAGTTTTGAAAAGCTTCTCTCACATGAAGCCACAGACACACAGATCGTAAGAAATAGTTGTAGGCTTAGTGAGAGTATTGGGAGAGATTCAAGGAAATCCCTGTCAGTGCCTGCTCATGTATTTAACAATGAACGGTTATGAAACCCGACTAGACAGAGCTATATCTGCTTTGTCAAATTTGCAATTTTTTTATTTTGGTGTCACCCCTTGATGGTGTCACCCGGTGTGGCCCGCACCCCCGCACCCCCCTAGTGACGCCCCTGAGCAGAAGTAAAGGTTTTGTTTTGCGTTCGCTGACTTTCAACTATAGTTACTACTTCTAGTGCCTGAACTCAATTTTGCGTGAGGATTAGCTTTCATTTTGTTACCAGTAACAATTGCCATTTGGCGAACCGGCTGCGAGTTCTGAGATACTTGAAATGTATGCCACCGAGTCAAGGACGAGAATTGAACATTTGAGTCCAGCTGACCGGTTTAGGGGTTGAACCCGTTACCTCTGCATCAGCATGCACACTACAGCAAAATTGTTGTTGGCGGAGAAAATAAATCGATTCAGTGCCAAACAAAAGTAGTTTTGATCCAGACATGGTACATAATTAAATTAACATGAATTACGTGTAATGTATAATGACCGAAGAGAGACAAGACAGTCACACATATAGACACAGAGATAGGCACGACATTCATTCATTCACACACACAGACACACACGCACGCACGCACGCACGCACACACACACACGCGCGCGCGCATATACAGAGATACAAAGCAAGAGAGATATAGAAGACGCGTTGCGCCCATCTCTGTGTCTATTACCAGTGTCTGTTTTATGTCATTTCTCTCTCTCTCTCTCTCTCCTCTCTCTCTCTCTCTCTCTCTCTCTCTCTCTCTCTCTCTCTCTCTCTCTCTCTCTCTCTCTCGTATAATGTAAAGTTCCGTTCACTGAGCATTGAAAGTGCGGGAGATACACGAAACAAAGCAAATAATACGATGACCCTCAGTGTGGCGATTAAATTGTTCTTCTGTGGGCTATCACATTTGGCGATATATTATCCTTTGGCACTGAGTCAGTTAAAGGAAAGCACATAGCTGACTTCACAGAGGAGAGTCAGCTTTTTTAACACTGAAAAGCAAAATGAATAATGTAAGGCTAGCAGATTTAAGAGCAGAAATACCAAAAAAAAAAAAAAAAGAAAGAAAAGAAGGTTGTATATAACTATTTCGTCTCATTGCAACATACTTGGAAATAGTCTTTCTAACGATCTCTCTGATACTATCTTACCCTGTCTCTCACCCTACCTCACACTATCTCAAATTTATTCCACTTTATCTTACTATCCCTTTCTCTCTTTTTTCCCTTTACATCTCCCTCTCTACCTCACTATATAGCATTCAACTTACTGTCCACCCTATCTCACTCTTTCCCTCTCACTTTATCTCACACTCTCTTGCTGTGTGTCACACCCCATCTCTCTCTCTCTCTCTCTCTCTCTCTCTCTCTCTCTCTCTCTCTCTCTCTAACTCCCTCACTCTCTCTATCTATTTAACTCTCTCTCTCTCTCTCTCTCTCTCTCTCTTGTTGACTCTGTCTCTATTTAATTCTTACTCTGTATTTAACTCTCTCTCTCTCTCTCTCTCTCTCTAACTCCCTCACTCTCTCTATCTATTTAACTCTCTCTCTCTCTCTCTCTCTCTCTCTCTTGTTGACTCTGTCTCTATTTAATTCTTACTCTGTATTTAGCTCTCTCTCTCTCTCTCTCTCTCTCTCTCTCTCTCTCTGTTTAGCTCTTTCACTCTCTCTCTCTGTCTCTATGTAACATTCTCACTATCTTTCTTTTTAATTATCACACTCTATTTAGCTCTCTCTCTCACACTTTCTCTCTGTGTTGAACTATCTCACTCTCTCCCACTCTGAGTCATCTCTAACTTATTCTCTGTCGCTTATTCTCACCCACTCACTATCTTATTCTTTTCCACTCCATGCCTCACTCTCTTCCCCACTCTCACTCACTCTTTCCGTCATTCTCTCATGCTCTCTCATTCTAACGACTCCCGCCCTCTCTCTCTCTCTCTCTCTCTCTCTCTCTCTCTCTCTCTCTCTCTCTCTCTCTCTCTCTCTCTCTCTCCCTCTCTCTCTCTCTCTCTCTCTCTCTCTCTCTCTCTCTCTCTCTCTCTCTCTCACAGACACACACACTTCCTCCGATTCTCAGTCTTGCAACATTCCCACTCTGTCACCGCCCTCACCATCTATCGTTTTTCTCATCGTACTCCTCGATGCGAGTGAACCTGTGCCCCCACATGATCTCCCTGCTTGTGTAGGAGGTTCGTGCCTGGATCATCTCCCCTGTGGATTCGATCACTCCCTCCAGAACAACAATCAGCTCAAATTTGTCATAGAGAAGATCTGCAAGAGAGCAAAGAGTTTCTTCACTATACACAGAAATAGAGGGATAAGTCGTTCGAGTTACCACAGCAAACGTAATACATTAAACGAGCATATATTGACTGACATGCATACACACATGTGGGTTGAATTAGATTTGTACACGGCTTTCTTTTGCTGTTGTTGTCGTTAATATTGTTATTGTTGTGGTTAATGTTGCTGTGGTTGTTACTGCTTATGTTGTTATTAACCTTGCTGTTAATCTTGTTAGTTAACGTAATGCATTATTAATGTTGTTGGTTAATGATGTTGAAGTTAAGGTGGCTGCGGCGGCAGCGGCAGCTGTGATTGTAGTAGTAGTAGTAGTAGTAGTAGTAGTAGTAGTAGTAGTAGTAGTAGTAGTAGTAGTAGTAGTAGTAGTAGTAGTAGTAGTAGTAGTAGTAGTAGTAGTAGTAGTAGTAGTCGAAGCAGTAGTGGTAAATGTATAAGGGTCGTTCATTTGAAACCCGTTCCAGTGGCTTTATTACAAAAGCATGAAAGAAACGTTAACAGGTGTGGTAGAATTAAACAAAGCAATCATTTTGAATGAACTATGCACCATGGGTTGGTCAGAAGAAGTCGCCATAGGCATTCAGGCAAGCATCCCATTGCTTACGTAGGCGGCGAATGCAGTCCGCAAAAAAAAAAAAAAAAAAAGATTGTGGTTGCTCACTGAACCAAGTATTTGCCATTTGCCGCGTTCATTACGTTTGCATCTGTATGAAATCGTTGCCCCTTGAGAGCTCTTTTTAGAGGTCCGAACAAATTAAAATCAATGGTAACAAATCAGGACTATAGACTGTGTGGTATAATAAAAACGTCCCTACCCTTTCCTATTTATGGACTCCCTTAAAAATACACAAACCCTTACAATTACTGTTTAAGTAACTTACTTAATGTAGGAGAAAATAAAACAGCGATAGACTGACCGTGGCAGCTTAATTAATTTGGCCTTATTTTGGTCTACATACCTGGCCAACAGTCGTTGACTGATTGTAAAACAAAGGCCAGTGTAGCCATTTTGGTCAGTACGACGACAAAGAACAGACATGTAAAAGTTTTCCCTTCGGGGAGAAGGCATGTTGCCTTAACCATGATTCTCTTCAAGCTATTGGTATGTTATCTACATGATTAAGATATATTTATGTATTACCTAGACCAGTATGTTTAATTAAGAATTAGTTACAATTCTCTTAAACCAGGCTGGATGATGTTTACTAAGGAAACACAGGTGGGCGCCACGCTGTAATTTTTCCTATGTCTTACAATTTCAAATCCATATGTTAATATCTTGTATAGGCATTATGAACTTATATCTCACTAGTAGTGTTATAATCTATGAATATTATGTGTACTGTAAAGTATCAACTCTCATGTCTGAAACACATTCTAGAGATTTTCTCAATGTAGGAGCAGACCCCTGATTCATGCTTCATAGTAAAGAACTAGTGTCTGTCAATTTCATATTCCTATGTTAAAACTTCTAGGCACTGTGAACAATATCTCACTATTTATGCTTAGAAATCTGCAAATAATCTATGTACTATAGAAAGGTGTTTTATCCATGCGGGGACATACAAATGATTACGCATATTCCTGACTCGTACTTAGTCAGGGGATAAAATATTTTGCCACATTATAATCTGTAACTTGGAAATATAGTGCTAAATTTTAGTACCATTCTTTTGTTAACAGATTAGTAACCACTCCATATGAGGGTGAACATATAATCATTTCATAAAATAGTGTTAGGGACAGGCCATGTTTGAATATAAATTCATGAACAATTAAACGCGTGATGTAAATGTATGTTCGGATAGGATTCACTCCGCATCGCCTCACCGTAGTAGAAACAGAAGCGAAGATTGATGTGAATAAATTGCTTGCAATATTCAGAAGACTTGACCATACGGCATAAGTTATTCTTATAAATACCCTCCGAATAATAGCAGTCATTGGCAAAACATATCACAGCGATTACTATCCTCATGTGCTGTACGCAGTGGGGGAAAACAATGGATGTTTTAGTTCATGAAGATAATTCAAAAACCTAGGCTCCCTGCATCATCATTATGATTATTATGTATGATTATCATGTACTTAATATCAGAGAAATGTACATGTATGTTTTTTTCTGGTATGAGAATTTTCTCTGTTCTGATTGTTACTTTTTACTGTGGGAATATACATTTTAATGTTGCACCTTGGGACATGAGGATGTTGATAGAAGAATTCATGTGTATGTCAGTACTTAAAAAGCCAATGGTGAATAGTCTTGACCTAGTGATGATTATAGTGCCGAAATGAAGACGCGGCATTAGAAACCACAGGGATTCTGTATAGGCTATTCTCTTCAAGTAATGAGAGAGACAATATCAACATGTTGGATGGACAGAATGACTTCACCCATCCAATAGTCCCAGTAACAACAGAACAAAATATAAGTGAGAAAATATTTTACTCACTATGAAGAGTCAGAATGGCTCTACTCAGCAATAAGGGACAGTGGAACATGGACACCCACTCCTTTCCCCTTCTCCCCTTGTTGTTTTGTATTTGTGTTTGTAAGTGTGTTGTAAACCTTTTACCATAACACAGTAGGTTAATGCTCGTGTTGTATTCTTGTCATCCCTTTTCTATAGAAGAGAAGCAGGTGGTGGTTGAATTTGGTGGGACTATATCACTAACACTGGATCCTGGGTAAACAGCCAGAAAGTGAATGTCCTAACCATAGTCTGCATCTAGAAATACCCATGGACTGCTGCGCTCAATAGCTCCATAGCGAGCAACAGATAAATTAGAAGACAACTGACGGGGTGAGTGATTAAGTCCTATTTTAGTAGGAACATCCCACATGTGGACTTCAAGATCTAATAATCTACAAAGATGAAGATCAACAGAGTAACGGACAACAGTGTATCGTCTGCTTTACGTCTGAGAAGTATCACCTATAAGCCTTATCACTCAGCAAAATCAGTGAAACTGGGACAATCCTACAAGTTACTAAAACTAGCAACAGTGAAAGCCCTTCAACTGTTGGTTGGATTACCAAGTTAATATCCACAATGGATAAGTCTTCGAAAGAATGTCTCACAGCTGCAACAGTCAAACATGGAATTCAGCTATTCAACACTAAGTCTGGCTCAATCAAATGGGGAGAAGACACTGAACCACATAAGCCAATACAACCAAGGTACAAACGGATTATCATCTGAAACATAACTACACCAGATTACCTCAAGGTTCCCAAACCTGAACACATAAAAAAAAGACCATATGAAAGCAGTTAGCGGAGTAAATGCCTCTACGCCTGCAACCACAGGAATCCCCTGATGGCCTGCAATCCTGGATATGTGTTGGAATAATATTCTTCAGTCTCATGCCTCAGCAGAATCCTGGAATTAATTCCAGATGAACCAAATGAATAACAAGCAGAATTGTATGTCTACACTGAAAGTAAATACTGAATCAGAACTCTGTGCTGGTCCCATGTCAGCCTAAATGCCAATAACGGTGGAATAGGTTATAGACTGATGACTAGGTGGGTGAAAAATCTGTGGGAACAAAATTGAGATTCGGATATTATAAGCCGAGACGCTGAAAGGTAGGCATCCTTTTCATCAGATATGGTGATATAGGGAAGAACCTTAGTCCAAGACCAAAGATGCATCTCCTGAAGGTATGTCCAACCCAGGCCTCAATTTCACACTGACACCGAGCCGTTCGCAAAGAAGATTCTTGAATTCAGCTCCACGGAGGAGATATGTGGTGAATTTATTTCATAATAAGGATTATAAGTTCCGCAACAAACTTCAGTGGACATTAAACATGACTGTGAGTATTTATTGCTGTCACGGATAAATATGGACATTAACTGCTTTGCAATGGAGAAGAATACCCATCCGCAATGCCTAAATGAACACTATAATTAATTAACTTAATTATTAGTATCAACTGTTTTCATGTGTGTGTGTTTTTTTTCCTTCTATGACATATAAAGAGTGTTAATGAGGTATAACCAATGATGGTTAAGGTAAATAGTATTTTGACATCAACTCATTATTTTTAAATATGATAATTGTACATGGTGTCAGAAACAAAAATATATATGTTGGGTTTCTGCACCTAGACCAATGTGATTTTATCTAGGTACAATGAGTCGAGTAAGCAGAACCAATTTGTGGTTGTTGTGTTGTTTGTAATAACCTTGTTTTTTTCTGGGGTCACTGGGTACTATATTGTAATAATGCAATGAATCCCATGCCTGTCTGAAAATGCATAGTGTTTATTACACCTATATATATGTAACTGCAGATCTTGAGTTAATACCTGAACTGTTTGTCCAAAAGTGTTGTGTACATCAAGTAAATGTGGTGTCCAACAAGTGGTTGTTTATATGTTGTGAGCAATCAATATCCTTCTAGCATCTATAGTTAATTTAAGGGTGATGAAGTGGGAAGGGAAACCTACACACAGATGCCATTGTTTCAAGGATGGAACTCTTTCCTCCTGGGATTTGTGGTAAATATCCCGGATCACCCTGCATTCTTACCAGTGACAGAGAATCAATAATACCCCCTAGACATTTTAACGAATTATTCTCAGGAATTAAAATCCACATCCCACATGTGTGGTCCCGCCCGGTACGGACTTCACCTAGTAGTGGAGTAGTCCGTGAATTTAAAACTCATGGTAAACATCACAATTGGTGTATTATTGTGAGTATATGAATTCAGGGAAAACCTCTCGCAGGTAAACCAAGTCACTTCAGAATGTTATAGTGTTAGTAACAGACCTAATCACTCATTAGTATGAGCTGAGTCAAGTGTTATATGAACCCATAATGGCTCAGATAAATATAGGTTTTTTTTGGTACAAAACTGTTCACAGGTAATATCTTGATTCTGGCAGATGCATCAGGTAGTTGGTTGTTGGATATGAGATTTTTTTTTAAAACTCATATTTTATATCTTATTGATGGTAAACTCACATAAGATAGGTAATTCAGTGAATGTTTAGAATTCATAGTCATTCCCATTTGATGTTTGAGGTATGGTTCTGCTACTCTGATATTCTCTTTAAATGGTTTAAAGAGTGGTGTACTCATGAACACACTACTATATTATGTATCCATAAGGTTTATGTTCCTAATATGAATCATGTGTTAATTAACTATTTTGTCATTGATTATCATTGTATTTTCATGCTTGATCTGCTTGTATAATTCATGTAATATTGAAAAGTTACCAAGGCAGCAGAGAGTGATAGACAATTGTATAGATAATTAGGACAGATAAGTTAAAAATCCAATAAAT
Source organism: Cepaea nemoralis (assembly GCA_014155875.1). Lineage (NCBI taxonomy): Eukaryota > Metazoa > Mollusca > Gastropoda > Stylommatophora > Helicidae > Cepaea > Cepaea nemoralis. Next base: position 188,449 of record JACEFZ010024936.1, on the reverse strand, counting down.
TTTTTTTAAGGGAAAAATTTAATCAACAAATGATTCAGTAGTACACTAAATAATACCTGAGAGATGAATTAAACCAGGGGAAAATAGCAGTAACTAAAGTAAATGAACTAATGGTAAGGCCAAAACCACCACTTGCAAAAATGTAGACATAGTTAATGGAAGGGAAGGAATATTGTAAGAATTTGCAGTATTTAGGGGCACCCTAATTTAATCCTTTTTTTCATATGACATAACATGTTCTACAACACCGGTAGTAAAGTAAAGTGAATAAATGATGGATACTTAGGAAGAAAAGCCATACCGACACTTATTCTACTCCACCGGTGATATGAGTAGTTATTAATAACAAACTCAGATGGCCCATATGTTAATGAGGGTCAAAACCAAAATATTCACCTGGTGATGTAAGTGAAACTGATCAACTCACTTACTGACCCAACAGAATATAAGGTATTTCTTTAAATTATCCACCCCGATTCCATTATTGAATGGTAGCGGAAACAGACCGTATAGGTATGTAGAAGGTATAATTAAAGAATTAACTTAAGAAATTGGAATTTCAAATAAACTTCAGGAGATACCGGAAAAAATCTGTGCCAATCTCTAGTAAGAGACTGAACATTTCAGATAGTGGCTCCTTAACTTTGAAATTTACAGTTTAAACTCATTAAGTGAAATGTTCACTATGAGTAGTCCTCATCAAAAAGAGGAATGAAACAGCTTTTAGTTAGCGATTAGCTTACGTAAAGTTATTTCAGTAATTGCCTAACTAACATTAATATTCTCATAAGGGAAGAATTAAAAAGGGCAATAAGTGGTACAATAGAGGCGCGCGACTCAATTGTATTTTCTTTAAAACTAACCGAGTAACTAAATTCTAGATAATGCTCGAAGCCTACTAATAGGTAGGTGAATCAGAAATCAATCGCAAGACGAAACAGATTTCTACATCTCAGTTCTGACTAGGATTATATGCCAGCATTAAATATGTGAAAGCAGATCCAGACTAACAGAGATTAGCTTAAATAACTGATACGAATCAGTAAAAGCAACAATTAAATAAACAACTCTTGAAATAGATGCTGTTTATAAATAGGACGAACCTCCTTGACGTGAAGACAGGGGAAACGCCTAAAACTTATACAGTGAACCCATGCTAGGAAAATGGAATATAGCTGTGTAAAAACCAAGCAAATTGGAGCAGATAGCTGAAGAATTGCTTGATATTTACTAGAGTAGGAATTTCAATCAGGAATCCAGCTAGTAAATTATATAACAGTTCAAAGATAGACCTTAGTCAATCTAAATAAATCCAGAGTTTCCACGTATTAAACGGATGAAAACAAAACTGGAGAGAAACATTAAGAGTACCTTACCTGTTATCCTGAGGACACAACTCAGGAGACGCCAGTATGAGAGGGATATACAGATGTAACAGTAATTTTACTAAGACTAGTAATCCACATCCATAACTGGAAAGTGAACCAGCAACTTGATTGTCTGGAAGACTATTACAGGAAACATAAAAGGGGCTTTTAACTTCTCACTGAACTGATTATATATGGTAGGAGACAATACGTCTGAACCTACATAACAATGTATGTTGCTAAGTTGAAAATAGTCTAAAAACCTGGAGGGAGGCAGACGACGATCAATGTACGCCAAGCAACGCAAAATTGCTCGTAATTCAACACCAAAGCAACAAATACAGAGTGAAACTCAAACACATCAGTTAGAATTACTAATAAGGATTCTAGCGTAAAATAGATCTAGGTTAGAAGGAAAAGCAGAGAGTAAGCTAAGAATTACTTCATTTCTGATAGATTCATGTTCCCCGTAATATTCGGTTCAGAGCGGAAATCTAGAAAAGTTGGACCTTGTTTACATGTTAGACGAGATTCTCCGGGAAAACCCGCAAGAGAAAGGGACACCACTCTAATCAGTAGTTATCAAAACTGATCGGAAAATCCCATAACTCGACTAATAACCCAAACACATGATGTGTTGGATGAAAATGTATTTCAACAGGAACCATCTTTAGCTTCCTTTAAATATCAGATCTATAGTTAAAACAAACGTCTAACTTACAGGGAGACGGGCGAGTTTAATATGCTATCAGTAGACGCAGAATTAACCGTCGGTTTTAACATAATCTCAAGATTGATAATCTAATGAGAGAGAAATCAAGCTTAATGATGATATCTCAATTGTTTCAAAAAGTCGGTTTGATGCAGACAAACTAGTACTTGAAAGTAACAAATTATCAGATAACCACTCATATTTCAAACAATAGCTGACAACAGTGGAGAGGGTGCTACACTTTTTCACTAAAAGGGAAGTAAGCCATTAAGGTTATGCCAGTTGTCGTGACTATAAGAAAATGGACGTGGCCCTGATAGATTATCTAACATAGGGAAGTAATGTAGGAAATTACAAAGGGATGGATACTAGGTGAGTCAATGTAAAGACGGAAATGGTAGAGTACTATTTGACCATTTATTTTCTGAAAGAAATAAATGGCTTAAATTGGGGAGGCGTGTGGTATAATAAAAACGTCCCTACCCTTTCCTATTTATGGACTCCCTTAAAAATACACAAACCCTTACAATTACTGTTTAAGTAACTTACTTAATGTAGGAGAAAATAAAACAGCGATAGACTGACCGTGGCAGCTTAATTAATTTGGCCTTATTTTGGCCTACATACCTGGCCAACAGTCGTCGACTGATTGTAAAACAAAGGCCAGTGTAGCCATTTTGGTCAGTACGACGACAAAGAACAGACATGTAAAAGTTTTCCCTTCGGGGAGAAGGCATGTTGCCTTTTAAAACCATGATTCTCTTCAAGCTATTGGTATGTTATCTACATGATTAAGATATATTTATGTATTACCTAGACCAGTATGTTTAATTAAGAATTAGTTACAATTCTCTTAAACCAGGCTGGATGATGTTTACTAAGGAAACACAGGTGGGCGCCACGCTGTAATTTTTCCTATGTCTTACAATTTCAAATCCATATGTTAATATCTTGTATAGGCATTATGAACTTATATCTCACTAGTAGTGTTATAATCTATGAATATTATGTGTACTGTAAAGTATCAACTCTCATGTCTGAAACACATTCTAGAGATTTTCTCAATGTAGGAGCAGACCCCTGATTCATGCTTCATAGTAAAGAACTAGTGTCTGTCAATTTCATATTCCTATGTTAAAACTTCTAGGCACTGTGAACAATATCTCACTATTTATGCTTAGAAATCTGCAAATAATCTATGTACTATAGAAAGGTGTTTTATCCATGCGGGGACATACAAATGATTACGCATATTCCTGACTCGTACTTAGTCAGGGGATAAAATATTTTGCCACATTATAATCTGTAACTTGAAATATAGTGCTAAATTTTAGTACCATTCTTTTGTTAACAGATTAGTAACCACTCCATATGAGGGTGAACATATAATCATTTCATAAAATAGTGTTAGGGACAGGCCATGTTTGAATATAAATTCATGAACAATTAAACGCGTGATGTAAATGTATGTTCGGATAGGATTCACTCCGCATCGCCTCACCGTAGTAGAAACAGAAGCGAAGATTGATGTGAATAAATTGCTTGCAATATTCAGAAGACTTGACCATACGGCATAAGTTATTCTTATAAATACCCTCCGAATAATAGCAGTCATTGGCAAAACATATCACAGCGATTACTATCCTCATGTGCTGTACGCAGTGGGGGAAAACAATGGATGTTTTAGTTCATGAAGATAATTCAAAAACCTAGGCTCCCTGCATCATCATTATGATTATTATGTATGATTATCATGTACTTAATATCAGAGAAATGTACATGTATGTTTTTTTCTGGTATGAGAATTTTCTCTGTTCTGATTGTTACTTTTTACTGTGGGAATATACATTTTAATGTTGCACCTTGGGACATGAGGATGTTGATAGAAGAATTCATGTGTATGTCAGTACTTAAAAAGCCAATGGTGAATAGTCTTGACCTAGTGATGATTATAGTGCCGAAATGAAGACGCGGCATTAGAAACCACAGGGATTCTGTATAGGCTATTCTCTTCAAGTAATGAGAGAGACAATATCAACATGTTGGATGGACAGAATGACTTCACCCATCCAATAGTCCCAGTAACAACAGAACAAAATATAAGTGAGAAAATACTTTACTCACTATGAAGAGTCAGAATGGCTCTACTCAGCAATAAGGGACAGTGGAACATGGACACCCACTCCTTTCCCCTTCTCCCCTTGTTGTTTTGTATTTGTGTTTGTAAGTGTGTTGTAAACCTTTTACCATAACACAGTAGGTTAATGCTCGTGTTGTATTCTTGTCATCCCTTTTCTATAGAAGAGAAGCAGGTGGTGGTTGAATTTGGTGGGACTATATCACTAACACTGGATCCTGGGTAAACAGCCAGAAAGTGAATGTCCTAACCATAGTCTGTATCTAGAAATACCCATGGACTGCTGCGCTCAATAGCTCCATAGCGAGCAACAGATAAATTAGAAGACAACTGACGGGGTGAGTGATTAAGTCCTATTTTAGTAGGAACATCCCACATGTGGACTTCAAGATCTAATAATCTACAAAGATGAAGATCAACAGAGTAACGGACAACAGTGTATCGTCTGCTTTACGTCTGAGAAGTATCACCTATAAGCCTTATCACTCAGCAAAATCAGTGAAACTGGGACAATCCTACAAGTTACTAAAACTAGCAACAGTGAAAGCCCTTCAACTGTTGGTTGGATTACCAAGTTAATATCCACAATGGATAAGTCTTCGAAAGAATGTCTCACAGCTGCAACAGTCAAACATGGAATTCAGCTATTCAACACTAAGTTCTGGCTCAATCAAATGGGGAGAAGACACTGAACCACATAAGCCAATACAACCAAGGTACAAACGGATTATCATCTGAAACATAACTACACCAGATTACCTCAAGGTTCCCAAACCTGAACACATAAAAAAAAGACCATATGAAAGCAGTTAGCGGAGTAAATGCCTCTACGCCTGCAACCACAGGAATCCCCTGATGGCCTGCAATCCTGGATATGTGTTGGAATAATATTCTTCAGTCTCATGCCTCAGCAGAATCCTGGAATTAATTCCAGATGAACCAAATGAATGACAAGCAGAATTGTATGTCTACACTGAAAGTAAATACTGAATCAGAACTCTGTGCTGGTCCCATGTCAGCCTAAATGCCAATAACGGTGGAATAGGTTATAGACTGATGACTAGGTGGGTGAAAAATCTGTGGGAACAAAATTGAGATTCGGATATTATAAGCCGAGACGCTGAAAGGTAGGCATCCTTTTCATCAGATATGGTGATATAGGGAAGAACCTTAGTCCAAGACCAAAGATGCATCTCCTGAAGGTATGTCCAACCCAGGCCTCAATTTCACACTGACACCGAGCCGTTCGCAAAGAAGATTCTTGAATTCAGCTCCACGGAGGAGATATGTGGTGAATTTATTTCATAATAAGGATTATAAGTTCCGCAACAAACTTCAGTGGACATTAAACATGACTGTGAGTATTTATTGCTGTCACGGATAAATATGGACATTAACTGCTTTGCAATGGAGAAGAATACCCATCCGCAATGCCTAAATGAACACTATAATTAATTAACTTAATTATTAGTATCAACTGTTTTCATGTGTGTGTGTTTTTTTTTCCTTCTATGACATATAAAGAGTGTTAATGAGGTATAACCAATGATGGTTAAGGTAAATAGTATTTTGACATCAACTCATTATTTTTAAATATGATAATTGTACATGGTGTCAGAAACAAAAATATATATGTTGGGTTTCTGCACCTAGACCAATGTGATTTTATCTAGGTACAATGAGTCGAGTAAGCAGAACCAATTTGTGGTTGTTGTGTTGTTTGTAATAACCTTGTTTTTTTCTGGGGTCACTGGGTACTATATTGTAATAATGCAATGAATCCCATGCCTGTCTGAAAATGCATAGTGTTTATTACACCTATATATATATGTAACTACAGATCTTGAGTTAATACCTGAACTGTTTGTCCAAAAGTGTTGTGTACATCAAGTAAATGTGGTGTCCAACAAGTGGTTGCTTATATGTTGTGAGCAATCAATATCCTTCTAGCATCTATAGTTAATTTAAGGGTGATGAAGTGGGAAGGGAAACCTACACACAGATGCCATTGTTTCAAGGATGGAACTCTTTCCTCCTGGGATTTGTGGTAAATATCCCTGATCACCCTGCATTCTTACCAGTGACAGAGAATCAATAATACCCCCTAGACATTTTAACGAATCATTCTCAGGAATTAAAATCCACATCCCACAGACTGGATGTTGCAGAATTTGCCACTTCTTCCAAGCTAATGATTCCTGCACAATCTTTGCAACATGCGGACGAGCATTATCATGCAAAAAAAAATCACACCGCGAGAAAGCATGCCGGGTCGTTTATTCTTGATGGCTTTTTTGCAGCTTGTATAGTGTTTGCAATTAGTGGGTAGAGTTGATGTTGACACCAGGTTCTTTAAAGTCGGTCAACAACAACCCTTCATGGTCACAAAAATTCGCTCAGCGTGACTTTACCAGCTGTGATATATTACATTTTCACAAGCGTAACATGCGGTAAATTATTCCTGGCGACGATAAAAGTTTGACACCGCCCCATTCTCTGCGGCAATAATCCGACTTTTTTCATCGACCCATTGTGACGTCACCACCGTAACAACGAAAACAAAATAAAAAGCCACATGCGGGAATGAAACTGTCTGTTCGTGAACCAGCCCAGCACAAGGCGAGGAGAAAATCTGAGCTTAGGGAATGATGAGACATATCTAAACAAAATATTTAAATACAAGTATTTTAAATGAAGATAGGAAACATCACCCTACAACATCGCACCCAGATTCGGAAACCTGTCTCTGAAGTGTTGGAAGTCGTCCTGTTTGGATGAGGTGAATATAATTTATTCTAAATCTTAGATTAAGTGTGAGACTTTTTCCTAGAAGAAGAATTGGTAAGTCGACTTGTTGAACACGTGGTGAGTTCTTAAGAAGTTAATTATAATATAGTTAATTGTTATAGTTTATATATAAACTGTACATTAAGAATAACCATAGTGAATTTTATTTCTCCCAAAGCAAACAACTGATGTAATGTATAAGCATTAATCCAAGTTGTACATTTATTTCTTAAGCAACTCAATCTACAATGATTTGGAATGGTGAGTTCTTAAGAATTTAATCTAGTAGAAACTAAATAATATTATACTCAGTTATCATAGTCATAAGATAAACTGTACATTAGGAGAAAACTACAGTGTTTATTTTCTCCCAGCTAAACAACTTAGTTAATGTATAAACATTAGACACATGTTGTAAACTTTATTTCTTAAACATAAAACTCAATCTACAATGAATTAGAGTAACTTAAGACTTAAGGAAACTCAGAATTCTTAGTACAGTGGTAAGTACATAGGGTACATGTGCTCATTGGTAAGATAAACTAGTTTGCCAGCACTGATAGAAAAATTAGTGTAATATGTAATTAGTCAGAAGATTTAATTTTGACATGAGCACACAGAAAAACAAATAGTTTTCTTATAATTCATGAACCCATGAGAACCAAATAGATTCTACAGGGATCATAATTTTGTGTGTTGAGTTAAAAGCACCATATTGGTGAGTCAAATGTATTTCAATGTTGTAAACATGGGGAAGTAATATTTGTGCCACCCAATAATAATACTTAGTCAACAGGTGAGTCAAATGTATTTTAAATGTTGCAAACATATGGAATTAATGTTTGTGCCACCCAATAATAATACTTAGTCAACCGGCATGGTAGAATGGTTAAGATTCATAATGCCTAAATGTAGACTGAGGAGAACACACAAATTGTAGGTATTTGATGAGGGCTTGAGGTGACTCCTTGATTTCATGTTGCTAAATCCTTTATGAATTTCATAAGTGTGTCTAATGATCACATGTCTATGTCATGGAAGAGCATGCTTGTGTCATGTGTGGTCCATCATTGTTAAACAGATGTGAATGTATCATTTGATAAAATCCATCAACATGTATGACTAAATATCTAGGAAATAGTATAAGTTAGGTTGAAGGATGAGATTCCCTTGTAATGTCATTCTTGTTGAATCTGTGAATGCATTCTGTGTAAAGCACCTACATAGGCATGATGTCATTCCTGCAGATATGATGTCTATGATGAGTGATTGTGAAAGGAGATATTTCATTGTGATTTCACAATCCCACAGCCACTTCCTGCCAATTTCCACCACCTTTCCAGGACAGGTATCACATATCCTTTTATCCACTGCTGAAGAACAACAGTGAGCCAGTTTATAATAAATCACCGGGAAAAACAATAAAGAACACTCAAGAATATTCTACACTGACTGTTACCGAGATCCAATAACTGGATGGTAAACCAACCAGGGTGTACCCAGTTTCTTTCCACAGATTAGAATTAGGCCAGCAGAAGAGGCCCAATAATCATAAGTAAAACGGGTGGCAACACTGAGGACAATGTATGATACAGTGGCACAGCCAGGAGATAGATACTTAGTTAAGAAACTACTATACTCATGATCTTGTAATTGTAATGTATTGATTGTTGTATGCTATTATTTGTATAAGCTACAAATCCATGTATATGTATAGTAAATTATGAAAATTACGGGTTATTTTCTCTTTTGAGAGTTCTCTTGTCATAGTAAAATTGGTGTAAGCAATTACCCTAGATTAATTATTTAGTTGGTAGAGGAGAGGCAAGGAACCATTACTCGGGACATTTGGGATACTCAGTAAACATTTCATTTTTTTCCTTGAGGTATTCCTTGGTTCTCCAAAACTCTGTTTAATAGTCTCAAATCATTGAGCCAGCAACAGCTAAATTAATTTTAACGGGCAGGATCACATTGAGAAAGAGGAACTCTGGATCCTTGATCTCTTTGGGGTTGAGCCATCAACTATTTATCCGACACTAGCGGAAAACTGTAACTTGAATTTTTTGGCTTTTGGTGATCCTGCATGCTTCCATTGTATGCTCTCTCTATTTTGCTGCTCGGCTCAAAGTGTTGACACCATGATTCATCGCCTGCCACTATGAGGAAGAGAAATTCATCACCCTCCACTCTGTAACGCAGCAAGTGGTTCAAACACCATCCCATGTGTTCCTCTTTTTGGTGGTCGGTCAACATCCCTGGTACCCACTGTGAACACACCTTACGATATTGCAGTTTCTTACGAACGACCTTTTGAATTGTCCCAATTGACACATCAAATTCTTTCGCTAGCGAACGTATGCTTCGACAACGGTTAATCTGTACTGCTGCATCAATTTTGGCGATGGTGTTTTTCTGTTGCAACAATATGCGCTTGACCCGACCGTCGAAGATCTGTCATGGACTGACGTGTTTTCCGAAACATGTGTGCCCAGTCTGTCACTGTTGTCTTCGATACACATTTGTTACCGTACGCTGCCTGCATTATTCGATGAATGTCCACTAGTCGACATCCTTCAAATGAAAGAAACTGAATCACTGCTCTTTGAGCTTCTTTGGACGGATTTTGGATCAACCCGGCCATTTTCTCAACGGTCAGAAACAGAACCTATGCATCATGGGACGGTAAGCACGTGCTCTTTTATTCATTGGTCAGTACTTATCACATGACTATGACATGATCATGTTCAACGTATGCAATTACGCGCGGTGCGGCACGAACGGATTTCAAATAAACGCTCCTAATAGTACTAGTAACAATTTTAACTTTAACTGTAATAGTAGTCATATAGCAGCAATAGTAAATGTAGTTGTAGTAGCTGAAATAGTAATGGTAGTAGTAGTAATAGTCGTAGTAATAGCTGCAGCAGCATTAGTAATAGCGCAGAAGCAACGGTTAGTAGTAGTAGTAGTAATAATTTTAGCGACAGTAGTGACAGTAGTCACAACAGTAGTAGTAAATGTAGTAGTAGTATAGTAGCAGCAGTAGTATAGTAGTAATAGTAGTAGTGTTATAATTTTATTAGTAGTAGTGGCAGCAGCAGCATCTATAGTAGTAGATAGCAGTGGTAGTAGCAGTAGTAGTTGTAGCAGTAGTAGTAGTAGTAGTAGTAGTAGTAGTAGTAGTAGTAGTAGTAGTAGTAGTAGTAGTAGTAGTAGTAGTAGTAGTAGTAGTAGTAATATTTGCAACACACATATATATATATATATTATGGGTTTTCGACGTGCAATGTTAAGAATCCCACGGACAGCTGAGAACACCAGTATCCGGGTATTATATGAGGACAATTCACAAAGACATTATATTATCCTCATCAGGACACGGCATTAGCAACTTGTGTGGTCACGTCATGAGACAAGACATTCTGGAGGACACTCTCATACTCTCTCACTCACAGTCACTCACATTCTCACTAGGTCTCTGTCACTCATCTCATCTCATCATGTTCCTCTTGTACCTTGCGGTGTCGAGGTGAAGTATAAACTTCGTGAGAGTGCCCGATTATGGGCTTCATATATCGATATTCGTTGGACTCTGCTATTCCCTCCGTCCAACGTTTACGTGGTCTACCTCTTCCTCTGATTCCATCTGGTCTGTACATCATTGCTTGTTGTGGTATGCTGTTGACTGGTAACCTACTTGCATGGCCGAACCATTTGACTTGCTGCTTTCTAATAAAATCTAGTGCTGCTTTAACCCCCACTTTAGTCCTGATTTCTTCATTTCTGATCTTATCTCTTCTTGATACGTTGAGTATTCTTCTCAGGAACCTCATTTCTATTGTGATTTTTCTTTTCTCTTTTTGTCATTGTCCAGGTTTGGCATTGGTAGCATAGAGTTGGTAGGAAGATTGTGTTGTAAAGTGCTTTCTTAGTAGTTACTGATACATGTTTGTTCTTTAGTATTGGTGCCATTTGTCCAATGAGTTGATTTGCCTTATTGCACCTATTTTAGATCTCGTCTTCTGATCTGCCATTTGATAATATTATACTTCCCAGGTACTTGAAACTCTTCACTTGTTTCAAGGGATGTTCGTTTAGGTGAATTGTTGTTGGTTGTTCTTCTTTAGTTATAGTCATTACCTCTGTTTTGCTTGTGCTAATTTTCATGTTATGTTCCCTACACATTTCGTTTAGACTATTCATGTGGTCTCTGTCACTTATTCTCTCAAATTTTCTCACTCACATTCTCTCACTCGCTCTCTTACTCTTTTCCACTCTCCATCTCACTCTATTTTCCACTCTCTCACTTACTCTTTCGGTCATCCCCCCCCCCTCTCTCTCTCTCTCTCTCTCTCTCTCTCTCTCTCTCTCTCTCTCTCTCTCATATTCTTTGTTTTTAATGACTCTCCCTCCCCCTTCTCTTTCTCGCACACACACCCTCTTATTCTGTCTTGCAATAGCCCACAACCGGAAAGATCGATGATGGTAGAGGCAGAGGTCGACAAAGGAAGAACATATTGAATTTGACGAAGGGGCACAGAGGCCAGTGGTAGAATTTATCCACAGAACGGAAAGCAGAGATGTTTGTGGAGGGACATGATACACTGCACATGACACATGATGTTGCTGATGTTACGATCAATGAATCAACAAGAAAAAAAAACACACACGAGAAGTAGACGGTAAGACTTTCTAGAACAAGATCACAAGTATCAAAATTGACGTTGCCGCTAAAGCCTTCGGCAACACATAAATAACAAATACTGATACAACTACATGAAAAACATTACATGAATATATATATATATATATATATATATATATATATATATATATATATATATATATATATATATATATATATATATATATATATATATATATATATATAAGTTACTCATCTGTCTCCATGTTGTGGACTGGACTCCTGTTTAATGAAACCCGCCTGTGTGCTTCTAACAAAGCGACTGAACCGGAAATGTGGTTATGACGGGACCGTGGGGAGTAGGAGAATGTAAGAAAAAAAGTGCTGAAATGCTATATAGAACCGGTTTTGCAGTATGGCAGTGAATCTTGGGTTAATAAACAAATTAGGGAGAACATGGAAGCAACAGAGCTTTCTTTAGTCATGTGATGAGAAGAGAGGCATTGGAGAACATCGTGACAACTGGAACGATTACGGGGAAGAGGGGGAGAGGCAGACTAAAAGAAATGATGCTGATTGGACTGGGACGGTTGCATGGAGGAATATTATCAGCAGAGTTGATCCAGAACACAAAAGACCGAGGTCAGCAAATCGTAAAATAGAGAACAGTATCCACATTGAGGGGAGCGGCTGGCCGAGTGGCTAGAACGCCGGACTCTCCTTCGGGAGACCCAGGTTCGATACCCCGGTAAGGTCTGGGATGTTTTGTCGGGGGCAAAAATAAAATCCTAACCTGCACAGTTCGCAGCGACTGCACTAGCCAGGCGGCCTTAATTCCTCGGGCTCAAAGACCCCTCTGCCATATACACCGCAAGGTACTATATTGGCAGTAAATAACAGTGCTATAGTGCAGAATGTGTGTAGTCCAGTATGCAAACTTCCGTGCTGATGATATGATACTACGCTATCCCATAACGTTACCTTCTGGAGTTAGGGTGTATAGAGGACTTTCCCGTGTTATGTTGTGACGAACTACCATTGGCCAGATAAGGAATAATCGATCCCCCATTCCATGGGATTCGAATTCGATCTCGTGCTGAAAGAATAAAACAAAAACAGGAATTAGATATCGCAGATACGAAACACAATGTGTGGTTTGAATTGGGCATTATACCCGATGAAATGATAAGAACAATAATCACTATGACAAAGACTGCCTTTTTTGCAAGACGGAAAACATAGTGACGAATAGAAAGATGTCTATTGCAACCAGAAAAAGAGTGTTGAAGTGCTACATAGTACGTTTACTTTTGTATGGATGTGAAATGCAGACAATGAGCAGACATGCTGAAAAACATCTAATAGCAGTGGAAATGTGGTTTCTGAAGAAAATGCAAAGAATACCATGGACAGATAGACAAACTAACGAGCAAGTCTTACAAGAGGCAACTGAAAACCGCAAACTGATTAGAGAAATTAGACGTAGACAGTCAAATAGTTTTGAGCATATTATGCAAAGAAATAAACTGGATACTTGGTGACAACTAACAAGATTGAGGGGAAAACAACAAGGGAAAGGCAGAGAACTAAATATCTGGATGGTTTGGCCACGTGGCATGGTCGAGACAAGAACACAGAGCTCATCCACGACTCTGGTGATCGTATAAGATGGCGGAACATGACCGCCCACGCGTTTCGGCATGGCACATGATGATGATAATAAAGTCTTCTACACACCTTGAGGCCTATTGGATATACGGGACTAGCCCTACATAAACTAATCATCAATGCCATGGGGGAAATAGTCAATATAAAATACGTCACCGTTACTTCCTATGTTTTTTCCTAGTACCAATGTTAGGGTGGATGGACATGTGACTATTGTCATTAAAAAGATCCGCTTTGACGACGTTCAATTAAATGATCACGTAGCCGGCAGGGAAATGTGCTATCCATAGCTCTAATGCGAGTCTTATGTGTGAAGTTGGGAGAAAACCATATCCCTCACCCTGGCCAGTACAGAAGAACGGACAAACACGCATGACTTCTTGATAGTTACACATGAAGTATAGCCAATCAGACATTATATGTTAATGTTTACACGCGAAGGATAGTCAAACAGACATTTTTTAATAAGTGGTAAACATGAAGAATTTCCAATCAGACATGATATGTTAATTGGTACACTTAAAGAATAGCCGATTACACATGACTTGTTGATTGGTACAGATGAAGAATAGCCAATCAGACATAAAAGCTAATTGGTACACATAAACAATAACCAGTCACACAATGACGTGTTAGTCAGTACACATGAAGTGTAGCCATTTACAAATAGAATGTTTATGGGAGAGAAAGAGCTAAGTGACAAATAGGATGTTTTAAGATTGCGCACAAACCACTACGGCAACGCCGATCATATTCCGGTACGAACCTTGGGCTTTGTCCACGTCATATTGGAAGCACTAGACAACGCCCCAGGTTTACACCTGAATATTATCGGCGCTGCCGGTAGTGTGTTGTGCTCAGTCTTCAAACCTCAAATCCCGAAACAACCAAATAAATAAAACAGGATCTTACTTGAAAGAGCGGGTAAACATATTTCTCCTCACTGACGTATCGCTTGACCAGCACTCCATACAGGCGAGTGTCTATCAGATGAGTATTCCTCATGTCTCCGACACGAATTTGCAGATTCAAATGCTTGTTCTCCTGGCAGATGCACGCATTGCGGCTGAATTTTAAGAGAAAAATCAACTATGCATGTATTCTTTGCACCTCAGTGGCTTGGTTGGTTGCTATCCGGAGTCACTCATAATATACGGTTTGACACTTGAAGTAGCTCAGTTCAAACATAGCCCCACATTACAAAAATAGTACTTATTCATAGTGGCTGCAGTGGCCGGCTTCGTGGCTTAGAGGTTATGACTTTTCTCCATAATCTCGTATACTCTCGTCGGTAACGTGATGACGGTGAGAATCAGCAGTGGTTCGAATCGCATCGGTAACTTACGGGGTATGTAAGCCGGCCACCCAGAAAGCAATGGCAAACTACTGAGCGTAATCTTGCCAAGAAATCAACATACAGCTGTAAGATGCTGGTGTTGACAGCGATGTCCTGTAAAGGATACGCAAAAAAAAAAAAAAAAATGGCTGCAGTAGTTATGACTTTGAAAAACAACACAACAGTAAAAATGCGAAACTAATGCACAAAAGAATTCAGGAGATTACTAATCAAAGAACACGTACATCAGCAGGCTGCCTAAAGACAAAAGATGGAAGAGTCATAATAGAAAAAGATCAGATTTTACATGTATGGTCAGATTACGTGAAAAACCTTTATGATGATAACAGAGACGAACAATATATTGTTCAAAATAACAATGAAGGGCCAGCAATTTTGAAGATGGAGGTTCAGCATGCTCTTAATCATATGAAATCTGGCAAAAACCCCGGTCCAGACAGCGTCACAACAGAAATGATTAATGCTTTAGAAGAATATGGAATAGATAAAGTTACCAGTCTGCTTAATGCAATATATGATACTGGAAATATACCTCATGAGTTATGTAATTCTGTATTTATTGCAATCCCAAAGAAATCAGGAGCCTTGGAATGTGATCAACATCGAACAATTAGTATAATGAGTCACATCACGAAGATTTTGCTAAGAATTATCATGCAAAGAGTTAGGAGGAAAATACAACTTGAAATAGGAGAAGAACAATGTGGGTTTGTAGTAGGCAAGGGTACAGTAAATGCTGTGTATATACTGAGAACCGTAATCGAACGTTCTATAGAAGTAAACAAAGATCTACACATTTGCTTTATTGACTACACAAAGGCTTTTGATAAAGTGAGACATGTCAACATGATAAGGATGCTTGAAGATCTACAAATTGATGGGAAAGACCTTAGACTTGTAAAAAACATATATTGGAAACAACAAGCTGCCATAAGAGTTGATAATGAAGTAAGCCAATATCAGCCTATTAAGAGAGGTGTGAGACAGGGATGTGTAATGTCTCCAGATCTGTTTTCCCTGTACAGTGAAAATATTTTCAGAAATATTGAAAATATGGAAGGAATCAACATTGGGGGACGTTGCATCAATAACATTAGATATGCAGATGATACAGTCTTGATTGCAGACAATGAACAGGAAGGAATATTGTAAGAATTTGCAGTATTTAGGGGCACCCTAATTTAATCCTTTTTTTCATATGACATAACATGTTCTACAACACCGGTAGTAAAGTAAAGTGAATAAATGATGGATACTTAGGAAGAAAAGCCATACCGACACTTATTCTACTCCACCGGTGATATGAGTAGTTATTAATAACTAACTCAGATGGCCCATATGTTAATGAGGGTCAAAACCAAAATATTCACCTGGTGATGTAAGTGAAACTGATCAACTCACTTACTGACCCAACAGAATATAAGGTATTTCTTTAAATTATCCACCCCGATTCCATTATTAATGGTAGCGGAAACAGACCGTATGGGTATGTAAAAGGTATAATTAAAGAATTAACTTAAGAAATTGGAATTTCAAATAAACTTCAGGAGATACCGGAAAAAATCTGTGCCAGTCTCTAGTAGTCAGAGACTGAACATTTCAGATATTGGCTCCTTAACTTTGAAATTTACAGTTTAACCTCACTAAGTGAAATGTTCACTATGAGTAGTCCTCATCAAAAAGAGGAGTGAAACAGCTTTTAGTTAGCGATTAGCTTACGTAAAGTTATTTCAATAATTGCCTAACTAACATTAATATTCTCATAAGGGAAGAATTAAGAAGGGCAAAAATAAGTGGTACAATAGAGGCGCGCGACTCAATTGTATTTTCTTTAAAAACTAACCGAGTAACTAAATTCTAGATAATGCTCGAAGCCTACTAAAAGGTAGATTAATCAGAAATCAGTCACAAGACGAAACAGATTTCTACATCTCAGTTCTGACTAGGATTATATGCCAGCATTAAATATGTGAAAGCAGATCCAGACTAACAGAGATTAGCTTAAATAACTGATACGAATCAGTAAAAGCAACAATTAAATAAACAACTCTTGAAATAGATGCTGTTTATAAATAGGATGAACTCCTTGACGTGAAGACAGGGGAAACGCCTAAAACTTATACAGTGAACCCATGCTAGGAAAATGGAATATAGCTGTGTAAAAACCAAGCAAATTGGAGCAGATAGCTGAAGAATTGCTTGATATTTACTAGAGTGGGAATTTCAATCAGGAATCCAGCTAGTAAATTATATAACAGTTCAAAGATAGACCTTAGTCAATCTAAATAAATCCAGAGTTTCCACGTATTAAACGGATGAAAACAAATCTGGAGAGAAACATTAAGAGTACCTTACCTGTTATCCTGAGGACACAACTCAGGAGACGCCAGTATTAGAGGGATATACAGATGTAACAGTAATTTTACTAAGACTAGTAATCCACATCCATAACTGGAAGGGAACCAGCCACTTGATTGTCTGGAAGACTATCACAGGAAACATAAAAGGGGCTTTTAACTTCTCACTGAACTGATTATATATAGTAGGAGACAATACGTCTGAACCTACATAATAATGTATGTTGCTAAGTTGAAAATAGTCTAAAAACCTGGAGGGAGGTAGACGACGATCAATGTACGCCAAGCGACGCAAAATTGCTCGTAATTCAACACCAAAGCAACAAATACAGAGTGAAACTCAAACACATCAGTTAGAATTACTAATAAGGATTCTAGCGTAAAATAGATCTAGGTTAGAAGGAAAAGCAGAGAAAGTAAGCTAAGAATTACTTCATTTCTGATAGATTCATGTTCCCCGGAAAATTCGGTTCAGAGCGGAAATCTAGAAAAGTTGGACCTTGTTTACATGTTAGGCGAGATTCTCCGGGTAAACCCGCAAGAGAAAGGGACACCACTCTAATCAGTAGTTATCAAAACTGATCGGAAAATCCCATAACTCGACTTATAACCCAAACACATGATATGTTGGATGAAAATGTATTTCAACAGGAACCATCTTTAGCTTCCTTTAAATATCAGATCTATAGTTAAAACAAACGTCTAACTTACAGGGAGACGGGCGAGTTTAATATGCTATCAGTAGACGCAGAATTAACCGTCGGTTTTAACATAATCTCAAGATTGATAATCTAATGAGAGAAATCAAGCTTAATGATGATATCTCAATTGTTTCAAAAAGTCGGTTTGATGCAGACAAACTAGTACTTGAAAGTAACAAATTATCAGATAACCACTCATATTTCAAACAATAGCTGACAACAGTGGAGAGGGTGCTACACTTTTTCACTAAAAGGGAAGTAAGCCGTTAAGGTTATGCCAGTTGTCGTGACTATAAGAAAATGGACGTGGCCCAGATAGATTATCTAACATAGGGAAGTAATGCAAGAAATTAATAAGGGATGGATACTAGGTGAGTCAATGTAAAGACGGAAATTGTAGAGTACTTCTTGAACCATTTAATTTCTGAAAGAAATAAATGTCTTAAATTGGGGAGGCTTGTGGTATAATAAAAACGTCCCTACCCTTTCCTATTTATGGACTCCCTTAAAAATACACAAACCCTTACAATTACTGTTTAAGTAACTTACTTAATGTAGGAGAAAATAAAACAGCGATAGACTGACCGTGGCACAGCTAAATTTAGTTTGGCTTGTTTTCTCTCCCTTATCTGGCCAATCCTGGCGAGGGGGAAAACAAAGACTGAAGCGGCCATTTCTAGTCAAGAGAACAGACAAGAAAGTCGACCTTTCCCTTCGGGGAGAAGGTAGTTTGCTTTTAAAACCATGATTCTCTTCAAGCTATTGGTATGTTATCTACATATATTAAGATATATTTATGTATTACATAGACCAGTATGTTTAATTAAGAATTAGTTACAATTCTCTTAAACCAGGCTGGATGATGTTTACTAAGGAAACACAGGTGGGCGCCACGCTGTAATTTTTCCTATGTCTTACAATTTCAAATCCTTATGTTAATATCTTTTATAGGCATTATGAACTTATATCTAACTAAATAGTGTTTATAACCTATGAATAGTATGTGTACTGTAGAACACATAGAGTATCAACTCTCATGTCAGAAACTCTTTTCAATTTAGGAAAGACTCCTGATTCATACTTCAGAGAAGAAAACTCGTTTCTGCCAATTTCATAGTCCTATGAAAATTAACTTCTATGCAATGGAACTATATATCCCTATCGATGCTTAGAAATCTGCAAATAATTTATGTACTGTAGAGATTGGACTTTAAAGAAACATTTTCTCAATGTAGGAGCAGACTCTTGATTTCATACTGCACAAGTAGAGAACTGGTGTCTGCCACTTTCAAATATCCTATGTAGTGTAAATGCACTGGTAAGGATGTCTCTGAACTTGTTTTATCCATGCGGGGACATACAAATGATTACGCATATTCCTGACTCGTACTTAGTCAGGGGATAAAATATTTTGCCACATTATAATCTGTAACTTGGAAATATAGTGCTAAATTTTAGTACCATTCTTTTGTTAACAGATTAGTAACCACTCCATATGAGGGTGAACATATAATCATTTCATAAAATAGTGTTAGGGACAGGCCATGTTTGAATATAAATTCATGAAGAATTAAAGTAAACGCGTGATGTAAATGCATGTTCGGATAGGATTCACTCCGCATCACCTCACCGTAGTAGAAACAGAAGCGAAGATTGATGTGAATAAATTGCTTGCAATATTCAGAAGACTGGACCATGCGGCATAAGTTATTCTTATAAATACCCTCCGAATAATAGCAGTCATTGGCAAAACATATCACAGCGATTACTATCCTCATGTGCTGTACGCAGTGGGGGAAAACAATGGATGTTTTAGTTCATGAAGATAATTCAAAAACCTAGGCTCCCTGCATCATCATTATGATTATTATGTATGATTATCATGTACTTAATATCAGAGAAATGTACATGTATGTTTTTTTTCTGGTATGAGAATTTTCTTTGTTCTGATTGTTACTTTTTACTGTGGGAATATACATTTTAATGTTGCACCTTGGGACATGAGGATGTTGATAGAAGAATTCATGTGTATGTCAGTACTTAAGAAGCCAATGGTGAATAGTCTTGACCTAGTGATGATTATAGTGCCGAAATGAAGACGCGGCATTAGAAACCACAGGGATTCTGTATAGGCTATTCTCTTCAAGTAATGAGAGAGACAATATCAACATGTTGGATGGACAGAATGACTTCACCCATCCAATAGTCCCAGTAACAACAGAACAAAATATAAGTGAGAAAATACCTTACTCACTATGAAGAGTCAGAATGGCTCTACTCAGCAATGAGGGACAGTGGAACATGGACACCCACTCCTTTCCCCTTCTCCCCTTGTTGTTTTGTATTTGTGTTTGTAATTGTGTTGTAAACCTTTTATCATAACACAGTAGGTTAATGCTAGTGTTGTATTCTTTGTCATCCCTTTTCTATAGAAGAGAAGCAGGTGGTGGTTGAATTTGGTGGGACTATATCACTAACACTGGATCCTGGGTAAACAGCCATAAAGTGAATGTCCAAACCATAGTCTGGATCTAGCAATACCTCAATGTTTACTGCGGCGCTCAATAGCTCCATAGCGAGCAACAGATAAATTAGAAGACAACTGACGGGGTGAGTGATTAAGTCCTATTTTAGTAGGAACATCCACATGTGGACTTCAAGATCTAATAATCTACAAAGATGAAGATCAACAGAGTAACTGACAACAGTGTATCGTCTGCTTTACGTCTGAGAAGTATCACCTATAAGCCTTATCACTCAGCAAAATCAGTGAAACTATGGGACAATCCTACAAGTTACTAAAACTAGCAACAGTGAAAGCCCTTCAACTGTTGGTTGGGTTACCAAGTTAATATCCAACAATGGATAAGTCTTCGAAAGAATGTCTCACAGCTGCAACAGTCAAACATGGAATTCAGCTATTCAACACTAAGTTCTGGCTCAATCAAATGGGGAGAAGACACTGAACCACATAAGCCAATACAACCAAGGTACAAACTGAATATCATCTGAAACATAACTACGAAACCAGATTACCTCAAGGTTCCAAACCCTGAACACCATCAGATAAAAGACCATATGAAAGCAGCTAAATGTCTCTATATCTGCAACAAGAGGAATCATCCAATTGTTTGCAAACCTGTTACTGTGCTGGATTTATTCATCTGCGGATATATGTAGGTATAGATCAAGTGTGGCCATAGTCACAGATACTACCATGAGATGCCTCTCAGTCAATTAAAGTTCTACACTGGACTAGATAACAACGACTAATTCCTTGCTGGTCCAATGTCAGCCTAAATGCCATGGGTTATAGACTCGCGACTAGGTGGGTGAAACCTTAGTGTAAGCCAATTTGGTAGTCGGATATTATAAGCCGAGAAGCTGAATGGACGTCAACTTTTCATCAGACCTGATGATAAAGGGAATTACCTTCTGCAAAGCTTAAGTGGAACTCCTGAAGTATGACCAACCGGAGGCACCAAATTTCACAAACAGGGCACCGAGCCTAAGGCAACAGAATATTCGTGATTCTAGCCCCAAACGGAGGGGATATATGGTGTGTGATTTTTCAATTCCTGGGTTATGGAGTATAAAATAGTCACCAGCCAATTACCAGTGGATAAATATTAGGAACATAACTGAGTGCATTAATTCGGTACCCAGATAATGGGAAAAGGATCTAATCGACAGCAAAGGTGAACCCTTAACCGCACACCAGGAGAAAATTGACTCTATTAATTAATTTAATTAGTAGTACAAAATGCTGTTTATATGTTGGTTTTTGTTTTCTGAAGGTAACAGGTCAGTAGTTTTTTTTTCCAATGGTATATAGATGGTATAGTATTTTGACACCAACTCATTATTTTTAACAATGAGAGAATGGTAAAAGGTGTCAGAAACATGTTATTTTGGGTTCTATTTACTATCTTTATTTGCCTTAATCATGAGGGAAAATGAAAGTAGACCTAATTTGTGGTTGTTATGTTGTTTGTAATAACCTTGTTTTTTTCTGGGGTCACTGGGTACTATGTTGTAATACTGCATATCATTCCCATGCCTGTCTGAAAATGCATAGTGTTTATTACACCTATATATATATGTAACTGCAGATCTTGAGTTAATACCTGAACTGTTTGTCCAAAAGTGTTGTGTACATCAAGTAAATGTGGTGTCCAACAAGTGGTTGTTTATATGTTGTGAGCAATCAATATCCTTCTAGCATCTATAGTTAATTTAAGGGTGATGAAGTGGGAAGGGAAACCTACACACAGATGCCATTGTTTCAAGGATGGAACTCTTTCCTCCTGGGATTTGTGGTAAATATCCCTGATCACCCTGTATTCTTACCAGTGACAGAGAATCAATAATACCCCCTAGACATTTTAACGATCCATTCTCAGGAATTAAAATCCACATCCCACAGGCATGTTATGAGAAGAAATGATTTGGAGAACTTGGTGACAACTGTAAGATCGAGGGGAACAGACCAAGGGGAAGACCTAGAAACAAGTATCTGGATGACTTGGCCTTGTGGCATGGTCGAGACAGAAACACGGAACTGATCCACGACTCTGTTGATCGAGTGAGATGGCAGAACATGACCGCCCACGCTTACCGGCATGGCATATGATGGATGGAGTTAGGACTTTATAAGTCCAGATTAATTGAAATATAGAGTTCGTACTCCAATCCGGTATTTCTACAAGTCACTCCAGGCAGCCCGTGGTAGAGTTTTCAAGGCAATAGAAAGGTAAGATGTAAAGTGAAAAAAAAAAGAAAGAAATATAGAGAGAAGATGTTGATTAACTCGCATTGTAATTAGTCCCAAATAGCCATGCGTTTTTATAGATTAATCCGCATATCAGAGGGGTTAGTTAGTTGCATATCCTTTACAGGACGTCGCTGTCAACAACATCATTTTTGTCTGTTCGTGATTCCTGGAAAAGTTTACATACAGTAGTTTGCCATTGCTTTTTGAACGACCAGCATCCATACCATTTCATAAAAACCAACACCAGGCGGTCTGCTGCCAAATCGACTACAGCTGTGTTTCGAACTCGGGTATGCGGGATTACGAACTGCGTCAGTAACAACTTGGCCACGGAGCCGACAAGAAGGTGGTACTTCTGTACTATTGGCACCTGCTATTCTGACAGACGATAGTTTGGTGCATTGTGGTTTAAAAAAGACAGTAACATCTTCATACATCAAAGCCTGGGATTAATTCTGGAAAGCATGTATTGCCCATGCAGCATGATCCATCTCTGCCTAATTTGCTCCAGAGGAAAGGTCACACCAATACATCTGGAACAAGACAAGCTGCAAAAGCTCCTGGAAGCAATGCTCTAACTGTCCGACTGTCAGAGCTTCCATCCTAGTCCAGTTTCCAACTCGGGCGTAGGAAGAAAACATGTAAAACGAAACTATTCTTGTGTGCCATTGAATAACCTGGCACGGTATCGTACCTGAAGACAAGAGTATGACGTCGGTACTTTGGTCGAGCAATCTTCACAAAGATGAAACCCAGCAGGATCGTTTCCATGAGAAATCCTAAGGTAATCTGTGGACAGATGGCAATGATTAGTGATCGGTTTTACGATACGTTAGTTGCATATCTTTTACAGGATGTCGCAGTCAATCCCGCAAGTTTTTACTGTTAGTGATTTCTTATTATGTTTACGTTCAGTTTTTTTGCCATTGTTTTGTGAACAACCGGCACTGATATCATTGTATGAAAACCAATGCAAGGCGGTCTGCTGCCAAATCACCCACATCTGTGTTTCGAAAGCGATATGTGGAATTAGAATTCCATCCGTAACCCCTTTGCCACAGAGCGGGCTTTATGATAAAGCATACAGTATATATGTCCAATGACAGCGTCTGTGACAAAGGGGTTAATGAACCGCAGTTTAACACAGCATACGAATCGTAATTACAAAAGTATATTTATGGAATTTCTACGAATGAAACAATTCTCCCATCTTAAATATACAATTGCAAATTATGGCTGAAATGAAACAAAAACATTATAGAAATTGCTAAAATACATTTAATAAATCACAATTATCCTGTCTTAAACATGTAATAACAAATATTGACTGAAATGAAACAAAAACTATAGAAATTGCTAAAAGACAATCAACAAAATGAAAAGGATACATCCTACCAGTCTCCATATTGTCAAAAAACAATATAAATACTGCAATGAGACGCATTTATTCTTAACATGTCTGATATATTCCAGACTATGTTTATGTATATTTGTTATGCGCAAGTATATGAAAGAGAGAAACCATGTTATTTGGTGGTATAGTGAGAAGAGAGGCATTAGAGGATATTGCGACAACTTGAAAGATCAGTTTTAAGAGATGCAAATTGCAACGAGAAAAAGAGTGTTGAGGTACTACATAAAACCTACACTTTTATATGGATGTTTGTTTTTCTTTTGCTCTCGCTCGCTTTAAACTCAAGCGTAGTTAATACTCACTACTTCTAGTAGTGCTGGACTGCATTTTGCGCGTGGATTAGCTTTCCCAATTAACAGTGTCCCTCGCCATCAGGCGAACCCACTCCGACATCAGTGGTACTTGTAATTTACATCCCCAAGTCAAGGACGATTGGTCAACATTTTAGTCCAACTGCCCGGTGTAAGGGTTGAACCTCTTACCTCGGCATCAGCACACCGGATGTTTAACAACACGCGTTCTTATCCATTCGGCCATGCTGACCTACGTATATGGATGTGAAACGTGGACAGTAAGCAGATAAGCTGAAAAACACCTAATGACAGTGGAAATATGATTTCTGAGGAAAATGCAAAGAATGCTATGGACAGACAGAAAAACTAAAGAGTAAGTCGTATAAGAAACAAATGGAAACTGTAAACTGATTAAAGAAATTAGACGTAAACAGTCAAGATATTTTGGGCACGGTACGAGAGGAAATAAACTGGAGAACTTGGTGACAACTGGCAAGATTGAGGGGGAAAAGAACAGGAAGACAGAGAAGTAAATATCTGTATGACTTGGCGACAGGGCATGGTCGAGACAAGAAAACACAGTTGTTCCACGACTCTGGTGATCGTATGAGATGGCGAAACATGACCGACCACGCTTATCGGCATGGCACATGATGATAATGACGACTGTTGTGAATCAGAAATACGAAGCCAGTCCAAGAACGATACCTGTATAAACAACACAGGAAGAGCCCCTGGGCAGTCCGAGTTTGGGTAAATGGTGCCAAATCCAATCGTAGACTGCGTTTCGATCGAGAAGAGGACAGCGTCCCAGTAACTGCTGAGGTTTTTGATGCATGGTCTGTACTTTGGGTCACCAAAGTGGTCGAGGTCGCCGTGTCTGAAACAGAGTGCACGAAAGATGTACATGTTTTGATGTGCTCTTGTCCACTGTTGTTTGTTGTATATGTTGTAGGGGATGCCAAGAGTGAAACAACAAAAACGTGAAACAGAATCGACCAGCTTCACTGGAACACGTTCACAAAATGGACGTTTCGTCTAATGCCTTCGTCGGCCCACAAACAACAAATATACACAGAAATCATCATCATCATCATCATCATCATCATCATCATCATCATCATCATCATCATCATCATCATCATCATCATCATCAACATTCAATGCATTGCCGGCTAGCTTGGGCGATCATTCCTCTAAACAAATTGCGACCTCCGACGGCATGGATCAATTTGTGTGTTGATTCCCTTCCATGCAATAACCACACTTGTCAAGAATCTTCTCACACTGTCTTCCTCTATCTCTCTTTCAGCAAATCTTTCCGCTTATCACAACATGCTCCAGTTTTTGTCTTCTCATAATGTGACCAAAATTGAAGACAGCTGTTTTCTGATGTTTGTGAGAAGTGAAAAGATTATAAACAGCTATGAAAAATAAATAAGTAGACAAACAGTGCTATTTGGTTATAAAATGGAAAGAAAGACTGTGGCGAAAATAGCAAAGTCACAACGAATTCGTTTTGATTCTGCGATAACCGTGGGGATAACAAATGCTACATTTTCGAAAATCTCAGTAACTTTGTGGGTTACCTTTTTCAGCTAAAATATTCTGCATCTATTAGCTTCATGTGTTACAATACTTTGCGGTATGCATCTGACGAGATGTAGCGAAATATGCCAGACAATAAACTGTGCATCCTATTTTTGTGCGGCTTGTGCGTTTAAATGAAATAACAGGTAATATTAACAGTGACCAAACTACTACAGGTCATTTATAATAATTGCAATTAAACGCACATGTCAACAATGAATTCCCTCACAACGAACTAAGACTACAGTAAATCCAATACTTAAATTCATCACGGCTGGAGAGAATGGTGCTGCAGGGAGTGACCAGGGGATCTGACCGACACTCAATACTTCGAGAAAACGCAAGACGTGACACATAATCAGATTGTTGTGGGTACCATTAGCATTGGGACTCTTCTTTGGCTGTTGAAGAACACGTATGGGTAAATCCTGAACGCTGTGATGTCGGTTCTTGACTCAACTCAACTCAACTCAAATTCACAAAAAAAGGTAAAGAGCACTTATTCAAACCATGTGGAGTATTGAGCACTCGTTGCAAGATGTCCAGTGGCCTATTCCATTTTCATATGTTTATTGACCAATCATTATATGACTCCAAGGGTAACGTGGGTAATACCACACCGTGTGCATTTATTTCCCAGACCATTTCGTGGTATCCAGTTCAGGCTGAATTGAGCTTGGAACCCAGGTCAAGTAAAATATATCCTTCCCTCGAAGGAGATTCGAACATATGGCCTTATTGTTGGCAGTCAAGCGATCTAGCTACTACGATTAATCGGTTCCAGTTACATTCATATATTAACACTAATACATCTTATATATTCTCATAATACATCTTATATATTCTTTCAAACGTTAACAACAAATGCAAATGAAACCTCATTTAAAAAAGAAAAGGCACAAATGAACTTACACATATGATAACAAGAAATATATCACGGAAAAGATGAAGTAGGATACAAAGAATCCAGAGAAGAGGATCAATATCGCCCATCTCCATTTCAGGTCCAGTAGAGTGACGTAGAGGTCTTTAAGGTACTTGACCCGTTTTTTCTGGATGCCTTTGAATGCCAGGTTACTGGGGAGGAAAACACGATACATTTTTGGGTGAATTCGTATGATATTAAGAAACTATTTCCGGGGGGGGGGGAGGCGCGGGGGGGGGGGACAAACACGATATCTACGTACACGACAGATGCGAACAAGACATATGCAGCGGGGCAATTTGGCAATAGAAGGAACGTTGAAGAAACACACGAGACAACAAGTCAGACGCTGAGGCATCAAGCTCAGCACAGAAATAATTATACACATGTTCTGAGAGAGTCTGAGCATTTTACAATAGGAGAAGAAACAGAGATGGAGACTGACGTAGTAATAGATATACACGTATACATTGATGTTGGAATGACAAAGGAGGTAGACACTAAGTAGTAGTACTGGTAATAGTAGTAGTAGTAGTAGTAGTAGTAGTAGTAGTAGTAGTAGTTGTAGTAGTAGTAGTAGTAGTAGTAGTTGTAGTAGTAGCAGTAGTAGTAGTAGTAGTAGAAACAGCAGCAGCAGTAGTAGTAGTAGTAGTAGTAGTAGTAGTAGTAGCAGCAGCAGCAGTAGCAGTAGCAGTAGCAGCAGCAGCAGCAGTAGTAGTAGTAGTAGTGGTAGTAGTAGTAGCAGCAGCAGTAGTAGTAGTGGTAGTAGTAGTAGGAGCAGTCATAGTAGTAGCAGTAGTAGTAGTAGTAGTAGCAGTAGTAATAGTAGTAGTAGTAGTAATAGTAGTAGTAGTAGTAGTAGTAGTAGTAGTAGTAGTAGTAGTAGTAGTGGTAGTAGTAGTAGTAGTAGTAGTAGTAGTAGTATTAGTAGTAGTAGTAGTAGTAGTAGTAGTAGTAGTAGTAGTAGTAGTAGTAGCAGCAGCAGCAGTAGCAGCAGCAGCAGCAGCAACAGTAGTAGTAGTAGTAGTAGTAGTAGTAGTAGTAGTAGTAGTAGTAGTAGTAGTAGCAGCAGTATTAGTAATAGTAGTAGGAGCAGTCGTAGTAGTAGTAGTAGTAGTAGTAGCAGTACTAATAGTAGTAGTAGTAATAGTAGTAGTAGTAGTATAAGTAGTAGTATTATAAGCAGTAGTAGTAGCTGCAGTAGTAGTAGTAGTAGTAGTAGTAGTAGTAGTAGTAGTAGCAGCAGCAGCAGCAGCAGTAATAGCAGCAGTAACAGTAGTGGTAGCAGCAGTAGCAGCAGTAGTAGTAGTCTTTGTAGTAGTAGTAGTAGCAGTAGTAGTAGCAGCAGCAGTAGTAATAGTAGTAGTAGCAGTAACAGTAATAGCAGCAGTGATAGTAATAGTAGTAGTGGTGGTGGTAGTAGTAGTGTTATAGTGGTGATAGTAGTAGCAGTAGTAGAGGTAGTAGTTGTGGTTGTAGTATTTGTAGTAGTGATAGTAGTAACAGCACCAGCAGTAGTAGTTGTGGTTGTAGTAGTAGTGAAAGTAGTAATTTTTGGTAGTATTGATAGTGATATTAATGAATGTATTAGTTGTAGTCGTAGTATTGGTAATGGTGGTACTAGTTGTAGCATTATAATAGTAGCAGTAGCAATAGTTATAGTAGTAGTAGTATTAGTAATGTTAGCAATAGGCATGGTAAGGGTATTGTTATAATATTATTATTATAATAGTAACACCAGTGTCAGGATCTTATATTAGGCTCGTTGGCTAACACATGTGAGACAGTACAAGTACAAACGTAATTCGACGTAAGACACAGCAACAAGTTCTATGGATTTATTACCACATTAAATACATAACAATTAGTTACAGCAATGTACAACAGATAACTCACAACCACAAAACAGCTCATAGGTCTAACGCTCACGATATCAGTCGTTCAGCTCACAACCACGGAGATTCACACAAAACGCCTTGCTCTCGACACACACGTCCGTTCAGATGTCCAGTCCCAGCTTGGTCTGAGATTAGCACACACACTGCCCACTGCCTCAGGTGGGGTCACGTGGCTTTGCGTCGTCTGTCGTCAGCGCTGGTCGCGTGTCAGGTAAGAAACTTGCCAGCCGACAACTCTTGTCCGCCGGGCGCCGTAACGATGTTGCTGCTAGGCTCTGACATTCTCCCCGGGTACTTCAATGAAAGATGCCATCTTTCATTCATGATGTATGTATATACTGGGGTAGTGTTAATTTCATGTCAGAGACTACTCTTTCCCAGTGGTATGCATGAAAATACATATAAGGCATAGAAATATATACAAAAAAAATGTAAGTTGCATTGAAATGACAAATGAAGTACAATTTTTAACACAATTCAGGTTTCATCCCCCTGATGCCTGGTTACCTTCATTGCAATAATACCCAGTCAGATCAGTAGTTCCAGCTTCACGCATCTACCTCGCAGCCATTTTGAAAAAAACGTAATAATATGATTGTTTTGCAACAACCATCTAGGCCAGACTGAAATACGGCTTTGTATTAGTCGTATTAAACACTTAAACTCTGCCCTCATTTGGTCAGGAGCTCTTATGTTGGTTTGCAATGTTGGCAGCACTATGACATGCTTGGTGGACGCCTACCTGCTGTGCCAATCATTTGAGCAACAAAATGTCTATTTATACAATATACATTAATGAATATATTTTAAATTATGGCCCTTGATGTAATTCACAAATGCAAGGGAAGTAATTTTTGACATTTAAGAAATTTCATACATTACAATACTTATTTAATTTCTTAGCGTCATTGCTTGACGTTTCTTCATATTAACGAGAAAAAGTCGATAATATGAATACATTAATCAAGATATGATTCTAAGATTACAGTAATCAAAATAAATAAGTAGACAATTTGTATATTATATTTTATAGATTCGAAAGGATTTTACAAGTGTCATAAATTTTTGGAAATTTGTACATAGTCTGCTAATTAAGTTATACTTTTTAAACTACACCGGAAATGCACACGAAACGAAAAATTTGGTTGATGTTACATTTTCTGAACACAAATGATCCGGTTTTATTTCGGAACTGATAGTAGAATGTTCTCACAGTTCGTGTCTGATGTTATAGTATGACAACGGATTATGATGGAATGTTCTTATTTCCGATGTGTTCACACGTCGAACAATTTGGATCACATTCGCTGTAGAGGTGATGTAGGAGTCTATGTTCAGTCCACATTTGCTCATGTTAAAATATCACGGTGAAAAAAATCACCCACAAATGTCACCATGGTAAAGTTCGCTTATGGTAAATGGATAAGCGTATGTGACATTGTTGTTGGTGTCTATCTACAATTAATATCGTTCTCATTCTAACACACACTACACAATTATACTACACTCATTACATAAGACATAAATTGATTAAAATAAGAATATTATACATGTCGGTATGCAAACCGTATCACAATTTTGATTATTGACCTTACACAGTAGGTGAATGGAAAAATTCACACATTGGTGGCTGTGTTGGGCTGAGTGTAATATTACACAGTGCACTCAGACATTGCTTACTGGGTCTGTCGGACAACGGGACAAAAGGTCGGCGATTGTATTCATTCTGCCGGGAATATGGCGAACTTCAAAACTGAAATTCTGAAGCTTTAAGGACCAGCGAGCAATCATGTTATTTGATGGTACTGCAGAATTGATATACCTTAATGGACTGTTGTCAGTTTCGATGATAAAGTGACGTCCTAGAAGATATTTGGACAGCTTTGTGACACTTTCTACTAAGGCCAATGCCTCCAATTGCGGAATGGACCAGGCCCGCTCTCGGGGTCTTAGTTTTCTTGATAGAAAACAGACGGGATGCAAGATGTCGTTGTATTCCTGCAAAAGGACTGCACCGATCGCAATGGAGCTAGCATCTGTTCTCAATCTGAAAGGTAAACGAATGTTGGGCAATTTAAGGATGAGATTAGGTGTATTCTTATCAGAAAAATGTGCCAAAACTTTATCAAATGCATTTCGTAGGCATTCATCGTTTACAACTTTTTCGGGTTTATTCTTGGTTAGTAAATTAGAAAAAACCTCAGTTAGCTCTGAAAAATCAGGAATAAAGTTTCTGTAATAATTAATAAGTCCCAGCAAACTGCGGACTTGTTTCTTATTTGTTGGAAGTGACAGTTTTAGAATTTTCGAGACAATTTTGTTGTCTGTCATGACAAAGCCATTGGATATTCTGTACCCCAAAAATGATATCTCTTGGTAAGCCATGCTCACCTTTGAAGGCTTCACTGTCAGTCCGTGCTGTCTGATACGTTCTAGTGTCTGTTCCAGTATCTTTATATGTTCCGTCATTGTCTCTGTATGGACACAGATGTCGTCAATATAGGAAACTATATTAGGAATGTCAGATAGGAGGAGTCGTGTCATGCGTACAAATGTGGCTGGGGCATTGACTAGCCCAAATGGAAGTTTGCACCATTCGTATAGTCCCCAAGGCGTGGCGAAAGCTGTTAGATGTCTGCTGTCTTCATGTACAGCAATCTGCCAGTAACCTTTAGCCATGTCAAGGGTCGTGAAGAACTTAGCGTCAGTCAGTTCTGTCAGAAGATCGTCCGTATTTGCCATTGGTTCAAGATCTAAAACAGTTATTTTGTTCAGTTTTCTGTAATCTATGCAAAGTCGTATTGTGTTGTCCTTTTTCCGTACAATGACCATGGGTGAAGAGAAGTCTGATAGGGATCGTCTGATGATGTTGTTTTTTTCTAAGCTGATGATTTCCTGATGTAGTTGTTCCTTGTAATGTAATGGTATGGTGTATGGTCTGCATCTTATGGGTGTGTTTGATGTGAGTGTGATGTGATGCTGTACTAACTCTGTTTGTCCTGGGTTGTCTGAAAAGATGGTGTTGTACTCTTGTATCAACTGTTTGCAACTGTTTGTCTCTGCTTGACTTAGGTTTGGATTGATCTTGATCTCCTTCAAGCAGTTTGTCGTGTCTAATGTAGGTGTTGGAATCTCGTCGCTAGAATCGTCATCTTCGTGATCTATTATCACGGTGCAAGCTGTCGTATCGTCTTGTTCGTTGTCTCTGTTGAAGTATGGTCTTAGCATATTGATGTGAAATATTTTGTGTTTGTCTTTTATCAGGATTTCGTAGTCAACAGGAGAGATTTGTCTTGTCACTTTAAAAGGTCCCTGCCAAGAATCTGTCAGTAGCTGTCTGTCACTAGGTAGTAGTAGTAGTACGTCCTGTCCAGCTGTCAATGTTATAGTCCTGTTACCTTTGTCTGCGTATTGTCTGTAAGTAGCACCAGATAGTTTTAGTGCACTTTTAGCAATTTCACATGATTTCATTATCCTTTCACGCAATGATGTTACATACACAAATGATGATATGGGTTTCAATACTGGAGTGGACTCAGTTAACATTTGGTGATAAATTGTTAATGGGCCGCGTGGTTTGGCACCATAGATGAGTTCAAAAGGAGAGAAACCGGTACTAGAATGTGGTACCTCGCGATAAGCAAAAAGGACAGCTGGTAAGTATAGATCCCAGTTATTGGGGTGATCTTGAGTTACTTTGGCTAGCATGTGCTTCAGATCCCCATTAAGCTTTTCTATTAATCCCGCTCGAGTGAGGATGATAGGGGCTATTGAAGACTTGCTTCACTCCTAACATTTTAGTGAAAGCTTGAGTGGATGCGGCGATAAATTGAGTGCCTCTATCAGACTGGATAGTATCTGGAAACCCAATTCTGGAGAAAATATGGAAGAACACTTCCATGATATCGTTGGCAGTAATGTTCTTTAACGGAATCGCTTCTGGCCAGCGACTACATTGATCAATAATTGTTAGTATATATTTATTCCCTCTAGTTGTTGTATGACTAAGAGGGCCCACAATGTCAACTGATAATTTTTCAAAAGGTCGACTGGCTAAGTCAGTGACTTGTAACTTTGCCTGTGGGTGTTTACCTTTCTTTACCAGTTTCTGGCATGTATCACAACTTCTGCAATATGTTTTTATGTCATTACAGAATTTTGGCCAATGAAACTGTGTCAATAGTCTTGACCTGGTTTTAACATATGCCATATGACCTGCAAAAGGTATATCGTGAGCAAGATGTAAAGCTTGCTTGCGATAAGTGGTTGGTAACACAGTTTGCTTTGTTGTAACGTCACCTTTGGTGTAGTACCTGGTGAGTATATCGTTGTATAAAGCAAAATGCCATTTAGCATTTTTCGTTACTCTTGGCTTTTTGCCGATCAGGTCAAAATACTTTGACAGTGAAGGATCAGCTTTTTGAGCTGTTATGAATGTTTCCTTCATCGAGTCACTAGGTGGTACTTCTGGGCTAAGCATTTGAATAGCCTCAGTTTGGTTACTATCATCTTGCACTCTAGCAGTAGCTCTTGTTACTGCGTTCACACACTCAATGACATCAGATGATGATGGAATGATATCGTCAATGATGTGATGAGAACTTAGTGCTGCATTAGCTAACATACATTCAACTGGTGATATGACATTTTCAATGACATTTGGTGGTGATGTGTTATCATTAATACATAGTGATGTTATGTCATGGTTATGATGTTTGTCATTCACTTCCGGTAAATTCCCGATGATTATATCGCACACTGGGTTTGTAAGTGCTGCGACTTTTACTTTTCCGGTGAGGAATGGTGTTTCGATGTATGCCCAAGCTAATGGATATTTTTCAATATTGCCTGAAAATGTTCTACATGTGATGTGTCTACCAGTGTAGTCTGTAGGTGTTATGAATGTTGTTTTCAGGCCAATAAGTGTACTCCCGGTGTCGCGAAGTACTGTAGCAGACTTGCCATTAACGTACCCGTGATAGATGTCTAACTTGCCTTTTGAGTCTATTACTAAGTTACCTTCCTCATTAGCAATAGGGATGGCGTGCCCGCATGTTAAGATACCATTTTCAAAGAAGGTATTACAGACAGTGCATGTGTTGGAACTAAATACGTCACAAGCCTGTGCTGCATGTACAGGATGTTTTTCTGTATTTTCGTCTTCTGACGCTGAACTATCGAACAAGGCGGCATTGGCTTTGTTGGTCATATGCCTGCCTTTACAATCCATGCGATGGTGACCGTATGCCTTGCAGAGAAAACATTTTCGTAAGCTTTTGAACGATTTACGTTCTCTGTCTTGTCTGTTTACCATATTTTGCAAGTATGTTTGGTACCCTGGGTTTTTATCGCACATATCGTTCAAATAATGAGACATTTTACAATGAACACAATGTCTAAACTTTTCAGAGGTAGGCCTGTTTGGTTTTTGCCTACTATAGTTTTTCTCATAGTTGGCAGCTGCTACCCAGTTACTGTCAGTAGCTTCAGTGGCAAAACACTGTTTATTTGCCGTATAATAGGCCGACCCACGTCTTTCCATTTCTTCCACACATGTGCATTCATTCTCTTGCAAGAACTTAGAAAAAGATGTTGGGATAGAAGAAATAACCTTATCTCGAATAATGAGATCTTCTAATTTATCATAATTTTTGTTAATTTTGGCTGATGAAGTCCATTTGCTGAAAATGTCTCGGACTAAACAGAGGTAGTCAGAGAACGTTTGAGTTGATTTTGGACTCAGTTTACTGAATTGTTCTCTGTACCCTGCTTCATCTAGCATGAAATGTGCCATTATTTTAGATTTAATGTAATGGTACTCTTTTCTGAGGTCTTTGGGGATGGTTTCAATGACTTTCAAAGGTTCCCCAGAAAGACTTCTCATATACAAAATATTCCATTCCGAAAGTGGAACTTGATAATGTTCCATTAAAGTCTCAAAATTTTGGGTAAAGGCTGCTATGCAGTCACCCGAGGTATAGTTACGAACGATACCTTGGTACTTTTTATACTGGTTTTCTTTTTCCAGTCTTTCAGATTTCTTTGACTCTTTATTCATTGCAGTCTCAGTGTCCAGTTGTTTCATTTTCAACTGTAGTTCAAGTTCTTCTCTCTTACTCTGAGCTGCTATTTCTGCTTTCTTAAGTTCACTGTCTATCTCAGCTTGCTTTAATGCTGTTTCAGCCTCTATTTGCTTGGCAGCTTTTTCAATCTCTGCCTGTTTCAAGGCTGTTTCATGCCTCTACTTTTGCAGCTGTTTCTGCTCAGCTTGTTTGCAGCCATTTCTGCCTGTTTTAGAGCTCTTTCTGCTGCTCTTTCATCGCGTTCATTGTTTTTCTCTTGTACCAGGAGATATTCAGCGTATTTGTTCTCACTCCATTTTGTCAATTCATCACCTTGTAACTTTAATTTCAAACCCATATCGATGAAATCAAACAATGACGACATGATGGAGAAAATATGTCGATGACAATCAACCACACAAAATATATTATAATTGGTTAGTAGAAAAACAACTTACACTTGATTTGACTATACGATGCGTGCCCACTAATGCATACGTAAAGTTAAAGTAAAGAAAAAATATACTCAAGTGCCCTTGGATATGATGACGAATGGTTGGGCAATCGGGCTAGAAAAACTGTAAGGTCGTACTTCAGAACCACTAATGACCTCTACGGCAGGGTTATGGATGGTACGCAAAAACCTGCTTTGTTTTTGGAGAGAAATAAGTTAGCGTGTGTTTGTTGGTGTGTGCCTGTAAGTCACTAAGTGTTGATTAGGTTTGAGTGGCGTTGAGTATAATTGTATGTCGTAAATTTGTCGTCAACAGTGTTTCTTTCAACAGAAGTTACACTCTTTCCAAAACTCTTTGCGTTCCACAAACTCAATACACAAAAACAATCTATCTGTATTTGAACACTCAATAACATTGATGACACATCACTTACATCAAGATGACATTCAGTAAGGACAAAGACATCAAGTTTACAAGATGGCGACAAGGTCAAAATGGCGGCAAAATCACAAGGTTGACAAGGTCAAACGATAACAAGTTTCACAATTGACAAATGTTTAACACGTTTACAGGATCAAACAATATGTACTGTACATTTACTAATGATTCTAAACATATTTAGACAATGTAGTAATGGATCACACTGAGACTTTTCCGATCACATGTACATCACTATAACCTTGACAAATTTTACAAGTACAAGAATTATAGTTTTAAATCACAAAGACGAACAACACACGTCTAAATATATTAGGTTCTTAAATAATGACGAGCAACCCACGTCCACACATGTCAGGATCTTATATTAGGCTCGTTGGCTAACACATGTGAGACAGTACAAGTACAAACGTAATTCGACGTAAGACACAGCAACAAGTTCTATGGATTTATTACCACATTAAATACATAACAATTAGTTACAGCAATGTACAACAGATAACTCACAACCACAAAACAGCTCATAGGTCTAACGCTCACGATATCAGTCGTTCAGCTCACAACCACGGAGATTCACACAAAACGCCTTGCTCTCGACACACACGTCCGCTCAGATGTCCAGTCCCAGCTTGGTCTGAGATTAGCACACACACTGCCCACTGCCTCAGGTGGGGTCACGTGGCTTTGCGTCGTCTGTCGTCAGCGCTGGTCGCGTGTCAGGTAAGAAACTTGCCAGCCGACAACTCTTGTCCGCCGGGCGCCGTAACGATGTTGCTGCTAGGCTCTGACACCAGAAATAGCTCTAGCAGTAACTGTAACGTCTGGCTCAGCGTCAGCCGCAGAATCAAACGTAAAAATAAGAATACTTTCATATAATGAGTAAGAGTTAGCACAAGTAAAGGGACTGTTGACACGTATTGAAATGATTTTGATGTTTGATTCGAGCCCAAATTTTGTATGTAACGACATACGTTGTGATGTGGTCAGGAGCACACTGGTGGCATTTACTTCCCAGGTCACTTCCTCATGCCCATTTTAAACTGGGTCGATCTGGAAGCACATGTTAATTCAAAAGCAACCCGCCTTGATTGGGTTTCGAACGCAGGACCATCGGACAGGCAGGTAAACGTACTAGCCTTGCGCTACCACGGTTCTCGAAGTTAGTAGTAGTGCTAATTATATCAGCAGTGGTGGTGATATTTTAATAAATAATGGTAGTTAATGGTTGAGGGGCTGGCCGAGGGGCTAAAATATCCACTTCTTTTACGGGAGACCCGGGCTCGAATCCTCGGTAAAGTGTGGATGTTTTTCATGGCGGAGGCAACAAGAAATACCCTAACCGATACAGTTCGAGGCGACTGCACTATCCAGGCGGTCTTAATTCCACAGGGTCAATACCCCACTGTTCTACACCGCAAGGTGCTGTAGGCAGAATATGACACATGACAATGTTTCCATTACATTCCCTCTTTTGCCGCACAAACCTGCTCTGTAGCGAAGGGTTTGCGAATGAAAGTCGTAATTCTGCACACCGCGTTCGAAACACAGCTGCAGGCGATTTGGCAGCAGACAGCTTTGCGTTGGTTTTTATACAATGGTGCGAGTCGGTCTTTCAGAAAGCAATGGCAAACTACCAAACGTAAACTTTCCCCGGAATCACAAACATCCAAGCACACAGGTAGAAGTCAGATTGTGGGACACACAAACCTCTGTCCCTCTTTCCTCATTAGCGTCCTCCTGGGTTTCATTCTTCTGCTGTTTAACTCTGCCCACGCGCGATCTTTCCTCTTCTCGCTGCAATCACTTCCCCGGTTGTTGTCGTTCTCTTCTGATTTCTCAAATGTTTCTAGTTCTATGGTGTTTGGATATCTGAAAGCAAGAGTGAACATATGTGGACATTTAGAGAACTATCACATGGTGAAGCAACGGCCATATTTGTATTTGAAATGACAATTAAAGTTAAATAAATATAGTAACAACAACGCCATGATAATAATAATAATAATAATAAATAATAATAATAATAACATGGTGATAGACATGAAGAAGAAGAAGAAGAAGAAGAAGAAGAAGAAGAAGAAGAAGAAGAAGAAGAAGAAGAAGAAGAAGAAGAAGAAGAAGAAGAAGAAGAAGAAGAAGAAGAAGAAGAAGAGGAAGAAGAAGAAGAAGAAGAAGAAGAAGAAGAAGAAGAAGAAGAAGAAGAAGAAGAAGAAGAAGAAGAAGAAGAAGAAGAAGAAGAAGAAGAAGAAGAAGAAGAAATAGAAGAAGAATGGAGCCAATCAAGCTAAAGGGAAATCATTTGATCCACGACATAACCGCCCAATTCTGTGACATGTCCGTCTGTCTCATTGCATCGCTGGTCAGCTAAATGTTTTAACATTTCGTCGTTTTTATTTTTTCAAACAATAAAACCGGCATTCCTGTCACTGAAATGATGTTCTGCGGGATTAGGAAGTTGCTTTGAAAGATAACCTTATGACTGTAGAAGTGTGACAGCTTTGTTTCTGATGGTTCACATACACTACTCACTCACCGCTCTTTTTCTCATTTTAACACCTGTGTTTTTTTTAATTCTGTTAAAACCTCTTTAGTATTGACAATTTCTCCCCAACACTTGCTCATTTCCCTTTGCCATTTAATAATTTGAGCAGCGGCACTTAGAAATCGTATAATTTTCTTGAATGATTAAACAAATATTATAAGAGTGAACAAATCCAGAACACTAGCAACATCAACAATTGCAGGATAGATGTTGATGTTGATGTTGAGCTAAGAACCGACTCACTGCACACAGGACATTCGCACTCGCGCTCCGTTCAACAGCAGGATAGAACGTGCGGTTAACTGCAACGAAAGCAACTGTGATCGGGCACTTGTCCCATGTGTTCCTAGACAGTTCCGTTCACTTCAGTCTTATTTTCCATGCTCACCTAGTGTTTCTCGTAGCTGGAATAGAGCATAAACAAACAAGTACATTGTGGTGTTCTGAAATTGTTCGTTATTACACGTTTCAAAATCACGTGGTAAAAACATTCGACATCGGAGCATATTCTTAAACAAGTGAATCGGTACAACTATCTCGGTAGAACTATCTAGGTAAAACGAACTCGGAACAGTAATATCTGATGGGAGATGCCTGGATTAGATTAGAACAAGAATCGCTATGGCAAAGATTGCCTGTTTTTAAGATGGAAAACACACTGACCAATAACAAGATGTCAACTGCAACAAGAAAATGTTGAAGTGCTGCATAGAACCTATACTTTTGTATAGATGTGAGACGTTGAAAATGACGAGACAAGCTGAAAAACATATAATGACAGTGCAAATGTGGTTTCTGAGGAAAATGCAAAGAATACCATGGATAGAAAAAAAAACCCAATGAGCACGTCCTACAAGAAACACTGTAAACTGATTAGAGAAATTAGACGCAGTCAATATTTTTTTTTTGGACATGTAATGACAAACAATAAATTAGAGCACTTGGTGACAACTGGCAAGATTGAGGGGAAAAACACAAGGAGAAGGCAGAGAAGTAAATACCTGGATGGCTTTGCCACGGACATTGCCGAGACAGAAACGTAGAGCTGATCCACAACTCTGGTGATCGAGTAAGATGGCGAAACATGATTGCATACACTTATCGACATGGCACACGATGATGATGATGATGATGATGGTGATGACGATGATAACGATGGTGATGATGATGAAGAGAATTTCGAGCAACATGAAACGAGCAATCATTAATGTACTAAAATCACCTGAATCTGTCGAATTTGTACTCTTCCCAACGTGGATGATCCTCATAAATGTTGAGTACGGGGAAGTCAGCCTCGGCCATGCAAGTTTGCTCTACCTTGATC
Source organism: Cepaea nemoralis (assembly GCA_014155875.1). Classification (NCBI taxonomy): domain Eukaryota; kingdom Metazoa; phylum Mollusca; class Gastropoda; order Stylommatophora; family Helicidae; genus Cepaea; species Cepaea nemoralis. The sequence goes on along the minus strand of JACEFZ010024936.1, from coordinate 149,000 downwards.
GTATCTGAGAGACATCAAGACAATAGTAGCATACTATAGTTTCATCATCATCATCATCATCATCATCATCATCATCATCATCATCATCATCATCATCATCATCATCATCATCATCATCATCATCATCATCATCATCATCATCGCCACCACCACCACCATCATCATCATCATCATCATCATCATCATCATCATCATCATCATCATCATCATCATCATCAAGTGCCTTGTCCTGCCTGTGTAGAACATTTCCCCTGTAACAGCCTTATAAAATGTATCTGTATCATACGCCAGATGTCCGGCCTCTGTTGATGCAGGGGTGAATTATATACCTCATATTGAATCCACCTAAGTGTGGGCTTCAAATGAAAACCTTAAAAGTGTGATAGAAATTACAATAATCATGCTTTAGTCTTGTAACCTGTCAGTATTGTTGTTAAGGACATCAAGAGGGTTCAGCACGTGACATCACTGCGCAGATGAACACGGTGACGTCATAAGGACAGATTAAATATGGCCGCATCACTTTTGACATGCATCAAAGGGGAACATCGTTCTACTATCCGTACTTTGTGTTTTATCAATGACCTCCACTTTCAGTGTGTACCACATTCCCCCGTATTCGCCAGACCTAGCCCCAAGTGATTTCACCTGTTTGGACAACTCAAGGAATCATTAAGAGGAAAGACTTTTTGGTTCGATGAAGAAGGTGGCGCATGAGTGGTTACGTTACACACGCGATCAAGAGAATTATTTTTCCTACATGTATGCAAACACTTTATCAGCGTTGGAGAACACAGTGGTGACTAAATCGAAAAAAAAAAATGACACATTTGAAGCCCCGTCGTTCATGAAGTCTTCCGTTTCTTCTCTTCCCCGCTACACCTCCCTCCATAGTTACCTTTTCCAGACATTCGTATCTTTTCAAATGCCACACATATTTAATTTTCCGAATTGTATTTGTCTTAACTGATTCAGTACCAAACAAAAAGAAGGTTTGGACCAAACATAGCACACAATCAAGTGAACAGGTACCATAATGAAAATTTCCAATCACTTAGCTTTAAAATTGCGGAAAATACCACGAAACAAAAACGAATAATACAATGCCCCTAGTATGGCGATATAACGTCCTCCTGTCCAAAAGGGAGGCCACATATGACGATATATTATCCTTCAGCCCTGAATCTGTTAACAATTAACCAGTCGCCTTCAATATTGTGTTCTTGTTCGACACATTTGTGTGTTGTCTGTTTCGTCCAATAAACTTTCAACATTCTGTTATGTATGTAGCCTGAGGCTGGGACCTAGGGGTAGTGAACGCAGTTTCAGAGTCCGACACACCGGATTCGAAGTCAGCTGCCGGTGATATGGGAGCAGATCACTTTGCGTTGATTTACCTATGGTATGAGCGTCGGCGTTCCTAAAGCAATGACGTACTACTAAACGTAAAATTGCCTAGAAAATCACAAAAACTAATACATACTGGGGTTGACTGCGACTTCCTGCAAATGACACGCAACTAACAGTTAATAATTTACGTTACATAATAAACTATACATAAATTAACCGAAATACTTTGACATGCAAAAGCGATCAAGTATTGATTGGCGCGAGGGTGGGGGTGGGTGGGTCGATTAAGAATAACCGTAATCGCATAAGGTTATCTTTATAAATGCTCCAGTCTCATCCCATAGTTAGCACATGGAGAATCTGAGCTCGGAACACTAAATCCCTAACACTGACTAGTATCCAAAGGTGTATATATCAGAATTACAGATGTTACACAAATTAATTGGCAAATTGGTTTTCTGAATTTTGAAATTAAGTCTATTTACTAGCTATCCAAAGTCTTGTTGTTCTCGATCACCTCCCACTAGTAACATTACATCATCAGTGTACCTAAGATTGTTTATTATTATTCTCTAGAAGTTCATTTCAGGCAATTATCCAACTTTTTTGAAAGTGATTTATGTCTATAGGTTTAAAATGATTTATGACTATAGGTTTAAAAATGATTTATGCCTATAGGTTTAAAAGTGATTTATGTCTATAGGTTTGAAAGTGATATATGATTATAAAGTTAGACGTGATTTATGACTATAGGTTTAGAAGTGATTTATGTCTGTAGGTTTAAAAGGTATGGGGAATGCATGCTTCCTGCTTCTCTCTCTCTCTCTCTCCCCCCCCCCCCAATGACCCACGCCCCTTTTGAATTAGTGCCCAGTCCATAGATGTGCTGATCCTACTAGCGAGTAAACTGGACTGATGTTTGCGTGTGGATTAGATTTTCCTATTGATAGTATCCCTAGCCATCAGGCGAACCCATTCCGACTTCATAGGAACTTGTAATTTTCTTCCCCAAATCAAGGACGAGAAGTCAACATTTCAGTCCATCTGACCAGTGTGCGGAGTGAACCCCACAACCCAGTCACCAGAGCAAGTTTAAACTCGAGTGTGGTAAACCATTCGACTACGTCGACTTCCATCTTGAGGTCAAATAGAAGTCAGTAAGTAACGAACGAACGAACGAACGAACGAACGAACGAACGAACTTTATTTTGAAAGGATCACAAATTGGGGACGCAGGCCCGTGTTACATTCGGCCCTTCCAATCAATCATCTTTCGTTCATCATTGTGCATATTACATTCACATAAGAAAGAAAAAAAACATTGTCAAATGAATGTTGTAAACAAAAGCAATGCATATTACCATGTTATGAGACAGGAAGGCAGGCAGACATACGTTCATTAACACATACATACAATCCTGCATACATACTTACATCATTTACCCACACTCTCACAATTATGCACCCACTCCACCTATCCATCATGTGCCATGCCGATAAGCGTTGGCGGTCATGTTCTGCCATCTCACTCGATCACCAGAGTCGTGGATTAGCTCCGTCTTCCTGTCTCGACCATGCCACGTGGCCAAGCCATCCAGGTATTTACTTCTCAGTCTTCCCATTGGTCTCTTCCGTTCGATCTTGCCAGTTGTCACCAAGTTCTCCAAGTCATTTCTTCTCAAAACATGCCCAACAAATTTTGACTGTCTACGTCTAATAACTCTAATCAGTTTACGATCTTCATTTGTTTCTTGAAGGACTTGTTCATTGGTTTTTCTGTCTACTCATGGTAAAAATATGGCATTCTTAACATTTTTCTCAGAAACCACATTTCCATAGCCATCAGATGATTTTCAGCTTGACTGCTCATTTTCCACGCTTAACATCCATACAAAAGTACAGGTTCTATGTAGCACTTCAACACTCTTTTTCTCATTTCAATTTATATCTTTTTATTGGTCAGTATGTTTTTCATCTTGAAAAAGGCTACCTTCGCAATGGCAATTCTTGTTCTAATTTCTTCAAGGCATCTCCCATCAGATGTTATGACTGTTCCGAGATAACCGTACCTATTAACTTTCTTAAGAATATGCCCATTTACTTGTATATCACATTGTGGTATTTCCTTCTTCTCAGTGACAACCATAATCTGTGTCTTCTTACTATTCAATTCTAATCCTAGTTGCTCTCTGTGTGCAACAACCGTATCCACTCGATAACACACACATACACACTCCCTCGCATACACATACACTTTCTCACAATCACAAAATGTTAGTAGGTGGGGGATGTGTGTGTGGAGGATGTGTGTTTGCGTGGGAGATGTGTCTGTGTGTTGGTGATGGAATGTGTGTCGGTGGGGTGTGTGTGTGGTTGTTGGGGTGTGTGGGTGGATGTGAAATGTATGGGTGGGTGAGTAAATGTGTGTGGGGATGGAAAGATGTGTGGGTATGGGTGATTGATGTGTGAGTGGATGAGGGATATGTGTGTATTGTTGCGGGATGTGTGTGTGTGTGTGTGTGTGAGGGGTATGTGTGTGGTTGGAGGGTGTGTGGGTGGGTGTAGCATGTGTGTATGGGTGAGCTTGAGTGGATTGGGGTATGTGTGAGTGGGTGGAAAGATGCGTGTGGGTGGGTGAGGGATATGTGTGTGCGTGGGTGCGAAATGTCTGGGTTGGTGGCGGGATCTGTGAGTGGGTGGAGGGATGAATTGGGGATGTGTGGTGAATAGGGGATGTGTGGTGGGTGGGTGATGTGTGAGTAGGTGAGAGATGTGTGTGTGGGTTGGTGCGGGATGTGTGTGTGGGAGGAGGAATGTGTCATATAACATGAGAATATGCATTGTTTATGCTTACAACATTCATTTGACAATGCTTTTATTTGACCCTATGTGAATGCATCATGCACTGTTGATGAACGAAAGATAAGTGACTGGAAGGGCCGAATGTAAAACGGGCCTACGCACCCAATTTGTTACCCTTTGAAAATAAAGATCAATAATAATAATAATAATAATAATAATAATAATAATAATAATAATAATAATAATAATAATAATAATAAACTCACTAACAATAGTTTAACCGTCAAAGTACTGTAAGGGACCCATTTACACGCATTGAGACCAATTGGACGCATGGTGCTAGACCCAAATTTGTATAGACCAATCGGCACTCGGTGGCTGATGAGGTCGGTATCAAACCGGCGGCCTTTACTTCCGAAGACATTTCATGGTACTCACTATAGGCTGGGTTAACCTGGGTGCGAAGGTCAATTAAAACAAAAATCCGAATCCGACACTATGCGAATCGAACCCGTGACCACCAGATCGGCAGGCTTGCGTCTAAATTGAATAAACCATCAATAATATTATAAAACATTCAATAATCCAATAAAACAATCAATAATATAATAAAACAGTCAATAATATTATAAAACAATCAATAATCTAATAAAACAATGAACAATATAATAAAACAGTCAATAATCTAATAAAACGAAACACTGTTTAGAAGACAAAATGTCACATTACCTATTCTTGACCGGCAAAATCTGATACAGAGTCAACAAAAGTAAGAGACCGTTGGCAACAAAGGATTCTATAATACTGTCTTCCCTCAAACGTGGACCTTCCCGCAAGCGCGGACCTTCCCTAGGTGTGATTTACTGGCGACGTCTGTGTCTGCCCACCTCCAAGATGATGAACTATCATTGAGTCTGACAAGACAAATGAAGCAGCTTGATTATGATTGATCCATGGAGTTGGTGCAGTTGGAGACATGTTTTAGCTGTATGTTTGTCTCTCTGTCTCTCTGTCTTTCTATCTTTCTATCTGTCTGTTTATCTGTCTGCTTCTCTGTTTTTGTGTGTGTCTGAGTATCTATCTATAGATAGATAGCTAGATAAATAGCTAGGCAGATAGATAGATAGCCAGCTAATAGACTACAATGGCTGGGGCATATAGAAAGAATGGAAGATAATAGGGAAACAAAACTCGCTTAGACTCAGGAAATAAATGACCGTAGACCCCGAGGTAGAACAAGAAGACGGTGGAGAGATAATACATATACAGACCTACAAGCACTTGGAATCAACGACTGGCAAGAGAAGGTCAACGAGAGAGACGAATGGAGACGGATTGTATCTGCAGCAAAGAACCTCAATGGCTCGGAACGCTGAAGAAGCAGAAGAAGATATATATATATATATATATATATATTCATTCATTCATTGGCACCTTGCCGTCTTGACAGACGATAGTTTGTGCTTTAAAAAGGCATAATAACTTTTAACTATGGCGGTAGCGAGTGTGACTGATAAGGCCAATTTGCGCTGTAAATGTCCGTTCACAGTGGGTGCATCTGAACACGTGGTCATTTCCACCATCATGCACCATCTTACGTCTCAAACGCTTGGTGTGTGACTTTTCTGCAATAATTTTCTCCTTTGACTTTATTCCATTTCTGATATTTGCCCTCCATGCAACACGTTCAGCGGCGACTTGCTCCCAATGTGCATTATCAATGCCTGTATCAATCATGTCCCGCTTACACACATCTTTGTATCGTAGTAGAGGCCGACCCTGAGATCTCTTACCCATCTGTAATTCACCAAAAAAGATATCCTTTGGTATTCTACCATCATCCATCCTCCTAAGATGTCCTATCCATCTAAGTCTACGAAGACTGAGCATGGAATAAACTGTCACACAACCTGATCTTTCCAATACTTCAGTATTTGTGATTTTGTCTTGCCACTTAATACCAAGAATTCTTCGCAGACACCGCATATGAAAGCTGTTTAAATTGTTCTCTTGGTGTGAGTAAGTTGTCCAGGTTTCACTGCCATAGAGAAGAGTACTAAGGACACAGGCTTGATAGACAAGGACTTTTGTTTTGGCAGTAAGCTCCCTGTTCTCCCAGACTCTTTTTCTTAACCTGTTCATTGTTGTTGCTGCCTTACCAATCCGGATGTTGATTTCCTGATCTAGGGATAATTTGCTATTTACCACTGATCCTAGATATGTAAAATGGTCTACTATCTCTAGTTCGGCGTCGTCAATAAAGATTGATGGTACCCCATGTGCACCTTGTGACATAATCTGTGTCTTCTTTTTGCTAATTGTTAAACCAAATTCAGAACAAGCATTGGAGAATGCAGATAGTAGACATTGCAATTCTTCCTCAGAGTGGGTCGTAACTGCAGCATCATCTGCAAAAAGCAACTCTCTGATCAGTACCCTCCTAATTTTGGTCTTAGCCTTCAATCTCTGAGCATTGTAGAGGCCGCCATCTGAGCGTGAGTGAATGTATATACCACCATCCTGATCACGAAATGCATATTTCAGTAGAAGTGAAAAGTATATTCCAAAGAGGGTGGGAGCTAGTACACAACCTTGCTTAACTCCACTCTTGATTTCAAATTCTTCAGAAGTTGCACCATCAAACTTGATTATACCCTTGGAACGATTCCACAATGGACAGAAGAGTTGGTGGGCAGCCAATCTTCTTTAGTGCCTTGAACAGACCCTCACGACTGACCAAATCAAATGCCTTTGTGAGGTCGATGAAGGCAATAAACAGTGGTTGATTCTGTTCACGGCATTTTTCTTGCATTTGTCGCAATGAGAATATCATATCAGTGGTAGACCGGTTCTGTCGAAAGCCACACTGTGATTCGGGGTAGACTTGATCTCCTAGGACTTGAAGTCTGCGCAGAACAATTCTGGCAAATACTTTTCCAATAATACACAGAAGTGAGATACCCGTATAGTTGTTGCAGTCGCTCCGATCGCCCTTGTTCTTGTACAGTGTTATGATGCTTGAATCTTTGAAATCCTGTGGGACTTGTCCTTCACGCCAGCATAGCTCTATTAGCTGGTGGATCTGTATAGTGAGTGTGTCTTGCCAACTCCTGATAACCTCTATTGGAATCCCATCCTTACCTGGAGCCTTGCCAGATGCAAGTTCATTTATAGCACACTTAACTTCTGTTATGGTGGGAAGTGTGTCCAGGTGGTCAAGAGTTGGTAGAGCCTCTATGGCGTTGGGGGCATCATCCGCTAGTTTGGTCTCACTTGAGTAAAGCTCCAAATAGTGCTCTACCCATCTGTCCATCTGCCGTTTCTTGTCAGTGATGATTTCTCCAGTCAAGGTTTTCAATGGTGCACTTCTTTTGATCACTGGACCACAGGCTTTCTTTATTCCTTCATACATGCTTCTTATGTCTCCCTTATCACTTGCGATTTGAATGGACTCACATAACTTGATCCAATAATCATTTGCACACTGCCTGGCAGCCTTTTGCACATCCTTCCTAGCTTGCCTTAGCTCACTCAGAGTGTTACGCGTTGGTCTTTCCTTGTTTCTTAAGAGAGCTTTCTTCTTCTTATCAATCAAGGGCTGCAGAGTCTCGCTGTTGGCCGCAAACCAGTCCTGCCTCTTATGATCCACAGTGCCGTAAACCCCTACGGCAGTTTTATAAAGAGTTTCCTTAATTTGACCCCACTTTTCATTTACTGTACAATTTTCTGGTGTATCAGTGAAAGCGTCTTCAAGTTGCTGTTGAAACTGAAAGCACTTTTCAGGATCATGAGTGTTAATAATATTAATCCTGGGGCTAGATTTGTGTTTAGCTGTGTAGATTCTCTTTGGTCTCAGTCTAACCCTTGCAACAACCAAAGAATGATCCGTATCACAGTCAGCACTGTGGTAACTTCGAGTCAATGATATACGGTTCAGATGTTGTCTCCGTGTGATGATGAAGTCCAGCTGGTGCCAATGGCCGGATCTTGGATGTTTCCATGTGACCTTATGCATCTCTTTTGTTTTAAAAAAAGAGTTTGTAATACATAGGTCATTACTGGTGCAATGCTCCAGCAGCCTTTGCCCATTTTCATTCATGCGACCGATGTTGTATTTTCCAAGGCACACTGGCCATGAACTCGAGTCCTTGCCCACACGAGTATTGAAATCACCGAGCATATAAACGTAGTCAGATTTTGGAACTGCCTTGATCACATCTTCCGCCCGAAGCCGTTGGCACAATGTGGGGTGTCGGGTTTGGTAAGCGCCGCCCAACGTTCGGCGCTAACAGAAACCAGGTAGTACCGTCTACTGTTATACGGTAGCTCAGTCATATCTGACTAAGACCTGACTAGTATATATATATATATATATATATATATATATATATATATATATATATATATATATATATAGATATATATATATATATATATATATATATATATATATATATATAAAACGAACGAACGAACGTACAAACTTTCATTTTAAAAGGGTAACAAATTGGGCACGCAGGCCCGTCTTACATTCGGCCCTTCCAATCACTCATCGTTCATTCATCAATAGTGCATGATACATTCGCATAGAAAATAAAAAACATTGTCAAATGAATGTTGTAAACATAAACAATGCATTTTACCATGTTATGACACACATCCCCCACCTATCCACACATCCCCTACCGACCACAAATCCCCCACACACATCCTCTACCCACCAACAAACACCCCCCAGGTCACACATACATGATCCCACCCACCCACCCACACAATCAACCAACACACATCCCCCCCCCCCACACACACAACCCAGGCACCCATACATGCATCAACCCACTCATCCCCCATCCACACACATCCCCCGACCTACAGACATCTCCCCACCTACAGACATCTCCCAACCCATCCCATACCCACACACACTCACCCACTACCACCCAGCCAAGCACACATCTCCCTCCCACACACACATATCTCCCCTTCAACCCACACATCCGCACCTGCACACAATTGCCGCACCCACCCACATATCCCCACTTACACACATTCCATCACCCACACAATCTCCCCCCCCCCCCACTCACACATCCCGCACTGACCCACACATCCCCCACCCATCCCCCAACCTACACACACTCACCCACACACACATCCACCACCATCGCCCCAACCACACACCCCTTAACCACACATTTCCCCCACCCACACACACCCCACCCATACAAACATCTCCCCACCCATACACACATCCACCACACACATACATCCCAACCCCCCCCCCCCCCATCCCCTATTAACCCACACACACACCTCCCACCCACACACACACATCTCCGATCCGCCCACACGCACATCCCCTCTCACACGCACATCCCCCACTCACACACACACATCCACACCCGCCAAAAACCCACACACCCCACAAACCCACACACACACACACACACACACACACATTCCCCCACTCACACGTCCCTGATCCACACATATCCCCACTCACACGCGGACTCACACGCACATGTTCCCACCCACACTCGCATCCCCCCCACAAACACATAACTATCCCACACATATCCCACCCACCCACACTTCCCCTACCCACCCACACATCCTCCACCTGCACATGCATCCCCCACTCACATACACCCCCCCCACCCACACACCCATCCCAACCCACACACATATCTCCTCCCACATACCCCCACCACACAAATACATCCCCCCACACACACCTCCAACACACACATCCCCACACACACACCACACACACATCAACCACCATCTCTTTCTATTTTTCTTTCACACACACTAACTCTCTCATTCTCTCTCTCTCTCTCTCTCTCTCTCTCTCTCTCTCTCTCTCTCTCTAACCCTCTCTCTCTCTCTCTCTCTCTCTCTCTCTCTCTCTCTCTCTCTCTCTCTCATTGTCTCAATCTTTCTCACCCACACTCACTAACTCTCACTCTCTCAAACTCTCTTTTACTCTATCACTCTCACAGAGACACACACACACACACACACACACACACTCTCTCGATTTCTTCAACGCCAACTTCACACGTGTGGTCTAGTGAATCTGCAGACAATGATCCCAAGCTCAAGCTGGACGAACATCACAGTTCAGTAGCCCAATCTGATGAGACTAACACATCATCTTTAATCACTCTTTCCTCAGCCGAACCACACAACCACAACGCCTGTCGTGAACTCATCCAGGCTTTAGAGGACAGGCTAAAAGACTTTATTTCCAACAACACAACTAATATCATTGCCGTGTTTAAAGAAGAAAACGCTCGCCTTCAAAAAGAAATCCGCCTCCTTAAAGAAGAGAAGGACACCTTTAAAACAACAATCCATGCCTTAAAACTAAAGAGTGCACAGTCATTTGACAAAAGTGCACAAACAGGAAGTATTCATAGTGCTGCAGAGATGTGTATGATCAGTGGATGTTCGTCGCAAAATGACATACAGTTAGTTTCCACAGGCTGCAACACTACTAAACCTGTAGAACGCGCACCATCCATCTACCCAATTGATGTGCGTGTCAGCAATAGGTCCCAGGCCTCAAGTGTAGACTCTCCAGCAGCAGACGAGAAGTTAAAGAGCTCAGCCACTACCACTACTGAGCATCAACAACCAGTCCAAACAAGCAACGACTATAATAAACAAGAACGCATGAAAGATGACAGCGATCAGTGGCAAGAAATCAAACGGGCGCGTCAACAGCGTGAAATAACAATGGATGACAGTGCAACTCATGTCGTCATTGGAGACTCTCTGCTCAAGGGAATCTATAGTGACAGCATGTCATCTTCTGACAGCGAAACTACCTCGATCTACCCGCTACCAGGAGCTGACATTGACAGACTGACCTCTACACTGCGGAAATTCAAGACGAATGATAGAATTAGAAGAACAACAGTCCATATCGGTGTCAACAATATTATGAACAATCACATCATAAGCACCTCACAACTCGCTACATTGGAGGTGTTGTTGCGCAAGAAATTTCCTAAAGCATCTATTTTCTTTTCATCAATCATCCCGCCATGTTATGGATTCCAGCGCCGCACTGCCGATGCTGGCAATCTGACTCTACATAAATTTTGTCAAGAAACTAACAATGCTTTCATTAATAATACCCCGTATTTCACATCGCCGTCCGGGGCTCCCAAGAAAAAACTATATAAGGATCAACTACATTGTTCAAAACTAGGAACTAGCATATTAGCGAAGAACATAAAATATCCTGAACGTACACAACAATTAGAACCAGTTTCAGTTACAGGAGTAAACCGATCTTCACCTCCGGCTGTAGCCATCTCTCAGTGTTCAGAAAACACTCAACCTCTGCCCACACCACCCTTGCCTATTCCCCAGGAATACAAGGCTGTAAATAGCGACCCAGGCTCCAATCCCAATGTTGCTAACTATGGTGCATTGTTTCCTCCCTTGCCCATAAAACAGTCTCCACCTAGCATGTCAAAGGGGACACCGTTAAACAATGTTGCGGTGCCCCCGATGCCTGCTTCCAATGTAGGCACTTCCAGTAGCTCTCATAGCAGTGGTCCCTCGTTGGACGGTAATCCACACTCTTATCAGTGGAATTGTCAACTTCAACAGCTAATGCAATACAATCCTGCAGCCTTGCACCAAGCTTTAATGATGTCACTCCATCACAGACATTTTCCTATCCCCTCTAATAGCCGTAACTACCACTAAATAAAGTTTCAAAACCTCTGAAATGTTTCTACCACAAGCGACATCATCTTTTCATTGTGTAATGTTCGCCAATCACGATCAGTGGCTCAACAAAGATGGTCTACATATAGGCCATCTCAACATCTATCATTTGCTCAATAAATTACCTGAGCTTTCAGTAATACTGTGCAAACAGTTCCATGTGTTTGGAATCACAGAAAGTCGTCTCAACGACAAAATAACCGACTCTGAAATCTCTCTTAAGGGGTTTAAAGTAATTCGAAGAGACGCAAATCAAAAATTAGAGACAGGTATTGCTGTATACATTTCAAATTCTCTCAACTGTTCCCGTAGAAGTGATCTCGAGATAGAAGAGATTGAATGTGTTTGGTTAGAGGTGAAGCCAGTCAGCCAGCAACCGTTTCTCATTGGCTACCTATATCGAAATCCCTGTGCTGGGTATAGTTGGTATGACTGTTTCACTACAATGATGGATAGGGTGTTTACAGCAGGTAGAGAAGTCATGATATTAGGTGACTTTAACATAGATATTACTAAATCCAACCAGACATGGGAAAATATCATTCTATCTTACAATTTCAAACAACTAATAAATCGTCCCACAAGAGTTACAGACACCTCCTCAACTATAATTGATCATATATATGTTACTTGTCCAGTTAATATTACCGAATGTTCTGTTCCTGTTAGTGCAGTTAGTGACCATTACCCAATATGTTGTACATGGTCGAAAATTGGGTTCAAAACTCCTAAAAATAAACATTTAAGCATCAAATTTAGAAACTTTAAAGCTCTCAACCAAAATTTATTTTTAGACGACTTAAAAAATGCAGCCCTTGAACATGTTTACCAACTTCCTGATCCGGATGATGCATTAGCTTACTGGACAAAGACAGTCTACAATGTATTTGATAAACATGTGCCAGTCAAAGAAGTTCGAGTCAAGAATCAACATAAGTCCCCGTGGGTCACTAGCGAAGTTCTCGAAATCATGAGAGAACGAGATACAGCACACAAAAATAAAGATTTTATCAATTACCGCAGACTAAGAAATAAAGTTAAATATGAAATTCGTAGGATAAAGAAAGATCATTTCAAAAATTTGATTGTAGATAAATCAAATAATACAAATATATGGAAGGCTATTAACTCGCTAACCAACAAGAAACACGCTTCAGAGTCAGCAATACCAAACTCTATAACATGCGAGGAGTTCAGTTACTTCTTTCAATCAGAAATAGAGAATCTAAAGTCCTCAATACCAGACTCAGTATGTAATTTAAGTTCACTGTCATCATTCTGTGAAGGGAAGTGCTCTAGAAATATTCCCCCTGAGATTGCCTTGATGTCTGTTGCAGAAGTATATAAATATCTCTCGAATCTCAAAGCAACTAATTCAGAAGGCCTAGATGGTATCAGTAATAGAATTCTTCGGTGTGCTGCACCTATTATTAGTGAGTCCGTAACGTTCATATATAACCAGTGCCTATCCAAAAACTACTTTCCATCTGCCTTTAAAGTTGCTAAAGTGTATCCTCTACTTAAAAATGGCTCAACTGATATTAGCGTCTTGGGTAATTATAGACCTATTTCCTTACTATCGTCGCTATCAAAGCCACTAGAAAAACACATGCATAAAATAACACTACATCATTTAATTAACAACGATCTAATAATTGACAGTCAATCTGGGTTTCGACCTAAATATTCTTGCCATAGTGCCCTTACAAAAATGACCGATAACTGGCATCTTTGTATCAACAATGGCAACATTTGTGGAGCAGTATTTGTAGACTTTAAAAAGGCCTTTGATATGGTAGATCATGATATTTTAATTAGGAAATTAAAACACATGAAGACTAGCACCAATATGGTGAACCTAATTACGTCATTTTTATCAGACAGACAACAAGTAGTGTCCTTCAATAACTGTCTATCAAGACCCACACAACTTAATTTTGGGGTGCCTCAGGGCTCAATACTAGGTCCGCTGCTTTTTGCAGTGTATATTAACGATCTTCCTTTATACCTCAATACTTCGTGTGATCTATTTGCGGACGACTGCACTATTTACACAAGTCAAGAGAGCCTTTGTGACTTAGAGAGCTCTTTACAAAACGATCTTGACAACCTTAGTAGATGGAGCAATGAAAATCGCATGTTAATTAACATCGACAAAACCAAATCCATGCTAATAACGACCAGACAAAAACTACAGACCCTAGCCATAACTGGGACACCGCTCGAGCTCCACGTGGACACGTTACCTATAATTAATGTAAATGAACATAAAACATTAGGTCTTTTAATTGACAGACATTTGAACTGGAGCCCTCATGTTCACGCCCTTACCAAGAGAATAGCACAAAAAGTTTACCAACTTGCTAAAATTCAACACTTTTTGGATGAAAGCACACGTAAAATATTCTATGCATCCTATATCCAATCACCTATCGATTATTGTTCCACAGTCTGGGATGGCTGCCCTAAATATAATATGAAACGATTGTGTTCGCTTCAAAACCGCGCTATACGTCTAGTTTCTAGCATAAAGCACGTTGAAAGTAATAAATTATACAGCCAACTAAGACTTCTACCACTTCAAAAGCGCTTCCTTTTTAACAAAGCCAAATTAGTGAATAAAATTATATCTGAAAATACCCCAGAGTATCTTCTACCGTTAATTCAATCTAATGCAATGAACAGTAAGCGCTTAAATTTATTACAGCTTCCTAAGCCTAGATTGGACTTATACAAAACTTGTTTCGCATATTCTGGTGCTCACTTGTGGAATAGCCTTCCATCAGAACTGAAAACACCAATGAGTCCCTACACATTCAACAGAAAACTCTTTCAATACTTACTTCATACCGACTATATGCCTCCATAAGTCACCTACTAGTATCATTTTTCCACTATCATTCTTCACTGTATGTGTGTGAACGAGACAGTGGGTGAGAGAGTGAGTGAGAAAGAGTGTGAGTGGAAGAATCAGTATGAGTGAGAGTGAGAGAGTATGCATGCGCGTGTGCCTGAGTGAGTGTAAAAGTGAGTGAGTGTGTGGACATATGTGTGAGAGATTTAGTTAGAGAATGAGTGAATCTGAGAGAGTGGGTGTGTTGTGTGTCTGCCTGTCTGTGTGATAGAGTGTGAAAGTTAGTGAGTGAGTGTGAGTTAGAGAGTCATCGAGTAAATGAGTGAGTAAGGGAGCGTGAGTGAGTGAGAGAGAATTTGTGGGTATGCGTGTGTGTGCGCGAATGAGTGAGTGTGAGAGCGAGTGAGTGTGTAAAAGAGAGAGCGTGGGTGAATGAGAGAGTGCATGAGAAAGTGTGATGTATGTGTGTGCATGTCTGGATGTGTGTATGGGTGTATATGTGAGTACATGTGTGTATCTTGTGTGACTCTGTGTGTATGTCTGTACGTGTGTTAAGGTGTGCTTTCATGTGTTTATATGCGTTTATATGCATGTGCGTGTGTGTATGTGTGTATGGATGAGTGTGTGTATGTGTGTGTGTGCTCGTGTATGTATTGTATATCTTTGTATGTGTAAGTGTGCATGCATGCAGTGTATGCGAGGGAGTGTATATTCGGGTGTTATGTGAGCACGTGTGAGTAAGTATATGGATGTGTGCAGGTGTGTGTATTGCATGGGTATGATGTGTGTGGGTGTGTGTATGTACATGTGTGTGAGAGAGAAGAGAGAGAGAGAGAGAGAGAGAGAGAGAGAGAGAGAGAGAGAGAGAGAGAGAGAGAGAGAGAGAGAGAGAGAGAGAGAGTTGAGCGCACGCATATCATCTACAATGCTGATCCATATGTTTTGTGTATTCTCATTTTTTTTTCATATTACCATTTTGATGCACTTGATTTTAACATACATAAAATGAATTCATGTAAATTAGTGTAAAGCAAGTGAGAGAGTTAGTGAGTGTAAGTGAGAGAGAGAGAGAGTGAATGAGTGTGAGAGTGTGTGTATGTAAAGAGAGAGAGAGAGAGAGAGAGAGAGAGAGAGAGAGAGAGAGAGAGAGAGAGAGAGAGAGAGAGAGAGAGAGAGAGAGAGAGAGAGACTTCAGTGCTCGCATGTCCTGTAACATGCCATTCCATATTTTTTTTGTATTTTCATCTTTCACATTATCATTTTTATGTATGACACTTGATTTTATCATGTATAATATAACATTACTGTAATGTGAGTGAGAGCGTTAGTGAGAGAGAGAGAGAGAGAGAGAGAGAGAGAGAGAGAGAGAGAGAGAGAGAGAGAGAGAGAGAGAGAGAGAGAGAGAGAGAGAGAGAGAGAGAGAGTTGAATTGCATCCCTAATTTTTAAGTTACAAAATGTATATGTACTATTTTTCTCCATTTTCTTTACAATTTTGGACAATGCTCACGACAATCGTCACTGTATATGTGTGTGTGTAAAGTGTGGGAGTTTGATCATAATAGTAGGTTGGGGGATCGGGGGATGTGTGTGTGGGTGGATTCGTGATGTGTGTGGGTGGGCTCAGGATGTGTGGATGGGCGGGGTGGGTTTGTGTGGGTGGGTGGGGGATTTGTGTGTGGGTGGGTGGGGGATTTGTGTGTGGATGCGTGCGAGATGTATGGGTGTTATGGATTCCAGCGCCGCACTGCCGATGCTGGCAATCTGACTCTACATAAATTTTGTCAAGAAACTAACAATGCTTTCATTAATAATACCCCGTATTTCACATCGCCGTCCGGGGCTCCCAAGAAAAAACTATATAAGGATCAACTACATTGTTCAAAACTAGGAACTAGCATATTAGCGAAGAACATAAAATATCCTGAACGTACACAACAATTAGAACCAGTTTCAGTTACAGGAATAAACCGATCTTCACCTCCGGCTGTAGCCATCTCTCAGTGTTCAGAAAACACTCAACCTCTGCCCACACCACCCTTGCCTATTCCCCAGGAATACAAGGCTGTAAATAGCGACCCAGGCTCCAATCCCAATGTTGCTAACTATGGTGCATTGTTTCCTCCCTTGCCCATAAAACAGTCTCCACCTAGCATGTCAAAGGGGACACCGTTAAACAATGTTGCGGTGCCCCCGATGCCTGCTTCCAATGTAGGCACTTCCAGTAGCTCTCATAGCAGTGGTCCCTCGTTGGACGGTAATCCACACTCTTATCAGTGGAATTGTCAACTTCAACAGCTAATGCAATACAATCCTGCAGCCTTGCACCAAGCTTTAATGATGTCACTCCATCACAGACATTTTCCTATCCCCTCTAATAGCCGTAACTACCACTAAATAAAGTTTCAAAACCTCTGAAATGTTTCTACCACAAGCGACATCATCTTTTCATTGTGTAATGTTCGCCAATCACGATCAGTGGCTCAACAAAGATGGTCTACATATAGGCCATCTCAACATCTATCATTTGCTCAATAAATTACCTGAGCTTTCAGTAATACTGTGCAAACAGTTCCATGTGTTTGGAATCACAGAAAGTCGTCTCAACGACAAAATAACCGACTCTGAAATCTCTCTTAAGGGGTTTAAAGTAATTCGAAGAGACGCAAATCAAAAATTAGAGACAGGTATTGCTGTATACATTTCAAATTCTCTCAACTGTTCCCGCAGAAGTGATCTCGAGATAGAAGAGATAGAATGTGTTTGGCTAAAGGTGCAGCCAGTCAGCCAGCAACCGTTTCTCATTGGATACCTATATCGAAATCCCTGTGCTGGGTATAGTTGGTATGACTGTTTCACTACAATGATGGATAGGGTGTTTACAGCAGGTAGAGAAGTCATGATATTAGGTGACTTTAACATAGATATTACTAAATCCAACCAGACATGGGAAGATATCATTCTATCTTACAATTTCAAACAACTAATAAATCGTCCCACAAGAGTTACAGACACCTCCTCAACTATAATTGATCATATATATGTTACTTGTCCAGTTAATATTACCGAATGTTCTGTTCCTGTTAGTGCAGTTAGTGACCATTACCCAATATGTTGTACATGGTCGAAAATTGGGTTCAAAACTCCTAAAAATAAACATTTAAGCATCAAATTTAGAAACTTTAAAGCTCTCAACCAAAATTTATTTTTAGACGACTTAAAAATGCAGCCCTTGAACATGTTTACCAACTTCCTGATCCGGATGATGCATTAGCTTACTGGACAAAGACAGTCTACAATGTATTTGATAAACATGTGCCAGTCAAAGAAGTTCGAGTCAAGAATCAACATAAGTCCCCGTGGGTCACTAGCGAAGTTCTCGAAATCATGAGAGAACGAGATACAGCACACAAAAATAAAGATTTTATCAATTACCGCAGACTAAGAAATAAAGTTAAATATGAAATTCGTAGGATAAAGAAAGATCATTTCAAAAATTTGATTGTAGATAAATCAAATAATACAAATATATGGAAGGCTATTAACTCGCTAACCAACAAGAAACACGCTTCAGAGTCAGCAATACCAAACTCTATAACATGCGAGGAGTTCAGTTACTTCTTTCAATCAGAAATAGAGAATCTAAAGTCCTCAATACCAGACTCAGTATGTAATTTAAGTTCACTGTCATCATTCTGTGAAGGGAAGTGCTCTAGAAATATTCCCCCTGAGATTGCCTTGATGTCTGTTGCAGAAGTATATAAATATCTCTCGAATCTCAAAGCAACTAATTCAGAAGGCCTAGATGGTATCAGTAATAGAATTCTTCGGTGTGCTGCACCTATTATTAGTGAGTCCGTAACGTTCATATATAACCAGTGCCTATCCAAAAACTACTTTCCATCTGCCTTTAAAGTTGCTAAAGTGTATCCTCTACTTAAAAATGGCTCAACTGATATTAGCGTCTTGGGTAATTATAGACCTATTTCCTTACTATCGTCGCTATCAAAGCCACTAGAAAAACACATGCATAAAATAACACTACATCATTTAATTAACAACGATCTAATAATTGACAGTCAATCTGGGTTTCGACCTAAATATTCTTGCCATAGTGCCCTTACAAAAATGACCGATAACTGGCATCTTTGTATCAACAATGGCAACATTTGTGGAGCAGTATTTGTAGACTTTAAAAAGGCCTTTGATATGGTAGATCATGATATTTTAATTAGGAAATTAAAACACATGAAGACTAGCACCAATATGGTGAACCTAATTACGTCATTTTTATCAGACAGACAACAAGTAGTGTCCTTCAATAACTGTCTATCAAGACCCACACAACTTAATTTTGGGGTGCCTCAGGGCTCAATACTAGGTCCGCTGCTTTTTGCAGTGTATATTAACGATCTTCCTTTATACCTCAATACTTCGTGTGATCTATTTGCGGACGACTGCACTATTTACACAAGTCAAGAGAGCCTTTGTGACTTAGAGAGCTCTTTACAAAACGATCTTGACAACCTTAGTAGATGGAGCAATGAAAATCGCATGTTAATTAACATCGACAAAACCAAATCCATGCTAATAACGACCAGACAAAAACTACAGACCCTAGCCATAACTGGGACACCGCTCGAGCTCCACGTGGACACGTTACCTATAATTAATGTAAATGAACATAAAACATTAGGTCTTTTAATTGACAGACATTTGAACTGGAGCCCTCATGTTCACGCCCTTACCAAGAGAATAGCACAAAAAGTTTACCAACTTGCTAAAATTCAACACTTTTTGGATGAAAGCACACGTAAAATATTCTATGCATCCTATATCCAATCACCTATCGATTATTGTTCCACAGTCTGGGATGGCTGCCCTAAATATAATATGAAACGATTGTGTTCGCTTCAAAACCGCGCTATACGTCTAGTTTCTAGCATAAAGCACGTTGAAAGTAATAAATTATACAGCCAACTAAGACTTCTACCACTTCAAAAGCGCTTCCTTTTTAACAAAGCCAAATTAGTGAATAAAATTATATCTGAAAATACCCCAGAGTATCTTCTACCGTTAATTCAATCTAATGCAATGAACAGTAAGCGCTTAAATTTATTACAGCTTCCTAAGCCTAGATTGGACTTATACAAAACTTGTTTCGCATATTCTGGTGCTCACTTGTGGAATAGCCTTCCATCAGAACTGAAAACACCAATGAGTCCCTACACATTCAACAGAAAACTCTTTCAATACTTACTTCATACCGACTATATGCCTCCATAAGTCACCTACTAGTATCATTTTTCCACTATCATTCTTCACTGTATGTGTGTGAACGAGACAGTGGGTGAGAGAGTGAGTGAGAAAGAGTGTGAGTGGAAGAATCAGTATGAGTGAGAGTGAGAGAGTATGCATGCGCGTGTGCCTGAGTGAGTGTAAAAGTGAGTGAGTGTGTGGACATATGTGTGAGAGATTTAGTTAGAGAATGAGTGAATCCGAGAGAGTGGGTGTGTTGTGTGTCTGCCTGTCTGTGTGATAGAGTGTGAAAGTTAGTGAGTGAGTGTGAGTTAGAGAGTCATCGAGTAAATGAGTGAGTAAGGGAGCGTGAGTGAGTGAGAGAGAATTTGTGGGTATGCGTGTGTGTGCGCGAATGAGTGAGTGTGAGAGCGAGTGAGTGTGTAAAAGAGAGAGCGTGGGTGAATGAGAGAGTGCATGAGAAAGTGTGATGTATGTGTGTGCATGTCTGGATGTGTGTATGGGTGTATATGTGAGTACATGTGTGTATCTTGTGTGACTCTGTGTGTATGTCTGTACGTGTGTTAAGGTGTGCTTTCATGTGTTTATATGCGTTTATATGCATGTGCGTGTGTGTATGTGTGTATGGATGAGTGTGTGTATGTGTGTGTGTGCTCGTGTATGTATTGTATATCTTTGTATGTGTAAGTGTGCATGCATGCAGTGTATGCGAGGGAGTGTATATTCGGGTGTTATGTGAGCACGTGTGAGTAAGTATATGGATGTGTGCAGGTGTGTGTGTTGCGTGGGTATGATGTGTGTGGGTGTGTGTATGTACATGTGTGTGAGAGAGAAGAGAGAGAGAGAGAGAGAGAGAGAGAGAGAGAGAGAGAGAGAGAGAGAGAGAGAGAGAGAGAGAGAGTTGAGCGCCCACATGTCATCTAACATGCTGATCCATATGTTTTGTGTATTCTCATTTTTTTTTCATATTACCATTTTGATGCACTTGATTTTAACATACATAAAATGAATTCATGTAAATTAGTGTAAAGCAAGTGAGAGAGTTAGTGAGTGTAAGTGAGAGAGAGAGAGTGAATGAGTGTGAGAGTGTGTGTATGTAAAAGAGAGAGAGAGAGAGAGAGAGAGAGAGAGAGAGAGAGAGAGAGAGAGAGAGAGAGAGAGAGAGAGAGAGACTTCAGTGCTCGCATGTCCTGTAACATGCCATTCCATATTTTTTTTGTATTTTCATCTTTCACATTATCATTTTTTATGTATGACACTTGATTTTATCATGTATAATATAACATTACTGTAATGTGAGTGAGAGCGTTAGTGAGAGAGAGAGAGAGAGAGAGAGAGAGAGAGAGAGAGAGAGAGAGAGAGAGAGAGAGAGAGAGAGAGAGAGAGAGAGAGAGAGTTGAATTGCATCCCTAATTTTTAAGTTACAAAATGTATATGTACTATTTTTCTCCATTTTCTTTACAATTTTGGACAATGCTCACGACAATCGTCACTGTATATGTGTGTGTGTAAAGTGTGGGAGTTTGATCATAATAGTAGGTTGGGGGATCGGGGGATGTGTGTGTGGGTGGATTCGTGATGTGTGTGGGTGGGCTCAGGATGTGTGGATGGGCGGGGTGGGTTTGTGTGGGTGGGTGGGGGATTTGTGTGTGGGTGGGTGGGGGATTTGTGTGTGGATGCGTGCGAGATGTATGGGTGTTATGGATTCCAGCGCCGCACTGCCGATGCTGGCAATCTGACTCTACATAAATTTTGTCAAGAAACTAACAATGCTTTCATTAATAATACCCCGTATTTCACATCGCCGTCCGGGGCTCCCAAGAAAAAACTATATAAGGATCAACTACATTGTTCAAAACTAGGAACTAGCATATTAGCGAAGAACATAAAATATCCTGAACGTACACAACAATTAGAACCAGTTTCAGTTACAGGAGTAAACCGATCTTCACCTCCGGCTGTAGCCATCTCTCAGTGTTCAGAAAACACTCAACCTCTGCCCACACCACCCTTGCCTATTCCCCAGGAATACAAGGCTGTAAATAGCGACCCAGGCTCCAATCCCAATGTTGCTAACTATGGTGCATTGTTTCCTCCCTTGCCCATAAAACAGTCTCCACCTAGCATGTCAAAGGGGACACCGTTAAACAATGTTGCGGTGCCCCCGATGCCTGCTTCCAATGTAGGCACTTCCAGTAGCTCTCATAGCAGTGGTCCCTCGTTGGACGGTAATCCACACTCTTATCAGTGGAATTGTCAACTTCAACAGCTAATGCAATACAATCCTGCAGCCTTGCACCAAGCTTTAATGATGTCACTCCATCACAGACATTTTCCTATCCCCTCTAATAGCCGTAACTACCACTAAATAAAGTTTCAAAACCTCTGAAATGTTTCTACCACAAGCGACATCATCTTTTCATTGTGTAATGTTCGCCAATCACGATCAGTGGCTCAACAAAGATGGTCTACATATAGGCCATCTCAACATCTATCATTTGCTCAATAAATTACCTGAGCTTTCAGTAATACTGTGCAAACAGTTCCATGTGTTTGGAATCACAGAAAGTCGTCTCAACGACAAAATAACCGACTCTGAAATCTCTCTTAAGGGGTTTAAAGTAATTCGAAGTGACGCAAATCAAAAATTAGAGACAGGTATTGCTGTATACATTTCAAATTCTCTCAACTGTTCCCGTAGAAGTGATCTCGAGATAGAAGAGATTGAATGTGTTTGGTTAGAGGTGAAGCCAGTCAGCCAGCAACCGTTTCTCATTGGCTACCTATATCGAAATCCCTGTGCTGGGTATAGTTGGTATGACTGTTTCACTACAATGATGGATAGGGTGTTTACAGCAGGTAGAGAAGTCATGATATTAGGTGACTTTAACATAGATATTACTAAATCCAACCAGACATGGGAAGATATCATTCTATCTTACAATTTCAAACAACTAATAAATCGTCCCACAAGAGTTACAGACACCTCCTCAACTATAATTGATCATATATATGTTACTTGTCCAGTTAATATTACCGAATGTTCTGTTCCTGTTAGTGCAGTTAGTGACCATTACCCAATATGTTGTACATGGTCGAAAATTGGGTTCAAAACTCCTAAAAATAAACATTTAAGCATCAAATTTAGAAACTTTAAAGCTCTCAACCAAAATTTATTTTTAGACGACTTAAAAAATGCAGCCCTTGAACATGTTTACCAACTTCCTGATCCGGATGATGCATTAGCTTACTGGACAAAGACAGTCTACAATGTATTTGATAAACATGTGCCAGTCAAAGAAGTTCGAGTCAAGAATCAACATAAGTCCCCGTGGGTCACTAGCGAAGTTCTCGAAATCATGAGAGAACGAGATACAGCACACAAAAATAAAGATTTTATCAATTACCGCAGACTAAGAAATAAAGTTAAATATGAAATTCGTAGGATAAAGAAAGATCATTTCAAAAATTTGATTGTAGATAAATCAAATAATACAAATATATGGAAGGCTATTAACTCGCTAACCAACAAGAAACACGCTTCAGAGTCAGCAATACCAAACTCTATAACATGCGAGGAGTTCAGTTACTTCTTTCAATCAGAAATAGAGAATCTAAAGTCCTCAATACCAGACTCAGTATGTAATTTAAGTTCACTGTCATCATTCTGTGAAGGGAAGTGCTCTAGAAATATTCCCCCTGAGATTGCCCTTGATGTCTGTTGCAGAAGTATATAAATATCTCTCGAATCTCAAAGCAACTAATTCAGAAGGCCTAGATGGTATCAGTAATAGAATTCTTCGGTGTGCTGCACCTATTATTAGTGAGTCCGTAACGTTCATATATAACCAGTGCCTATCCAAAAACTACTTTCCATCTGCCTTTAAAGTTGCTAAAGTGTATCCTCTACTTAAAAATGGCTCAACTGATATTAGCGTCTTGGGTAATTATAGACCTATTTCCTTACTATCGTCGCTATCAAAGCCACTAGAAAAACACATGCATAAAATAACACTACATCATTTAATTAACAACGATCTAATAATTGACAGTCAATCTGGGTTTCGACCTAAATATTCTTGCCATAGTGCCCTTACAAAAATGACCGATAACTGGCATCTTTGTATCAACAATGGCAACATTTGTGGAGCAGTATTTGTAGACTTTAAAAAGGCTTTGATATGCTAGATCATGATATTTTAATTAGAAAATTAAAACACATGAAGACTAGCACCAATATGGTGAACCTAATTACGTCATTTTTATCAGACAGACAACAAGTAGTGTCCTTCAATAACTGTCTATCAAGACCCACACAACTTAATTTTGGGGTGCCTCAGGGCTCAATACTAGGTCCGCTGCTTTTTGCAGTGTATATTAACGATCTTCCTTTATACCTCAATACTTCGTGTGATCTATTTGCGGACGACTGCACTATTTACACAAGTCAAGAGAGCCTTTGTGACTTAGAGAGCTCTTTACAAAACGATCTTGACAACCTTAGTAGATGGAGCAATGAAAATCGCATGTTAATTAACATCGACAAAACCAAATCCATGCTAATAACGACCAGACAAAAACTACAGACCCTAGCCATAACTGGGACACCGCTCGAGCTCCACGTGGACACGTTACCTATAATTAATGTAAATGAACATAAAACATTAGGTCTTTTAATTGACAGACATTTGAACTGGAGCCCTCATGTTCACGCCCTTACCAAGAGAATAGCACAAAAAGTTTACCAACTTGCTAAAATTCAACACTTTTTGGATGAAAGCACACGTAAAATATTCTATGCATCCTATATCCAATCACCTCTCGATTATTGTTCCACAGTCTGGGATGGCTGCCCTAAATCTAATATGAAACGATTGTGTTCGCTTCAAAACCGCGCTATACGTCTAGTTTCTAGCATAAAGCACGTTGAAAGTAATAAATTATACAGCCAATCTAAGACTTCTACCACTTCAAAAGCGCTTCCTTTTTAACAAAGCCAAATTAGTGAATAAAATTATATCTGAAAATACCCCAGAGTATCTTCTACCGTTAATTCAATCTAATGCAATGAACAGTAAGCGCTTAAATTTATTACAGCTTCCTAAGCCTAGATTGGACTTATACAAAACTTGTTTCGCATATTCTGGTGCTCACTTGTGGAATAGCCTTCCATCAGAACTGAAAACACCAATGAGTCCCTACACATTCAACCGAAAACTCTTTCAATACTTACTTCATACCGACTATATGCCTCCATAAGTCACCTACTAGTATCATTTTTCCACTATCATTCTTCACTATATGTGTGTGAACGAGACAGTGGGTGAGAGAGTGAGTGAGAAAGAGTGTGAGTGGAAGAATTAGTATGAGTGAGAGTGAGAGAGTATGCATGCGCGTGTGCCTGAGTGAGTGTAAAAGTGAGTGAGTGTGTGGACATATGTGTGAGAGATTTAGTTAGAGAATGAGTGAATCTGAGAGAGTGGGTGTGTTGTGTGTCTGCCTGTCTGTGTGATAGAGTGTGAAAGTTAGTGAGTGAGTGTGAGTTAGAGAGTCATCGAGTAAATGAGTGAGTAAGGGAGCGTGAGTGAGTGAGAGAGAATTTGTGGGTATGCGTGTATGTGCGCGAATGAGTGAGTGTGAGAGCGAGTGAGTGTGTAAAAGAGAGAGCGTGGGTGAATGAGAGAGTGCATGAGAAAGTGTGATGTATGTGTGTGCATGTCTGGATGTGTGTATGGGTGTATATGTGAGTACATGTGTGTATCTTGTGTGACTCTGTGTGTATGTCTGTACGTGTGTTAAGGTGTGCTTTCATGTGTTTATATGCGTTTATATGCATGTGCGTGTGTGTATGTGTGTATGGATGAGTGTGTGTATGTGCTCGTATATGTATTGTATATCTTTGTATGTGTAAGTGTGCATGCATGCAGTGTATGCGAGGGAGTGTATATTCGGGTGTTATGTGAGTACGTGTGAGTAAGTATATGGATGTGTGCAGGTGTGTGTGTTGCATGGGTATGATGTGTGTGGGTGTGTGTATGTACATGTGTGTGAGAGAGAAGAGAGAGAGAGAGAGAGAGAGAGAGAGAGAGAGAGAGAGAGAGAGAGAGAGAGAGAGAGAGAGAGAGTTGAGCGCACACATGTCATCTAACATGCTGATCCATATGTTTTGTGTATTCTCATTTTTTTTTCATATTTCCATTTTGATGCACTTGATTTTAACATGCATAAAATGAATTCATGTAAATTACTGTAAAGCAAGTGAGAGAGTTAGTGAGTGTAAGTGAGAGAGAGAGAGTGAATGAGTGTGAGAGTGTGTGTATGTAAAGAGAGAGAGAGAGAGAGAGAGAGAGAGAGAGAGAGAGAGAGAGAGAGAGAGAGAGAGAGAGAGAGAGAGAGAGAGAGAGAGAGAGAGAGACTTCAGTGCTCGCATGTCCTGTAACATGCCATTCCATATTTTTTTTGTATTTTCATCTTTCACATTATCATTTTTTTGATTTTATCATGTATAATATAACATTACTGTAATGTGAGTGAGAGCGTTAGTGAGAGAGAGAGAGAGAGAGAGAGAGAGAGAGAGAGAGAGAGAGAGAGAGAGAGAGAGAGAGAGAGAGAGAGAGACAGAGAGAGAGAGAGAGAGAGAGAGAGAGTTGAATTGCATCCCTAATTTTTAAGTTACACAATGTATATGTACTATTTTTCTCCATTTTCTTTACAGTTTTGCGACAATGCTCACGACAATCGTCACTGTATGTGTGTGTAAAGTGTGGGAGTTTGATCATAATAGTAGGTTGGGGGATCGGGGGATGTGTGTGTGGGTGGATTCGTGATGTGTGTGGGTGGGCTCAGGATGTGTGGGTGGGTTTGTGTGGGTGGTTGGGAGATTTGTGTGTGGGTGGGTGGGGGATTTGTGTGTGGATGCGTGCGAGATGTATGGGTGTATGGGGAGATGTGTTTGTGGGTGGGGATGTGTGTTTGTCTAGGTGGTTGTGGGTGAGTGGGTGGAGGAGGATATGTTGGTGGATGATTGATGGTGTGTTGTGGTGGGATGGGTGGGGGTATATGTGTGGGTGGGGAGATGTGGGTGTGGGGATATGTGGTGGGTGGGAGATGTGTGCAGGTGGGGGTGGTTGTGGGTTTGGGGATGTGTGTGTGGGTGAGAATGTGTGTGGGGGATGTGTGTGGGTTGGGGGAGGGGTGCGTGATGGGTGTGGGTGATGGATTTGGAGATGTGTGTGTGGGTGGGGGATATGTCTGGCTGGGTGGGGGTGTGTGTGGCTGGATGGAGGATGTATGTGTGGGTAGTGAGGGTGATTGTAGTTGGGGGATGTGTGGATGGGTAGGATATGTGTGGATAGATGTGTATGTGTGGGTGAGGGATGTGTCTTTGGGATGTGTGTGGGTGTGGTATTGTGTGGGAGGGGAGCTGGGTGCGGATAAATGATGTTTGTGTGGGTGGGAGAAGGTGTGGTTGGGTTTGTGGGTGGGTGAAGGATGTGTGTGAGGGTGGGGGATGTGTGCTTAGATGGGTGGTTGGGATGTGTGAGTGTGGGTGGGTAGATAGGAGATGTATGTGTTGATGAGTGGGTAAGGGATGTGTGGGTGTTAGTGGTTGAGGGATAAGTACGTGTGTCTAGGGATGTGTGAGGGGATGAATGTATGGGTTGTGTGTGCGTGGATGGGAGGTGTGTGTTTGTGAATGGGGAATGTGTTGGTGGGTGGGGATGTGTGTGAGGGATGTTTGTATGGGTGGGGAGATTGTGCGTGGGTGGGGATGTGTGTGTGTGTATGGGTAGGGGTGTGTGGTTAAGGGATGTGTGGCTGGGGGAATGGGTGGATGAAGGATGTGTGGTTGGGTGGAGGATGTGTGGTTGGGTAGAGGATGTGTGGGTGGGTGATTGTATATGAGTAAGGGTGTGTGGTTAAGGGATGTTTGGTTGGGGGATGGGTGGGTAGAGGATGTGTGGGTGGGTAGAGGATATGTGGGTGGGTGAGTGTGTGCAGGTTAGGAGATGGTGGGGGATGTTTGTAGTGTGGGCTCGGGATCTGTGAGTGGGCTGGGGGAGATGGGAGATTATGTGGGTGAGTGCGGAATTTGTGTGTGGGTAGGTGCGGAATATGTGAGTTGACGGGGAGATGTGTGTGTGGCTGAGGAATGTGTGTTTGGTTGGGTGGTTGGAGGTGTGTGGGTGGAGGGGGATATTGGGTGAGTGATTGTTGGTGGGAAATGGGACGGGTAGAGGATATGTGAGTGGGTGGGGAGATGTGTGTAGGTGGGGGATGTGTGGGTTATTGAATGTATGTGTGCTTGGGGTGTGGGTGGATGGGATGTGTGGTGGGTGAGAGGTGTGTGTGGGTGGGGAGATGTGTAGGTGTAGGGATGTGGTGGATGGGTGGGGGAATGTATTATATGTGTGTGTGGTTGGGTGGGGGAGTTGGAGTGAATGGGGGATGTGTGTGTGTGTGTGTGTGTGTGTGTGTGTGTGTGTGTGTGTGTGTGTGTGTGTGTGTGTGTGTGGGTGGGTGGTGGATGTGTCTCATAACATAGTAATATGCATTGTTTATGTTTACAAAATTCATGTGACAATGTTTTTTCCTATGCACTGTTGATGAAAGAAAGATGAGTGATTGGAAGGGCCGAATGTAAGACGGGCCTGCGTGCCCAATTTGTTACCCTTTGAAAATAAAGTCTGTTCGTTCGTTCGTTCGTTCGTTCTCTCTCGCTCTCGTTGTCTCATATTTACTCTCTCACTCACACTCTCTCTTACAAGCTCTCTCTCTCTCTCTCTCTCTCTCTCTCTCTCTCTCTCTCTCTCCTCTCTCTCTCTCTCTCTCACTCAAACATACATAGTGAAAAATTATAGATAGATAGATAGATAGATAGATAGATAGATAGATAGATAGATAGATAGATAGATAACTGGATTCATATATGGGTTGATAGACAGACAGACGTGTAGATAGATAGATAGATAGATAGATAGATAGATAGATAGATAGATAGATAGATAGATAGATAGATAGATAGGCAGGCAGACAGGCGAACATACAGACAAACATATAGATAGATAGATAGATAGACAGACAGACAGACAGACAGACAGATAGATAGATAGATAGATAGATAGATAGATAGATAGATAGATAGATAGATAGATAGACAGACAGACAGACAGACAGACAGACAGATAGATAGATAGATAGATAGATAGATAGATAGATAGATGGAAGGATGGATGGATGGATGGATGGATGGATGGATGGATGGATAGATAGATAGATAGATAGATAGATTGATAGATAGATAGATAGATAGATAGATAGACAGACAGACAGACAGACAGACAGACAGACAGACAGACAGACAGACAGACAGACAGACAGACAGGACTGATTTTCTCGTGTGACTGTCTACAGATGTATCTAGAAAAATGTAAAAAAATCGATAAGAACTTGGTCAGAATGTTCCGAAATTGCAAGAGATGTCGTCAATTAAAAGAGATTGAGAATCCCTGACTGAACTAGAAACCGCTAATATTGTGGATTGTGTGGAGTTTCATAGGCACACGACATATGGATGTGACATTAAAATTGATGCGACTGCCAAAGGTAGATTGGCAGGATAAGGAAATGACTAGCCAATAAATGAAAGTCCCTTTTCATATTGTCTTAATAATGATAATCACGCGACAAAAATGTTGTGGACATTAAACAAAGTATGCTTTACATGTTGCCAGCGGTTTCCAAACTATTTGTCTGTAGGGTCTGTGAGGTAGATGTTAACTGTCGTAGGATGTTACATTTGATTTCTTTAGTAAACAATTAAACGATATGTTAAGCATTTGTGTGTGTGTGTGTGTGTGTGTGTGTGTGTGTTTATGTATATGTGAGTGTGTGTTTATGTGTGTGTATTTGTGTGTGTGTATGTGTGTGCGTGTGTGTATGTGTGTGTGTGTTTATGTATATGTGTGTATGTTTATGTGTGTGTATTTATGTGTATGTGTGCGTGTGTATGTGTGTGTGCGTGTGTGTGTATGTGTGTGTGTGTGTGGTAAAGCGTCATGTTTATCGCACACGGATATATTAATGAGGGTGCCGGTCTCCTCCCACGGATCACATGCGGTGAATCTTAGTGTAGTGCACGAACTCCTTTCTTTTGTTAAAAGTCAAGCAAGCGACCCATATGTTTTATAGAGCAATCGGCACTCAATGGGTGAAGTGGGCAATATTCCACTCATCATATCATCTCATATCATCTCATCATCATTTCATCTCTTCATCATCTCATCTAATCAAATCTCATCTCATCATCATCTCATCTCATCTAATCATCACCTCATCTCATCTAATCATCATCTTTTCTCATCTAATTTCACCATCTTCTTTTCTCATCTCATCTCGTCTCATCTCATCATCATCACATCTCATCTAATCATCATCTTTTTTCATCATCTCAACGCATCATCTCATTTCGTCACATCATCATCCTTTTTAATCTCATCTCATCATAATCCCATTTCATCTCATCTTGTTCCTATTGTACCTTGCGATGTCGAGGTGAAGTATAGACAGCGGGGTAGTACCCGTTTATGGGCTTCATATATCGAGATTCCCAAGGACCTGCTATTTCCTCTGTCCATCGTTTAAATGGCCGGTCTCGTCTTCTAGTTCTGTTTGGTCTGTACATCACTGCTTGTTGCGGTATACTGTTAGTTGGTAACCTTCTCTCTTCTTAATACCTTGTGTTGGTTTTCATACAATGGTATGAGTGCCGGTCGTTCAGAAAGCAGTGTCAAACTACTAAACTTAAACTTGGCAATAAATCACAAAACAGCCAAAAATGCTGGGGTAAAGGATATGCAACTAACTTTTAACTTTTAATACCTTGAGTATTCTTCTCGGAATCTCATTTTTTTTAAAATTTGTCTTTTCTCCTTTTCTGTCATCTTCTCATTATGCTGCCTCTATTCTCTTTGAGCAGTAGGAATAAAAATCCCCTACAGCAGAACGGATCCAGTATAACATTTCAATACTCTCTCTGATATTCATTGACACTCTGGGTATTAAGTAAGATACTTGTAATCTTCTGAAATACAGCTGTTACTTGGCCTTTTATGCTCATAACCTCTGTACTAATTTCTGTCTTAACCTCTCTCTTAACCTTTGTCCCTTAACCCCTGTCTCTTAACCGTTGTTTTTTAACCTCTGCCTCTTAACGTATGTATCTTAACCTCTGTCTCTTAACCCCTGTATCTTAACCTCTGTCTTAACCTCTGTCTTTTAACCTGTATCTCTTAACCTCTGTCTCTTAACCTTTGTCTTAACCTCTGTCGTAACCTGTCTTTTAACCTCTGTCATAACCTTTGTCTCTTAACTTCTGTCTTAACCTTTGCCTCTTAACCTCTGTCGTAACCTCTGCTTCTTAACGTATATCCTTCCATCCGATGCTAAGATTATTAGTTAGTTGCAATTGTTTTACAGCACGTTGCAGACAACCCCAGCATTTATTGCCTGTTTGTGATTTTACCAGCCAATTTTAGTTCAGTAGTTTGCCATTACTTTCTGCTCTGCCGACGCCTTATACCATCTAAATCAACGCAAAGCTGTCTGCTTTTACATCACCCGCGTCTGATTTCGAAGCCTCGACTCCCCATGTCGTGGAATGATAAAACCGCGCGTCTCACTATCCCCTAAAACAGCACTGGTTGTCTAAAGACTGCCCCCGATTATTTGAATGTGTTGACCTGGTTCAACCTTCATAATCCGGCTTGTCAAATTCATGATGAGATGGCGGGGGATGTATGATTGATGGACGTGCACCAGTTTCTTGGGTCTGGAGAGAAGTAACAAGGTGAGAAAACCGCGGATGAGACAAAAGGGATAGACAATAGGGACATGAGAATAATGAACGTTCTGTAACTGGAGTCTAAATCGCAGTGATATTACAGAAGCCCGGAGAAGGCGTTTTTTAAAACTGTAACTTCTGGTTTACTGGAGACGAGAAGTGGTGTGTTGTCTACAGAAGTGCAAGGTAATGGTTTCTAGTATAGGATGAATGACTCTGTCTGTCTGTCTGTCTGTCTGTCTGTCTGTCTGTCTGTCTGTCTGTCTGTCCAGCTCATCATCATCATCATCATCATCATCATCATCATCATCATCATCATCATCATCGTCATCATCATCATCATCATCATCATCATCATCATCATCATCATCATCATCATCATAATCATCATCATCATCATCATCATCATCAAATGGGCGATCATGTTTCTCCACATCTTGCAATCAGTTAGTATTTAACTTTCTGCTGTCACAGACAGTTTATGTTCAACATTCCACTGTCCCTTGCAGGTCACATATTATCGCATGCTATCTAAAAAGTTGCTACTCAAACTGCTGCTGCCTCAGGCAGTTGCTACTCAACATCATGATATACGAGACAACTAGAAACCAACATGTTGATATTCCAGATAGCTGGTATTTAAATCCACCTTCTCAGTTGGCCCAGACAATTGCTGCTCAATCTCCTGCTGTCCTAGACAGTTGCTCTACTATACGCTGTCCGAGGCACTTGTCATCAAACTCCCGCTGTCCTGGACAGTTGCTAATCAACACTCGAATTTCCATTCTCGTGCTTTGTGGGGGTGTCGGGTTTGCCAACGTCAATATTGTTGCCGTAACATCGTTATGATTATTACTATTTTCCATTTAACTGTCAAAATCTGTCAGGTATTGCCAATATGGTACCTTGCTGTGTATGGATGGCAGAGGGGTCTTTGAGCCTGAGGAATTAAGGCCGCCTGGCTAGTGCAGCCGCCGCGAACTGTGCAGGTTTGGATTTTCTATTTGCCCCAGACAGAAAAAAAACCCACACCTTACCGAGGAAATGAACCCTGGTCTCCCGAAGGAGAATCCGGCATTCTAGTCAATCGGCCAGGCGCTCCTCTGTTATTACTTTCATCATCACCATCATCACC
Source organism: Cepaea nemoralis (assembly GCA_014155875.1). Lineage (NCBI taxonomy): Eukaryota > Metazoa > Mollusca > Gastropoda > Stylommatophora > Helicidae > Cepaea > Cepaea nemoralis. The sequence goes on along the minus strand of JACEFZ010024936.1, from coordinate 116,013 downwards.
ACAACCACCAGCTTGATCCTCCACCACTTAATCAGAATAACTCGGCTATTATTATAATAATTATCATTTTTATTATTATGAGTATCATTAGAGCTATTAAAACCATTATTATCGTTATTTATTGCGACTGTTATTATTCACCATCATCATCCAGTGCCTTACCGTTTGTCGTGGGCGATCAGGCCTCTCCACAAATTGCGATCTACAACGGCATGGATCACTTCGTGTGTTGACTTCCTTCTCTGCCATGGCATAAGACTGTCAAGAATCTTCTCACGCTGTCTTCCTCTATATCTCTTTCCGCAGTTCTTTCTGGTTGTCACATGTTCCAGTTTTTTTCTTTTCATAACGTGGCCAAAGAACGATGACTACTTCTTTCTGATGTTTGTGATAAGTTGTCATTGCGAATCAGCTTCCCTTTAAACATCTAGATTGTCCATTTTGGCTACCCAATTAAGGTTTATCATTCTTCTATAATACCACATCTCCAAGGCTTCTGTTGATTTTTTTCATCTATTTCCTAATTAAACCGTGAATAATAATAATAACAGGGAATTTGTCCGCACTGTTAACAGGAAAAACATCACTGTTATTATTATTAATAATATTATTACTATTACCTATTATTATCGTTACACATGTTATGTTTTGTTTTCAGATGGCTCAAAGTTTAGCAACATCTGAATCTGAAATTGGGGGGACCATTTTCCTGTTTGCAGACCCGGAACCCGAAGTCCCAAAGACAAAGCGGTGGTGGGAAAAGTTAAAGTTTAAATGTTGCACCTTGACCCCATTCTGGAAACAAGATGACCCTGAAGATAAAAGGAAAGCACTAGTGAAAAAGAATGGTGCCTACAGGTACGTAGGTTCTACCTTCATTTCTTTAGAATTTACATCAGCCTTAGGTTTCTTTTCCTTTTTCGAAGGGAGTATTTCCAGTGCTTATAGTCGTCACATAAATACTTCCGATGTGCTTTACAAGCTACATCATAATCAAAACCATCATCATCATCATTATCTTCCACTTTTAACGTCAAGCTAGTAGGGAGGAATAGTTGACCTTCCAGCGCCCGATGGGTGGCACTGGATAGTGTCATTCCGTGTGATTGTTCAGTACCTTTGCTCGGGTATCCTTTTGCTTTCCTATCAGATCTTCTTAGATGTAGCACCAGTGCTGGTAGTTGATGGTTTTGAATGGCGAGATGGCCAAACAATATTTTATCTTCTGCATTTCAATATGTGTGTTTATCTCACTGTCTGTTTGACAACATCATTTGATTGTCAGTTTTGATAGCTATTCTCAAACATCTCATCTTGCAGGTTTTGATTTTGCGTAAGTGTGATTTGAAATTAAATATCTGTAGTAAATACACTCAATGGCAAACTATTTAGCGTAATATCTACTGAGCCAAGACATCAACAACAGCTGAAAATATGCTGGTGTTGACTACAATGTCCTGTAAAGGATATGCGAAAAAAAAGTAAATACACTGTGGCGTCATAGTTGTTAACATAATGTTTATCTTCTTCTTCTTCGTTACAGCATTCATGTTACAACGTGTTGTTTTCCATGCGAATTAAACATGCGCAATAGATAATTGAAGTGCGAAAGATGACTGTTTGGAAGGGCCGAGTGTAAGACTGGCCTGTGTGATCAATTTGTAACCCTTTCGTACTTCTTTCGAAGGGAGTGCCACACAACACGTTCATCACCATCCTGTATCGTGCCAATAAGCGAGCGCGGTCATGTTTCGCCATCTCACACGATTACCAGAGTCATGGTTCAGCTCTGTGGTCTGGTCCTTGTCTCGACCATACCACGTGTCCAAGCCATCCAGGTATTTACTTCTCTGTCTTCCCCTAGTTCTTTTCCCCTCAATCTAGCCAGTTGTCACCAAGTTCTCCAATGTATTTCTTCTCGTAACGTGTCCAAATATTGTGACTGTCTACGTCTAATTCTCTAATCTGTTTACAGTTTCATCTGTTTCTTGTAGGACCTGCTCATTGTTTTTTCTGTCTGTCCATGGTATTCTTTGCATTTTACGCAGAAACTACACACCTGTAATAAGATGTTATTCAGCTTGTCCGCTTATTGTCTACACTTCACATCCATACAAAAATACAGATTCAATGTAGCACTTCAACACTCTTTTTCTCTTTGTAAATGACATATTTTTATTGGTCAGTATGTTTTTCATCTTGCAAAAGGCTTTATTCTCCTTGGCGATTCTTTGCTCTAATTTCTACATCTTCCATAAGATGTTATGACTGTACCAAGATAACTGTACCGATTCACTTGTTTAAGAATATCACCATGTACTTGTATATTTCATTGTGGTATTTCATTCTTCCTAGTGACGACCATAATCTGTGTCTTCTTACAATTTAATTCTAACCCTAGATGTTCACTGTGTGTAACAACCGCATCTATTAAATGTTGCAGATTCTGCTCATTGTCTGCAATCAATTCTGTATGATCTGCATATCTAATGTTATTGATGCATCGTCCCCCAATGGTGATTACTCTCATATCTTCTAGATTTCTGAAAATATTTTCACTGTATAGGGAACAATTTCTGGAGACATGACACACCAAGTTAAGTACCTCAAAGGATGATATGTGCAACTACAGCACACATTTCTTTAAGATTTGCTTCGTCCAGAGTCTAAACAGATTCCACAACCGGTAATGGACTTACCCGTGGGCAGATTTTCTCAAGCTAACAATCATACCAGGATAGCGGCATCGACCTTTTACCCCTGGTCAATCCAGCCAAACCTAAGTACCAGAAAATCTCATGGGAAGTAAAACAGGCCATTGTTATACTGACCATATCACCCATCCATGATCGAAAGGTATTACATTATGAGATTAGCGCCATATATGTATTTAATACGCCCGATTGTCCTGTAGTTGACTTACTTTGACTAGCTGTGGACAGATAGATTGTCCTGTAGTTGACTTACTTTGACTAGCTGTGGACAGATAGATTGTCCTGTAGTTGATTTACTTTGACTTACTGTGGACAGATTGACTGATTGATTGATTGATTGATTGACTGTCCTGTAGTTGATTTACCTTGACTTACTGTAGTTGACTTACTTTGACTTACTGTAAACAGATAGATTGTCCTGTAGTTGACTTACTTTGACTAGCTGTGGACAGATAGATTTTCCTGTAGTTGACTTACTTTGACTAGCTGTAGACAGATAGATTGACTTATAGTTGACTTACTTTGACATGCTGTGGACAGATAGATTTTCCTGTAGTTGACTTACTTTGACATCTGTGGACAGATAAATTGCTCTTTAGTTTACCTATTTTGACTAGCTCTGGACAGATAGATTGACCTGTAGTTTTCTTACTTTAACTAGCTGTGGACAGATAGATTGACACGTAGTTTACTTACTTTGACGTCTGTGGACAGACAGATTGCTGTGGAGGTGACTTACTTTTACTTGCTTTGGACAGTTTTCAATGGAGTTATCCTCTCTCCAAATCCGTAGTCAGGATTTGTTTCCCATTAACTTTGTAAGGACAGTCTTACAGTCTGCCTTTTGCGATGATCTGTAATTTTAGTGGGGAATTTTTGTGTTGGTGTGCTGGCAGCGGCCTTATGCATGTGTGTCTGTGGGTGTTGTTGGTTTTTCGGGACTGCTGTCTGCTCCACTTTTCACATAGGGCATTAAGGAGCATTTTGTGTGGTATTGACTGACCAAGGAACGGGCATTATGGGTGACCTTTAGCCGTGAAGTTGAAACCACGACTAAAGGCTAACTAAATCTTACAGTCTTCTTGTTCCAAGTTACAAATGATTTGTCTATAGTGATTCCCCCCAAACTTGTCAAATTTCTCTTGTATTTCCCTCACGTTTTCCTCTTAGTTTTCTAGCAATTTCTTCAGACGTTTTACTTTTCTCTAGTATTTCCCACAGACCTCTTCCTTTTGGATAGTATTTCCTTCAAACATTTTCCTTTTCTCTCCCAGAGTCTGTCTCTAGTATTTACCCCAAATTGCTATCTTTGCTCTAGTAGTTCCCCCAGATTACTTTATTTTCTCGAGTATTTCCCCCAGACTGCTTGCTTTTCTCTAGTATTTCCACCAAACTACTTTCTCTTCTCTAGTATTTCCCAAGAACTTTTGCTTTTATCTAGTATTTCCCCCCAGATTACTTTCTTTTCTCTAGTATTCTCCCCAGACTTCTTGCTTTTCTATAGTATTCCACCCACATTACTTTACATTCTCTAGTATTTCACCCATATTTCTTTCTTTTCTTTAGTATGCCGGAAGGCTTCATTATTTTCACTATTAATTTCCCCTGTATTCTTCCTTTTCCCTAGTAATTCCCCCAGACTTTCTATTGTTCTCTAATAATTCTTCGTTTTCTGTAGTTTTGTCCCCAGGCTTCCTACAAGCATATGAGTGCATGCAAATCCACACATATACACACATAAAGTAATCATGCATATAGTTGTTAGCATGAATACGAACTTTGATGGAAAAAAAAACACACATTTCTTTTAGATTACTAGAAATTCGTTACATTTGCTAGAACATAGAGAGATGACAGTTAGCTTACGTCACCACATAACATCATCTGCATTGCCACATAAATGAATTCTTGAAGGACAGACAACTTTACGTTTATGTATGTGGCTGACGAAGGATGAGGTAACTTGTAGATGGTTGTTGTAAATGAGCCGTATGATGTGAATGAAGAAGAAGGGGAAGGTGGACAAGAAAAAAAAAAAGGGGGGGGGGAAGGAGGAATTTAAAAAAAACAAGGAAAAAGGGAAGGATGAAGAAAAAGAAAGTGGAGAAGAAGAAGAAGAAGAAGAAGAAGAAGAAGAAGAAGAAGAAGAAGAAGAAGAAGAAGAAGAAGAAGAAGAAGAAGAAGAAGAAGAAGAAGAAGAAGAGGAAAAAGAAATAGACGAAGGGAAAAAAATAAGAAGTGGCAACAGAAGACGAGACAGAATAAGAATCAGTAACAAAAAAAAAAAAAAAAACATGATAAAGAAGCAATAGCAAAAGAGGAAGAAAGGTCAAAAGCAACATAAGAAGAGCCAACTACGTGAATATCAGTCATTGTTAGTGATTAAAGTGCTGATTTCCTTTCTCTTTACAAGAGTGCACGCAGCAGGCCTAGGCGCCCACAGAAGAAAGTATTTAGCCGACATCTACGTCACACTACTGGATCTGGAATGGCGGTACGCCCTGGCCATCGTCTTCAACGCCTTTCTGGTCACCTTCTTGTTGTTTGCCATCTTCTGGTGGCTGATGGCTTTCAACAATGGCGATTTCGACAACATCAAAAACCCAAACCACGAAGCTTGCATAACTGGAGTTCATTCCTTCGCCGACGCCGTCTTGTTTTCTATTGAGACACAGACCACTATTGGATATGGGACAGCATATCCGAACGCTGAGTGCTCTGGGACGTTACCCATAATATATTTCCAGGTAGGTGGTCTTATCAAAGGGTATCAATTGGGCACACAATTGTTGAATTAATGACGGCTTCTCGCCTTTTTCATAGTTGATTTAATCATCATCAGCATCTTCAGTCATCGCCATCATCATAATAATCAGTATCATTATATTCACCATTAAGGATTTAGCAAGTCAAAGGATAGCCTAAACTGGGCTGTATGCTAGTAGACTAGTTAAATATACATCTGACACTGGTCATTGGATAAACATCCAATTAAATGAAGAAATACTTACTTAGCTTTGAGTAATACTTGATCGGCAATGCTGGGGACGTTACATACATTTCCTAATAGGTAGCTGTATACAAGTTAAAAGTGAGTTGCATATATTTTACAAGACGTCGCAGTCAGCACCAGTATTATTGCTTGCTTGTGTTCGTTGGCTTGAGCTCCAACGCGAAGTCCTGTATGTCGGATGAAGGAATCCTGTTGTCCAACATCAGTGTGATGTCATACAGGACCTGAGGTTTGCGTGAGTATCCGTTGTCCCATGTCTGGCTTATTGGTGTGCAGACTGGTGGTTCCTCGCCGTACAGGCAGACACTCTCCGACTTCGGAGGAATCGGCGATCCTACTGACTTTAGCCAGGACCCCGAAGGAACCTGTTGCCCAGGACGCTCGACGAGGACGCGTCAATAGGTCTTGGCCAGTTTATAACCCGGCCCTCCTGCCTTGGAAACACTTCTGCGTCCCACCAGTATTATTTGTTTTTATGACCTTCTGGCATATATACGTTCAGTAGTTTGTCATTGCTTTCTGAACGACAGGCACCCATATCATTTCGTAAAAAACAAACGCAAGGCGGTCTGCTGCCACGTCGCCCGTAGCTGTGTTTCGAACGTGGGTATGCGGGATTACGAACAACGTCAGCAAACTCTTCACCATGGAGCCGACTAGCCGCATCAAAGATGATCAATTTGTACATATTATTGTATTAATAACTGCTTTTGTTCTTCGTCATAGTCAACATCGTCATCATAATCGTCATCATCATCATCAGTCATCGTCACTATAGTCGTTATGATACTTACCATCAAGGACCTAGCAAGTCAAAAGATAGCCTAAAGGGACTGTATGCTGAAGAACTAGCTCTATGGAAATGTCAGGAAAATGTTCAAGCTTGGGGACATTTAAAAAAGCTTTCAATCTATACATAGTCTGCACGAAGTCTATCAAGTTTGGAAACTGAAAATAAACTGTGCGAAAATGTTTAGACAATATTTTAAAAAAGCAATAAAGTAGCCTAGCAAAATATAAATCTCACATTGGATAAAGATCAAGTTAAATGAATAAATACTCAGTTAGTTAGTTAGTTAGTTAGTCGACAGATCATCCTCGTTGCACATCGAACCATTCAGTCCATAAGTGCTCGGATCCCCTCCTCAGCAAATCCCGCAGCGTGTAGCGGCTAACGACGCCAGTTCTGTGTTGGTTTATCAATCTTCTTTGGCTTCCTGCGTAGTGTTCTTGTTTGGCCACCCCTCTTTTAATTTTGCTGCTCCCGCAGTCTGGCCATTGTTGTAGATTCCCAGTCATCACTTGGTTCTCGCAAAAGTCTCACTTCTCGTAGAGCATTCAGAATGTCAGCCTGGTCCATGGCGCGTCCGCCCTCCACAGTAGCCTCACCTGCGAGCTTGTCAGCCCGCTCATTTCCTTGTACTCCCGCATGACCTGGCACGAAGATGAAACTAATCTTTGCCAGCCTAGACCGCTTCAGAGGCAGCAACCACTCTCTTCGGATCGACCCCTCCTCTATCCTCTTGATCATGTTCATTGAGTCGCTAAGGAAACAAGCCCTAGTGAATGTCTGTGTCTCGAGCCATGTTATTGCTTTACTTACTGCCATGACTTCCATGGTCAGGCTACTTGTGGTTTCAGTGAAAGCACCAGAGTCCTCCTTCACAATTCTCCCTCCGGCCCGAGCTGTAAAGGCCCATGAGCTTCTCACATGTCGGACGACCGACCCATCTGTGTAGATGACCGCGTCACCGTCTAGCGAATTCTCGAAAATCAACGCTTGTACTTCAGCCTCAACAGCAGCCGGATTTTCTTGTCTGCATTTTCTATCTAGTTGGATGCAAACTGAAAAGGATGTGCAGAAGTCTGTTGGCACTTGCACCCACTCCTCGCCAGGTTCTAAGTCCTCAAGTGAACACACCTGTTGAAGAATGTCTTCGGCTTGACCCATCCACGACCGTCCTCTTTTTAACCTGCTGCCCTTCACCGTCCTAATTTCACTATGCAGTGGATGTTGTGTGTTTGCGTTAATTCTGAGGTAGGCGCGTGCCCTGCAAACTTGTATTCTCTCTTCAATGGTTGGAAAATCAAGAAGGTAGCGCATCGCCCTGCATGCTGTATCTCTTGTACATCCAAGAATAATGCGCATTGCTTCATTCTGTATCCTTTCCATCCTTTCTATCTGCGTATGGCTGAGAGTCAGGATTGCCATTGCATACTCCAAAACAGACATGACCAGCCCCTCGTACAGAAGACATAGATGGCGCTGCTCACAGTTTGCTGCCGCCATCACCCGCATCGCTGCCAAACCCCGCTTGGCCTTTGTTATCACCTGGTCTATGTGCACATTATAAGCAAGGCTTCGATCAAACCGTATTCCCAGGTAATTCATTGCCTGCGTTCTTTCCACCGTCTCTGAACACAGCATTACAGTTGGTGTTGGATTGTTGACAATATGATTATTCAAAGAGAACCAAGTCACTGTTGCCTTTGTTGGGTTGACCATTGCCCCAGCTTCATCACACCAAGTACTTATGCGATTGAGTTCGGTTTGTAGTTCCACAGCAACCTCCTCTCTATCCTTACCCTGACGATACACTAAAATATCATCGGCATACGACAATGTCCTGCAGGTCCAGTGATCTGCTCACTGGTGATTCTCACTGTGTAGGCGTTGAACAGTACCGGAGATAATGGCGATCCCTGTGGTAGGCCAGGATATATTGTTGTTGGTTCCGAAGTCCAACTGCCACATCTAAAAACTACTTTCCGTTGGTAGAGGGCTGCAGCGATCCAACTAAGGAGGAATGGACTTACGTTTAGTTCAAGAAGCTGAAACATTAAAAAATCCAGTGGTACTCTGTTGTATGCGTCCTCAAGATCAATCGCTGCAGCAACGGTTTCAGTGCCTGCGTGGAAACCTTCATAGACATCCTGGGCAAAGACTGCTGCATTGGTCCAGGTTTCTCTTTTTGGACGGTACCCACCCAGGGTAGGTGGGAAAACACCTTGCCTCTCTAGTTGGCTTGATATTTTCCTGGCAATTACCTTCTCCAGCAGCTTGCCTATTGTATTCTGCATGGTTATAATTCGATATCCCTGAATTTTTTTGTGGTCTTTGTCAGGCTTCGGCAAGGGAATCAGATAGCTGTGTAACCATTCCTCCTTGATGCTAGCACTCCCTATACTGTTGTTGTACATGTCTGCTAATTTCTCTAGCTCATTGTCGGTACACCTATTTATGTCGTCGTATCTTATGCCATCAGGACCTGGAGCACTGTTTTTTGATCGTCGAAGCACAGCCTTGATTTCTTTCACTGTCACTGTGTCTTCCTCCGAAGTGTTCTGGGCCTTGCATCTGTCTGAGGTGACCTCCTTGGCCAGATTTCGGCCTCCCATGTCTGTCTGGTTGCCCTGCTCAAGGTAGCGTTCAAAGAGGGCTTTGCCCTTGTCCTCGTCAGTCCTCTGCCAGGTGAGGTCAGCACCTTGGAAGTCTGAAATGCTCTTATTCTTGACTACACCACTCATGCTTTTATGTAGTCGCCAGAACAATTTCAGTGACTTGTCTGTGCTTACTCTTTGACACACCTCTGCCCATTTTTCGCCTTTAACCACCTTGACCAGTTTTTTGAAATAGCTTACTTTTGTGTGCATCTCTCTTTCTAAGTGCAAGCAGGGACTAGGATGACCAGCTCTGTTCTTCTTGGCATTTTGCCATCTCCTTACAGCACTACGCTTATCCACCCAAGCCTTCTCCACCTCGAAACTCCACCACGGTGGCTGCTCCCAGCTTTTTTTCCTGCCCTGGAACGTTCTGCGCTTGTCACGTCTTATTTTACTCACCACATCTTGCCCTGTACTGTCATACTGGAACGTCTTTACCTTTAGCTTGTGCTGCCTGGTTCTGCCTTTCTCCACCAATATGCTGCACGGGTGGTGGTCGCTGCCATGGTGTCCTAGGACACCCCATCTACACACTGTAGTGAGTGAAGGTGAAACTAGCGCCAGATCAATAGCACTGTCCTCATCGCCTGGACGGCTTGCTGTCCTGGTGACACAGCCACTGTTTAATACAAACCAGGTCGATGGTTTCCAGTGCAGTCTCGAGCTCCTCCCCTTGTGTATTGGAGGAAGTGTTTCCCCATGCTCTGCCCTTAGCGTTGAAGTCACCACAGAAAATAACATTTCTCTCTTGGCCCAATATGCCACTTAAACACTGCCACTTCTGGGTGTCCATACTCGCATTGCGGGCGTAAACATTAACCAACACGAATGATATACTGGAATGAACTCTCAACGCCTGTATTTGTATATCGTCACTGTCCCAACTGGACATGTCTAGCTCTGACGCCACCATGCTGTCCCGAACGAGAATCGCCGTTCCCAGATGTCGTCTGTTGTAGAAACATTTGAAGCCGGCAATTCGGAGTAGCTGATCGCCCAGTCTCGTCTCCTGGAGTGCTACAATGTCGTTCCTGTAAACTAGGGTTTCTAAAATAGCGCCCCGTTGTTTTACACTGGCACAGTTCCAATATAGAATACGGATGTTCCTGAGTCCTAGACGGTGACACTTGAGTCTAAAACGCCTCAAACCTCCGCGCTTACCTTGTTTCTTTGTCCCTGCGCGGCTACCACGCCGCTTCGGTATGTTGACTGCTGGCCCATCGGAAAACACACGTTGTTCCGCCATGTTGAAAAAACGTAAACACAGACTGATTTGAACCACACACGCTGCTGAAAATTCACTCAAGGATACTCAGTTAGTTTGGGGTAACACTTGATCGGCAGATCTCGGGACGTTACCTATAATATAGTTCCATGTAGGTAATTGTATTAGAGTAATATTTAATTGGTGGTTATCTTGAAGTAATATTTAATTGGTATTTATCTTGGAGTAATATTTAAGTGGTGGTTATTTTGGAGAAATATTTAAGTGGTAGTTATCTTAGAGTAATGTTTAATTGGTAGTTATCTTGAGTAATATTTAATTGGTACTTATCTTGAAGTAATATTTAATTGCTAGTTATCTTAGAGTAATATTTAATTTGGTAGTTATACTGGAGTAATATTTAATTAGTGGTTATTCTGGAGTAACATTTAATTGGTAGTTATCTTTGAGTAATATTTAATTGATTGGTTATCTTTGAGTGATATTTAATTGGTGGTTATCATTGAGGAATATGTAATTTGTATTTATTTTAAAGTAATATTTAGTTACTTACTTTTTCATTTTCGTACTTTCTTACTTACTCATTTATTTACTTACTCTCTTACTTACTTACCCACTTACATACTTACTTACTCTTTCACTTACTTTCTCGCTTACATGCTTATCTACTCACTCACTCACTAACTTACTTACTTATTCATTTACTTACTCAGTCGCTTACTTACACCACCCACTGTTTTACTTACACACTCAGTTACCTACGTACTCACTTACCTATAAACTCACTCACTCAGTCACTCACTCACTCACTCACTCACTTACTCACTCACCACCCACCCAGCCACCCAGCCACCCACTCACTCACTCACTCACTCACTCACTCACTCACCACCCACCCACTCACTCACCCACCCACCCACCCACTCACCACCCACTAACTCACCCACTCACTCACCCACTCATTCACCCACCCACTCACCACCCACCCACTCACCCACTCACCCACTCACTGACTCACTGACTCACTGACTCACTGACAGACTCACTCACTCACTCACTCACTCACCATAAACCCAGTTCTTTTCAAATTGTGGAAAAGATTTCTTTACTTTATTTTACTTTACCTGTTATGTGTCGTGATCACCCCTACTCACCCATTGACAGTTAAAAGCGTATAAATAACAAAGATGCTTCTTGTTTAAACACCAGGTGGTGCTGGGCTTCCTAATGGAGACCTTCATGCTGGGCTTAATCTTTGTGAAGATCGCCAGACCCAAATACCGAGCAAACACCATCCTCTTCTCCAGGCATGCAGTTATCAACCAGGAGAACGGGAAGCTAGTTCTACAGGTAGCATTACTGTTTTCTTTCTTCCGATTCTACCAGGCTGGTAAGATTAATCTTATCACTTCTAACAAACAGGTACGATTAGTATTATCACCTCTGAAAGGCAGGCACGATTAATATAAATTGAATAAATTGAATCTAACAGACAGCTACGATTAATTTTATCTCTAACAGACAGGTATGATTAATTTTATATAATTTAACAGACGGGTACGATTAATTTTATCGAATCTAACAGACAGCTACGATTAAAATTATGGAATCAACTGACCGATACGATTCATGTTATTGGATCTAACAGACAGGTACGATTAATGTTATTGGATCTAACAGACAGGTAAAATTAATGTTATTAGATCTAACAGACAGGTACGATTAATGTTATTGGATCTAACAAACATGTACGATTAATGTTACTAGATCTAACAGACAGGTAAAATTAATGTTATTAGATCTAACAGACAGGTATGATTAATGTTATTGGATCTAACAAACATGTACGATTCATGTTACTAGATCTAACAGACAGGTAAAATTAATGTTATTGGATCTAACAGACAGGTACGATTAATGTTATTAGATCTAACAGACAGGTACGATTAATGTTATTGGATCTAACAAACATGTACGATTAATGTTACTAGATCTAACAGACAGGTAAAATTAATGTTATTAGATCTAACAGACAGGTATGATTAATGTTATTAGATCTAACAGACATGTACGATTAATGTTATTAAATTTAACAGACAGGTATGATTAATGTTACTAGATCTAACAGACATGTATTATTAATTGTTAATGGATCTAATAGACTGACAGGATTAACGTTAGCACCATATGCCCAATGTGTTTTAATTGATTAAGTGCCATGGTATGATCAATCATCTTAAACCGACTTCCCGTATCTGCCATGGGCTTATATACCACCGAAATGCTGTCACTGCGAAATGTTGTCTCAATTAAAATATCAATACAGTTGTTTTCACTAAGCAATCTCCATTAATGTGAACATTATACATGTCTGCTACCATGTTAACAACTTTTAGGTCATAACTGTGACACACCCCTACTTCCCATTTCTGCCATCCACTTTTATGTGGTCTAAACCTACTTTTTCTTTAGCACTGAATCTGTTAAGGTATGTAATTGGACTCTTTAATGTTAGTCACTAGCACTTCAAACCCCAGCGGCATTGTATCGGTCAGAGATGTTGTTGTCTTTCCACAGATTCGTGTAGGAGATTTACGACAGTCTCACTTGGTGGATGCCTCGATTGCTGGAATGGTGATTCGCCGCCACTCCACAGAAGAAGGCGCCTATTATCCCTTGTACCAGTTCAACTGTGAGTTCACAGCTAATGGGATGGCGGATCGTGTTTTCCTGCTGTGGCCAATCATTTTAACCCACGTTATTGAGAAAGACAGCCCACTGTACGACATCCGGCCGGCCGAACTGAGCTCGGAAAAGTTCGAGATTGTTCTCTACTTGTCTGGCACCGTTGAATCTACAGGTATGGTGAAGTGATTTTAGCTGACTGAGTGCCATGAGATAATTAATCATCCTAAAATGACTTCCCGAATTGCCACAGGCTTAAATATCGCCGAAATGTGGATGCAAAATGTTGTCTCAATTAAAATATCAATACAGCAGTTTTCCCTAAGCAACCATCTTTAATTTGATATATATTACAGCATGTCTGCTACCATAATAACAACTTTTAGGTGAAACTGTGACATCCCTACTTGCCATTTCCCGGCATCCATTTTTGTTTGGTCAAAACCTACCTTTTATGTGGCACTGAATCTGTTAAAGTTAATTTTATGTCCTTTACAGGCCATTATAACCACCCTAGTATTTATTGGCAATGTGAGATGACCAATAAATGAACGTTAACTTGCTAAGATGCAAAGAAATCACAAACTGCAAAAAAAAAACAAAAAAACACGCAGTGATTGACCGCCACGTCCTGTAAAGTATATACAACTAACTTGTGATTTAATCTGCAGACTGGCCTCAAACGGTATGAATGTCTCGCCTCACACGCATATCACAATTATTTTAATATAGCTTTCATTTCTATATTGGGACAATCGGGCTTGAAAGGCAACGGTTGAGCCAATCGTTTGGGCAATATGGCGATGATCGAGGTGGGAATAGCAATGGATGTGCCAGGCGTCATCAGCGGTACAAGAGATGCTGGGCGAACAGATGACTTTAAAAACATCTAGCAATCTGCTTCCTTGTCCAGAGTGAAGGAGATAGGAGTGAATTGGGAGCTTCAAGACATGAACATTTTGTCAAGCGTATTTGATTAACCAGCACCGAACTGGTACTATCGGTCAATGTACGCTGGCGGAGATGTTAGGGAAGAGAGCGGAGCACCCAGGGATCTGTCCGGAGTGTGATGATGATCCTTATTAATCACCAATCTGCAATTGTACGTTCAGTAGTTTGCCATTGCTTTCAGAACTGCCTATCATTGCTTTCAGAACTGCCTATCATTGCTTTCAGAATGGCCTATCATTGCTTAGAGAACGGCCTATCATTGCTTTCAGAACAATATATAATTGCGTTCAGAACAGCCTGCCATTGCTTTCAGAACGGCCAATCATTGCTTTCAGAACGGCCAATAATTGCTTCCAGAATGGCCTATAATTGTCTTCAGAACAACCAATGATTGTTTTCAGAACGGCTTTCAAAATGGCCTATCATTGCTTTCAGAACTGCCTACTGTGGCTTTCAGAACGGCCTATCATTGCTTTCAGAAAAACTTGTAATTGCTTTCATAATTGCCTATCATGGCTTTCAGAACGGCCTATCATTGCTTTCAGAACAACTTATTATTGCTTTCAGAACGGCCTATTATTGCTTTTAGGACAGCCTATCATTGCTTTCAGAACAACCTATCATTGCTTTCAGAACAACTTATTATTGCTTTCAGAACTGCCTATAGTGGCTTTCAGAACGGCCTATTATTGCTTTCAGAACGGTCTATCATTGCTTTCAGAACCGTCTATCATTGCTTTCAGAACGGCCTATCATTGCTTGTCCAGATGATAGTTTGAAGACTGTTACTTGTCCAGATGATAGTTTGTAAACTGTTACTTGTCCAGATTATCAACTGAAAACTGTGTTACTTGTCCAGATTATCAACTGAAAACTGTGTTACTTGTCCAGATTATCAACTGAAAACTGTGTTACTTGTCCAGATCATAGTTTGTAAACTGTTACTTGTCCAGATGATAGTTTGTAAACTGTTACTTGTCCAGATTATCAACTGAAAACTGTGTTACTTGTCCAGATGATAGTTTGTAAACTGTTACTTGTCCAGATAATATTCTGTAAACTGTTACTTGTCCAGATTATCAACTGAAAACTGTGTTACTTGTCCAGATGATAGTTTGTAAACTGTTACTTGTCCAGATGATATTTTGTAAACTGTTACTTGTCCAGATTATCAACTGAAAACTGTGTTACTTGTCCAGATGATAGTTTGTAAACTGTTACTTGTCCAGATGATAGTTTTTAAACTGTTACTTGTCCAGATGATAGTTTGTAAACTGTTACTTGTCCAGATTATCAACTGAAAACTGTGTTACTTGTCCAGATGATAGTTTGTAGACTGTTACTTGTCCAGATGATATTCTGTAAACTGACATTTGAGACTTGTACTATGTATGTTACTTCAAACATATGTCAGAGGACTGCCTTTTGCATTGCTTAAATTGTTATTGTTAATATTCATGATACGCGCGCATATGCTCACATATCGACCTCCCTGCGAGAATAACATCCTTTGTTGACACTCAGGTGAAATGTGTCAGGCCAGGACCTCCTATCTCCCAAAGGAAATTTTATGGGGACACAGATTTGAACGAATTGAAGAGTATGATATTGGACATCGTCGTTGGCATATCGATTTTGCAGGTGGGTGTTTGGAATGTTGATTTTGCAGGTGGGTGTTTGGAATGTTGATTTTGCCGGTGGATGTTTGGAATGTTGATTTTGAAGGTGGGTGTTTGGAATGTTGATTTTACATGTGTGTGTTTGGCATATGGAATTTACAGGTGGGTGTTGGGTATATTGATGTTACAGGTGGGTGTTTGAAAGTTAATTTTACAGGTGTGTGCTTGGCATATTGATGTTACAGGTGGGTGTTTGGCATATTGATGTTACAGGTGGGTGTTTAGCATACCTGTTGGTTTTGCAGGTGGGTATTAGCCGGCTCTGTGGCGAAGGAGTAGTAAGCTCGTACCCATGTTCCAAACACAGCTGCAGGTGATTTGGCAACAGAACGCCTTGCGTTGTTTTTTTATTTACGAAATGGTAAGGATGCGTATGCTACCAAGAGATCACAACAACAAAAATGCTGGTGTTGACTGCGACGTCATAAAAGGACATGCAACTAACTAACTTTAGATGGGTTTTCACTTGTCGTTATTTTAAAATCTGGTAAAAACAAATTAACTTCAGCGAGGAATTGTACTGGGATGTCATGAACATGAAATTGTATTGGGATGTCACGAATCTGATATTGTATTGGGCTGTTATATACCTGAAATTGTACTGAAATGTCATGAACCTGAAATTGTACTGGGATGTCATGAACCTGATATTATACTGGGATGCCATGAATCTGAAACTGTATTGGGATGTTATATACCTAAAATTGTACTGGGATGTTAAGTACCTGAAATTGTACTGGGATAAAACATGAAATTAGAAAATTTTCTAGCATTAACACACAATTTAATAATATTAAAACACAAATCCTTCGTTGTTAACAGCGAATGATTTGTGTTTTAATATTATTAAAGTTTCTAATGTCATGTTTTCTATAGATCTGCTTGTGTTGTTCCGTTTCTGATGAAGATTATTATAATTAAAACGTCGTTCGTTGTGTCGTTGAATCCTTATTTTTATTTTTTATTTTATTATATTTTGGGGGATTTCCCCCTGTTATTTATGTTCAACATTGTCGAGTTCGTTGTAAGGTATGTATACTGTGTCCGTATTTTTTTGCAGGAGTTACGCATACCTGTTTTTATTTCCTATTGTTACATACTGCTGAGATAATTACCTCTCTTATCTATTAAAATTTGCTTTGACAATTAATTTCCCCAACGCAGGTTTTGATGACGTTGTCTACACTCAGAATATAAGGCACAGCGCCAAAGACTTGGATGGTTTTCGTGAAGCCGACGAGGAAAGAGCCATGAAGACAAGTAAAGATGCCTCTTTGGAAGTTGCAGCAGCATCATCATCATCAACAGCTACAACAGCATCACCTCTATACGATCTGAGTGCAACAGAAACTCCATACGACAATTCAAAGCAGCGATCTGTTGGACGGACTAAGAAGAAAGGACGTAAAGATACTAAACCTTGATTAAACAATATTTTAAATGAGTATAGTTTTGTCACAAGAAAGTTGTATAACCGAGATTAAGAGCGGAATACGTCGAGCAGAAACTGCATTTAAGAAAATGAAAAGAATATAATGCAGTGAGTCAGTGTCTCCAGATCTTTTTTCCCTGTACAGTGAAAATATTTTCAGAAATGTAGAAGTTATGAAACGAATCATCATTGGAGGAAGAAACATCAATTACATTAGACATGCTGATGATACAGTATTGATTGCAGACAATGAGCATGATCTGCAACGTTTAGTAGATGCGGTTGTTGCACTCAATGAACAACTAGGGTTATAATTAAATTGTAAGAAGACAGAATATGGTCGTCACTAGTAAGAACGAAATACCACACTGTAATATACAAGTCATCATCATCATCATCATCATCATCATCATCGTCATCATCATCATCATCATCATCATCATCATCATCATCATCATCATCATCATCATCATCATCATTATCACCATCATCACCATCATCACCATCATCATCATCATCATCATCATCATCATCATCATCATCATCGTCATCGTCATCATCATCATCATCATCATCATCATCACCATCATCATCATCATCATCATCATCATCATCATCTTTCACTTCTGCCGTCAAGCGTCGTGGGGAGCAATAATTTGCGCTCCAGCGCCCGGTGGGCGGCACTGGATAGTGTCATTCCGTGTGATTGTACAATGTCTTTGATGCCGTAAATCCATTATTTCTTCTTGGACGTCCTCTTGGTCTCGTCGCAGATGATCTTTGATGTAAGGCCAGTGATGGTAGTTGTTGGTGTTGCCTTCTAACGACATGGCCAAACCACTTGATCTTCTGTCTGTCAATAAATGTGGCACAAGGTGTTGATTCTGTCTGATAACAGCATTTCTTACTCGGTCTCGGATTGTTAAGTTGGCAGCTCTCCTTAGGCATCTCATCTCGCAGGTGTTGATTTTGCGAAAGTGTGATTTAGATAAAGTCCAATATTGAGATTGGTAGCATAGGGTTGGTGTGAATATGCTGTTTATTATCTGTCATTTTGCGGGCATGGATATATTTAGATGTTTCAGTACGGGTGATAGCTGATATGTAAGTGCATTAGCTTATTGACATCTGATTTCGATTTCTCTCTCCAATCTGCCATCTTCTGTGATCATACTTCCAAGATATTTGAATTCTTTAACTTGTTTCAGAGTTGTGCTATTTATCTGTATACTTAGTGGGGCCCGGCGATCTGCTAACTTGCATTACTTCGGATTTGGCTGTGTTTATATTCATATTGTATCTGCTGCAGGTTGAATTCAGATTGGTAATATAATGTTGTAGTCTGCCCTAATCGCTGTAAAACAGGCACTGATTGTCTGCAAATAGAAGTTAATTTATTTCCTGTGGATCCGTTGTTTCATCTGGAGTAAAGAGTTCTAAATTTTCCTTTTCTGTAAATGAGAATATTCTTAAGCAAGTGAATTGTGCAATTATCTAGGAATAGTCATAACATCTGATAGGAGATGCCTTGAAGAGATTAAAACAGAAATCGCCATGGCGAAAGTAGCCTTTAGCAAGATGAAAAACATTCTGACCAATAAAAAGATGTCAATTGCAACGAGAAAAAGCATGTTGAGGTGTTACATACAACCTGCGCTTTTGTATGGGTACGAAGCGTGGATAATGAGCAAACTGGCTGAAATAGTTATATTAGTATATTAGTTTTTCTATACCATTATGTTATTTGGATAGTAATACTGTATCATCAGCATATCGAATCTCTGGTATGTCATGACCATCGATATTTAGGGTATTATGTTGCTCCTTAGGTATATCATCTCTGACATTTCTCATTATATTTTCGGAGTACAGGTTAAACTAATAGGGTGACAGCACATAACCCTGACGACTCCTTGTTTGATATCAAACCAGTCTGATGTCTCGCCATCTATTCTAACCGCTGCTTGTTGGTCTAGATAAAGCATTTTTATGAGTTGTACTACAAGTGATGGAAAACCCAGGTTCCTCATGATGTCCCAAAGTTTCTGATGTTTTACAGTCAAATGCCTTTGCATAATCCATAAAACAGGAGAATATGTTTTCATTAAATTCTCTACACTCCTCTGTTATTAAAGGCATGTTGAGTATGCGATCTCTTGTTCCTCTTCCTTGTCTAAATCCAGCTTGAACCACGTTAATCTCTTCTTCCATTTTCGTACAAAGTCTTCCCATTATGATTTTCAGTAGAATTTTATTTGCATGCCTGATCAAGGCAACAGTTCTATAGTTGGTGCATACTTTCAAGTTGCCCTCTTTTGGTATTTGAATGAAGATACTTCTCTTCCAATCTTTTGGCTTATCATCACTAGCAACTAGAAATATAAATCTGGAACTTCGTTGGTGAGCCCCAAGCTGCCCCCCGGCGCCGTCACAATCTACACCAACTTTACTGTTGGGCTTTCCTCCAACAGCTTCTTTGTTCTCAACACCCATCTGGTCACCACTTCAGCATCTTCAAACGGTCGTAAGGAGCATCCGGATTAGGCAGCAGGCGGTACCCGGCATTGAGAACAATAGCTCCAGAATCTCTAGCGATGATCTTTGCTGTTGTCTCGTAGGTTTTTCTGCTATACAGGACCAAACCACCACCATGGAAGTAAACTAAAATAACAGGGATTTCTCGACGAGAAGCTGGTTTGTCGACAGAGACAAGTACAGAGATTCCCTCCGAGGTGTACGGGGACGGCACAATGACTTCTGTATCTTCACCTTCAAATTCTATTTCTCCAGCCAAAGATGAACAGAAACGTAAGGCTTGTATTCTTGACTTTTCTACGCCGATTTCTGATTACAGTTTGAAGCCGGTGACCACGAATTCTCTCTCAAACTCTTACGACCCTTCTTATATCTTGTACTTGCCTTCAAATTGAGCCCATGGATCCTGCTCTGTCATGATGGCATGTGGGTATCTTACATGACAAACAGACTGGATAAAGCTGAAAGATTAAAGATTAATAATATCACGAAAGCCTTGTTAAACACTTTTGAGACCGATATATATATATATATATATATATATATATATATATATATATATATATATATATATATATATATATATATATATATATATATATATATATATATATATATATATTATACTTGTGAAAAACAAGTACTAGAAATATCAAGCTGCCATACAATTTGATAACGAAGTAGGTCAATGACAGCCTATTAAGAGAGGCGTAAGATAGATCTTTTTTCCCAGTTGCAGTGATACTACATTTAGAAGATATGAGAGGAATCACCATTGGGGGAAACATAACACCAGTAACATTAAATATGCGGATAATACTGTACTGATTGCAGATAACGGACAGGATCTGCAGCATTTAGTATATGCAGTTACAGTACACAGTGAACAACTAGGGTTAGAATTACATAGTCAGAAGACACAGATTATGGTCGTCACTAAGAAGAAAGAAATACCACCATGTATTCTTTGGGTAAATGGTAATATACTTAATTAAGTGAAACGGTACAACTATCTCTAAACAGTCATAACATCTTACAGGAGGTGCTTTAGACTTTGTAACAATAATTGCCATGGCTAAGGTAGTCTTTTGCAAGATGGAAAACAAACGGACCAATAAAAAAGATGTCTATTGCAAAGGCAAAAATAATATTGAAGGCTACATAGAACCTGTACTTTTGTATGGATATGAAACGTGGACAATGAGCAGACAAGCTAAAAACATCTAATGGCAGTTGAAATGTGGTTTTTGAGAAAATTGCAAATAATACAACGGGCAGGCAAGACAAACCAATGACCAAGTCCTACAAGAAACAAATGAAACAAGTACACGTAGACAGTCACATTTTTTGGGCACGAAATGAAAGAAATAACTGGAGAACTTGGTCACAACTGACAAAAGAAGTAAATATCTAGATGGCTTGGCCACGTGGTATGGCCGAGACAAGAACGCAGAGCTGATCCACGACTCTGGTGATCGTGTGAGATGGCGAAAGATGACCGCCCACGCTTATCGGCATGGCACATAATGATGACTCTTTGAACGTTACCAATACATTTGAAAATAACAACGAACTTTCCAAGAGTTTCAGTGACGAAGTGGCTACGCCATCTGCCAACCCAAGGTTGTTGGTCCGATTCCGGTCTAGGTTATTCGGTTCACGAGTGCAATTTTCTCGGAGACTCATGGGAGTCGTCGCTGGAGCTAAGGGGTTTGGGCTTGGTGCGACCCTTTCTGCAGATTGCCCTACGCAAAGAGATCGAGCCATTTAGGTATAAAATCCGGTGCAATGAGGTCTAACGTCTTGCTCTTTAAACCGTTTAATTAGTAAACTAATCAATAATAGCACAATGGGTATATAGAAAGAATGGGCATAGAAAAAAGGGCATATAGAAAGAATGGAAAATAATAGGTAAACAAAACTCGCTTACACCAGGATTAAATGACCGTAGACCCCAAGGTAGACCAAGAAGACGGTGGAGAGATAATATATATACAGACCTACAAGGACTTGGAATCAGCGACTGGCAAGAGAAGGTCAACCAGAGAGACGAATGGAGACGGACTGTATCTGCAGCAAAGAACCTCAATATCTCGGAATGCTGAAGAAGAAGAAGAAGAAGACCATGGGTAGTAGCTTAACTGTAATCGAGCACGCCAAAGGGTAATCAACTGGTATAAACATCGATCCAGCTTCCTTGACAGATCTGCCCGAATGCTCTCGAGATGATTTTATAGCTCATATTGTTCTCTAGTGGATCGACGGTTACATATTCCTCGTGCTGTCAGTGTTTCAGTAACCGACATTGGTATGTTGCGAACTTCTACACTTGAACCGCACAGATCATGACTTCATTTAGGAAAACCCTGACAATGGATAAAAGGCATCTCTGAGACAATAAACAGCAATGGTAGGCAGAAGTGAAGAGAGAAATGAATACAAGCTTAACTAATTCAGTTTAAGTTAGGTACATATTCATTACAGGGCGTAGCAGTCAATTCCGGCATTGTATAGCTGTTTGTGATTCCTGGGCAAGTTTATGTTCAGTAGTTTGTTATTGCATTCTGAACTACGGCATTCATACCATTGTATAGAAACCAATACCAGGCGGTCTGCTTCTAAATCACCCGTAGCTGTTCTTTGAAAGCGGTATGCGAAATTACGAATTGCATTCGTAACCCCTTCCGCCCAGAGCAGGCGAATGAACACATACTCTTCGTTATTATTTAAATCTGATTATACAATCAAAAATATGTGTCAATTAGTCATCATCATCATCATCATCTTCCACTTCTGCCGTCAAGCGTCGTGGGGAGGAATAATTTGCGTTCTAGCCCCCGGTGGACGGCACTGGATAGTATCACCAATAAAGCATAAAAATGTCATTCACTTCACCAAATACATAAATCACTTTGTAAAATGCTTACACCTTACAAATGTTTCTGCATACGTAGCAAGATATAGAAACCGACTAACCAAACAAACCATAGCCACAATGAAAGTGAAACTACAGCTTTTTTGCATATGAACATTTGCAGCTTTCAGAGTGATCAGTTCTACCAACTGAAAATAGAAAAAAGTGTTTGATTTAATGAAATCTATTATTAAACAGGGGTGTCGGGACAAACGGCCGTCCTGAAAAATGTTTTAGTGACTGAATTAATTAAAAACGAGACTGTCCCGGAAAACCAGGATGTCTAGTAACCATAGCTAGGTCAAGACAAAGTCATTCTCATCTATGCTTACTTCTTTGTTAAAAATATGATGTTTTACTAATGAAGACAAAATTGTTATCATGTATGCTTACTTCTTTGTTCAAACTGTGATGTTTTACTAATGAAGACAAAGTTGTTCTCATGTATGCTTACTTCTTTGTTCAAAATGTGATGTTTTACTAATGAAGACAAAGTTGTTCTCATGTATGCTTACTTCTTTGTTCAAAATATGATGTTTTACTAATGAAGACAAAGTTGTTCTCATGTATGCTTACTTTTTTGTTCAAAGTGTGATGTTTTACTAATGAAGACAAAGGTGTTCTCATGTATGCTTACTTCTTTGTTCAAAATATGAAGTTTTACTAATAAAGACAAAGTTATTCTCATGTATGCTTACTTCTTTGTTCAAAATATGAAGTTTTACTAAGTCAAGACAAAATCATTCTAACCAATGCTAGCTTGCAAACAGAACAAACGTGTCACCATGACAAAGCAAACATGTAGATTGTGTTCACTGCATACAAGTAAGTGCAGCTCGAGAACTACAAGGTCGTCTGTTCTATCTTGCTCTATGAGATTACACACGCAGTTACCACCCCTATCCTGTTACTCAAAGGTTCTAAATCTGTTGGCACAGACGAAGAACATTAGCAACCACATTTGTAAAAGTGATTCGGGTAAAGAGTTATCAATACTACATATTTTAATATTGAAATGCAACCGAAAGAGTAAATTGTCATGACAGGGCATTCCAGCCGTTAAGCCTTGGCTGGCAACTGGTGTAGGATCGAAGCACCGATAGGTGGATAGTTAGAGCCTTGCTTTGCTGGTTTGACAGCTTCTGCAGCTAATCGTGTTCCAGACGTACAGGTGTTACCCTTTCCTCTGGAGACAACTAGACAGGCCAAGAGGGGGATCATGCTGCATGGGCATGATCTCTAAATTCTGTCTAGGCTTTGTGCTATGGAGAGGTAAACTTCATTTTAAACTATTGTCTGTCAAGACGGCAAGGTGTCAGTCAGTCAGTCAGTCAGTCAGTCAGTCAGTCAGTCAGTCAGTCAGTCAGTCAGTCAGACATAACAAGCCAGTCAGTGATAGTGACTTGCGCCTAAAGATCAACAACAAAGCATCAACTCCCGTAGCAAGAAACTACTGTGGATATGTGAGGGGTTAAGACCATCGCATCTTTGATAGGTCAAAGTTCACGGACCTGCTCTATGGTGAAGTTGTTACAGGCGCAATTTATAATCCCGCATACTGTGTTCGAAACACAGCTGTGGACGATTTGGCAGCAGACCGCATGGCGTTAGTTTTCATACACTACCTCTTCATACACTACCTTTCATACACTACTAGTGTCGGTCGTTCAGAAAGCAATAGAAAATTATTCAACGTAAACGTGCTAAGAAACACAAAGAGCCAACAAATGCTGGGGTTGACTGTTACGTCCTGTAAACGATATGCAACCAACATTAACTGATCTCACGGAGGAATATGTGGCCAGACTTTCCCTCCCGTAGCGAACGACAAGAGCTGACATCTAACCCTTGTCCGATGGCGCTCATGAGATTGTCAGCGTGACATCTTGACCCTTATATTATAGCGTGCGCTAAATATCAGACATCATTAATCGCTGTATGTGACAAGAGAGAAATAATGAGGACAATTCTGTTAATCAAACATCAAATTCCCTGAGAAAGCTCAGAGCTCAGATCTGTTATCTGTTTGGTTATCATTCTTAGACTCCGGACAAGTCCATATGTGCCCTAACATTTGCATCTGGCTCTGAGAAACAACATAAACTCGATGGACCACTGAGTGAACTAAAAAGGAAAATTAAATTCATACAATAGACAAAAATTGCAGTTACAGACACATTTCAAGCGAACGGAAGAAGAAGAAGAAGTAATAGTGCGCTTCGAAAAAAGACAGAGAGCCATATGGGATAAAACCCGGTGCAATCAAGTGGAACCTCTCGTCTTTAATCTCCTGTAAACTATTTTAGTTTTTCAGTCGTTGTTTAAGTCATGCTCCATGTTTTTGATCCAATCATCATCATCATCATCATCATCATCATCATCATCATCATCATCATCATCATCATCATCATCATCATCATCATCATCATCATCAAGTGCCATGCCAGCTGGCGTAGGAGTTCATGTCTCTCCACAGATCTCGGTCTGTATTGTTCTGGATCAACTCTGTTGACGATATTCCTCCATGCCACTGTCTCAGTCCCTCCAGCATCATTTCTCTTGGTCGGCCTCTGCCTCTCCTCCCTTCGATCTTTCCAGTCGTCATGATGTTCTCCAATGCCTCTGTTTTCATCACATGACCAAAAAAAGCTGTGTGTCTCTCTTATTGTTGTGTATTATCTTCTAGTTTCATTAACTTCTTTCAGTCAATCGTCTTTAGCTACTCTGGCAGTCCAATGAATTCGCAACATTCGTCTTAAGAACAACACAGTACAACTGATTTACAGTTAGAATTGAATATTATAAATGTGGTAAATTGTGCTCGCCTTCTAGTTGTATAGACCAATCGATACTTAATGGTTGGTGTGGTCAGTATCCTTATGGGCGATTTGGGGGGGGGGGGGGGGGGATGAGTAGTCTCGAAGTATGATTTCCACCTCATGTGCTGGAGGTCCCGGGTTCAAACCCCGGTGAGGGCTGGGATTTCTTCACGTGGACTTGTAGTAAAAAAATTTCCCCTGGTCTCTGGATAGTGAGATCGGACGCCCGTGCGTATTGTTGCGCACATAAATAATCCTTTGGCATTTGGAAATCGAAAAAGAGTAGCATTACGGCGCTGCCCGGGAAAAATTTCGAGTTAAAAAGTGTACCCAAAGTATTTCAGGATCCTCGCCGGTGCTACGGAGTTCATGCACTGAGCTGAGATTCTGAGTCAGGCTTGAATTAGGAGTAGAACGGGGCACTTACGGGTTACATCCGTGTGCCGTGATGTTGATCCGTCGACTAAACTAAACTAAACTAATGGGCGACATCACTTTCCAAGGCATTTCCCGATACCTATTTTAGGCTGGATAGATCAGGTCAAGTTACAAAATTCGTCTCTGTGGGGATTCGAGCTCATGACCACCCAACAGGAAGGCTAGAGTACTGGTCTTTGTACTACTGCGGATCCGGCTTGACAGTTAACAGCAAGTAATTCGATATGTTTTAATATTAGATCATTGTTTTATTAAATGATTTCTCTGAGTAATGATTTTTCTTCATCTTTCAATATGGCCTCGCTTGCTTTATTGAATTGCCATATGACACCGGGAATTGCATGTTGGGAACCGCTGCTATAAATATTATCAGGTCACGGTAATAAATTAGTATGAGAATGTAGCTGTACTTGTATGTTATCTTCTGGTTTCACCCACCAACAAACAGTACGTGTTTTAGATCATTTAACACAGTTGGATTCCTCTTTCCGTAAGTATATTCTGCGTTATTGTTCTACTGCAATCTTAAAATAAATATTCTCTTAATAAACGCTTGTCGTGATTGTAACGTGATTGTAAGTTGATTGTAATGCAATCGTAATGGACTCACAAAGTATGATAAAAAAGGCGAAGACAAGCAATCTTCGGACAGAGTGGTTGGCTTCAATTTAGTGAGTGGCACCTTGCAGTCTTGACAGACTAAAGTATGTGAGTTGGAATGTGGCCAATATTCCATCACAATGCCTGGGCAGAGCTTCAGAGAAACATGTGGTGCCCAAACGACATGATCCCTCTCTCGGCCTAATTCTTGTGTATTCCAGAGGAATGGATAACCAATACGTCTGGCACAAGGTAGACTGCAGACGCTGGCGGCACAGCGTCAAAACCTCCAGAACCTCGCCACCACGAGCAGGTGGCGAGTGATGGCCAGACCCTGACACCCAAGGGACCCGGCTTAGAGGCGTTCAGCCAAGTCCCACAGGTGAGGGCTTCGTACAAGCCCGGACCATAAGGGCGCGCACATCTGTCAATCACAAGTGTCCGGGCCTGTGTAAAGTGTGCACTATCGTCAGACTCTCCACCTGACTTTAGCGGACCCGGCGACTAGCGGGAATAGGCCCGCCAGAGCTACCGCAGGAGATATTGCTTGTCTATTGCGAGCAATATCTCCCACACATATAAAATAGAGTATGTGTTGGATTTTTTCCCCAGCACATGCTGGCTTGGTGGGAAACGAGCAGACGGACAGATTAGCTGGGTCTGCACCTCTCGGTGGGGTATGGGTGCACGATAAGCCATATGTGGTCGAGGCCTTTTGAGATGGTGTGTATAGTGCAGAAGAACAGATAGATCATCACGACGGGGAGAGAATGGTGCTGCAGGGAGTGACGTGAGGCACTGGCCAACACTCATGACTCTAAGGAACCACCACACGGACATATAATCAGACTGCCACTGGTGCCATTAGTATCAAGACTCCTCGCTGGCTGTTGAAGTTGAGGACGAAGCACATATGGGAATGTCTCTAGTGCTGTGATGTCGGTTCTTGACTCAACTCAAGTAGAGGATCCATTTTTCACGCAATGACGCGCATTGGGTATATGGTGCTGGCCTTAAATTCGGTCATAGACCATTCGGTACTCAAGGGTCGATGTGGTCGTTAATATCACACCGGCTGCCTTTACTTCCCCGATATTTCCTGGTACCCATTTTGTAAACTGAGTCGACATGGGAGATAAGGTCAAGTTTAACAATCCATTAGGAACCTAAGAACACAGAGTCGACGGGCAAGCGTGAATAATAAATTAATTTGATTAACTGTATACGTAATCTCTGTTAATGATTAGCGAAGATACTATTTTCGTTTGTCATATTCAATGAGTATCACACTCATTATGACACTCTTTTCAGTTCTAGTATCATGTCCCTAAACATCAAACATCAGTTAAACATAAAATATCAGTGAAACATCACTTGTTGAGGAGTCTTTCAGAACACCAAGACTCACATCAACAAATTCACAAGTATTGGTTGGCACTTGTAGAATTGGAAAAGAGAGTAGAGGACATTGGCCAATATTAATTATTATACATAACAAACCGGGATTCAACCTCCTCCACGTGACGACAACGCCTCACTGCAAGAACAAATATACTCAACGCGTGGCCACCTCGACAACCTCTAATATCTACTTCTTTCTTCTACTTCTGATGCCGTGCTTATGCTCAGATTAGAACAAGTAGCAATCTCATCTAAATCAACATGACTGATATCTTTCATGTGGGAGTAGAGGATGTCGGTTCTTAATTCAACTCAATTCTGCTACTTCTTCGAGCGCCAGTCGATACTTGTGAATTTGTTAATACAAGGGGGCTTCAAAAGAAACTTTTAAACGTTTTTTCTGGGTGAATATATTCTGAAAAAGTAAAGAACATATGTATCATTTTTCGATGTAGTCGCCACTGCATCCAATGCAAATACCCCAGTGCTGATAAAGTGATTGGATTCATGTAGGGAAAAATGATCTTGGTCTCGTAAGTAAACACTCATGCATAATCTGCAGTACCTCTTTACAGAAGTCACGCCGGATTGAAACTGCCTACTCCACACATACACTTGACAGGCATGCCTCACCATACTAGACCTTCATTAACCGATGAATTTTTTTTATAGATTTCACCCCTTCAATGATCAAAACAGGATAACAGAACGTTGCTCCTCTTTGGTGCATGTCAAAAGTGGGGCGACCATCTTTAAACTGTCCTTGTGACGTCACCGCGTTAGTCAGCACCGCGATGTCATGTGCTTGTCATACTTAACAACAATATTGACAGGTTACAAGACAATGGAATGGTTATCATATTTTTAATGTTTTCATTTGAATCCCACTCGTATAATAAATTGTGCAAGACAAGACGCCAATTAAAATGAAAGTTGTTAACCAAACCCCTTCGTCTAGCTCACAGCCCAGATCATTTAAATATACGCCCTGAATAAGAAACTTGTTATAGGTCGATGATGTGAGATTGCCATCATCATTCGTAGTCCTGAACACACCGGGCAAATTGGTGGCCATTAGTTTCCTCAGCTAGGGAACGACTAAAGGAGGCGTCGACCCCTCGTCTAACCAAGCTCAATGTATTATTAGTGTAACGTCCATATCGACTACACTAATGCGGCCTACAATCAATCAGATGAGCTGTAATATTGTTATATCAACTTCTACAATCAATCAAATGAGTTGTAATATAGTCATATCAACTTCTACACTGGAGGTCAGCATGGCTGAATAGACAATAGCGATCGGTCTTATACACACAATCTTCCTACCAACTCTGTGCTACCAATGCCAAACCTGGACAATGACAGAAAAAGAGAAAAGAAAAATCACAACAACAGAAATGAGGTTCCTGAGAAGAATACTCAACGTATCAAGAAGAGATAAGATCAGAAATGAAGAAATCAGGACTAAAGTGGGGGTTAAAGCTGCTCTAGATTTTATTAGAAAGCAGCAAGTCAAATGGTTTGGCCATGCATGTAGGCTACCAGTCAACAGCATGCCACAACAAGCAATGATGTACAGACCAGATGGAAACAGAGGAAGAGGCCGACCACGTAAACGTTGGACGGAGGGAATAACAGAATCCATGGGAATGTCGATATACGAAGCCCATAACCGGGCACTCTCACGAAGTTTATACTTCACCTCGACACCGCAAGGTACAAGAGGAACATGATGAGATGAGATGAGATGAGATCGGTCTTATACATCCGGCGTGCTGATGCCGAGGTAGCCGGTTCAGCCCCCTACCTTTCAGTTTTTATCCTATAACTGTAAAAAAAAAATTTAAAAAAAAACTAAACAACTGCCATATACTAGTTATAGTACCTTGCAGTTCGGGGAAAGGTCTTGAGCCTAAGGAATTACGTTGCAGCGAACTATGCAGGTTAAGGTTTTCTTTTTGCCCACAACAGAAAAAAAAAATCCACCTTACCGAGGATTTGAACCCGTGGCTCACGAAGAAGAACCCTGCATTCTAGCTGGTTGGGCCAGCCGCTCCTCAGTAAGTTTCCTGCATCATATACCTCATCAATCAGGTGCCGTCTGCACAATGGATCTCCAACACTGTCTGTCTCTCACCTTGATTGTACATTCTGTCAGATTGATGTTCATCCATCTCTTGGTGTTATCTTCCCACTTGTATAGTTGTCTACCTCTTGTTCGCGTGCTTTCAACCTTGCTCTCGAGAATGGTTATATAAGATTGTTATGTCTTTTAACCTGACCTAAATATTTCACTTGTCTCTTTTTTATTTCTTTCATCAACTCTCTTCCGCATGACCAAATGGGTAAGAACGCGTGTTCTTAAACATCCGGTGTGCTGATGCCGAGGTAAGGGATTCAACCTCTACATCGGACAGCTGCACTAAAATGTTGACCTCCCCGTCCTTGACTTGGGGACGTGAATTAAAAGTACCTCTGAAATCTGAGTGGGTTCGTCTGATGGCTAGGGGAACTGTTAAAAGGGAAAGCTAATCCACACGCAAAATTCATTCCATCACTACTATAAATAGTGTGTATGGACTACGCTTGAGTTCAAAGTGAGCGAGAGCAAAATAAATAAATAAATAAAAGAAACAAAAACAAAAACAACTCTCTTTTCATTCGCAGTCCTATAACTAATACTGCTTATTTCCTTGGTGACGCAGTTTATCTATCGATCTTTTGTTTCCACGGTGACTGCTCCCCAGTTTAACCACTACCTGCTCATATGGATTCTTGTGACACTGAACTGGGGTATAAAAAAGGAACTCCGCCTTATCCAAGGGTGTCCTGTAGGCTAGGGAAGGATGTTGGCTTAGTACTCCATTGATAGGGGATACCCATATCCTGTCACCCAGTGAATATCTCTCGAAAGAAGTTATCTCACAGATAGAACTAGTCACTCAAATCAGAAGAGGACAATCCATCACTTTTTGGACATGTTATGAGAAGGGGAAACCGGAGTATGTCGTCACAGCGGGAAGATTGGAGGGAGACAAGAGAAAGGAAGAGACCAAAAAAGAAGGTAACGGACAGTTTGACATCATTGCTTGGAGGAACTTCGGTATGAGAAATGTTTAGCAGCACAAGAGACAGGAGGCTGTGGACAGACATGATTACCACCGCCACATGGACTATACCAAGAAGAATGCATCTAGGCGGCACTGCTTTCCGTGTAGCAAAAAGATAGAAAGGCAGGCGTGTCATATTATCAAAGCACTTTAGTTAATGATTTATTTTATGTCCATCACCGGTTTCAAGGAGAGCCCCAGTAGATCAGTGAATAGGACGATTACCTGCTGCCCTGACGCCATCTGGTCGAATTCTCTCAAGGTTGGATTGTTTAACTGACCTATGCTCTCAGATTGGATCGACCCAGCCAACAGTTTGTAATAGAACATTACCTGGAAAATAAAGGCGGGCATAGTAATGTGGGATGGCAGGTAAATGTAGTTGGTGATTCTACAAGTGGTATTAGGTGACAGGAACATCGACTTTTATATTCCCGCTCGTCAGGTGGCGCTAGGTGTCTCATGCGCATGCGCAGGGTATAAACAAAACGTCGACTGTACTTACGGAGTGTACAAACAAAGAATAACGAGCTGTTGTGCGTTTTGTGTGTGGCTGCCTGCAAAGGCCATCCATAAGGAAATGCTTGCTGTTTATGCTTACAAATATTCGTCCCGTAAATCGGTGCATAGCTGGGTAGAAACATTTTCTCAAGGACGCTCAAAAATTGTCGATGACATCCGATCAGGTCGTCCTGTTGAAATTGCACCAGAAGCATCCGTGCAGCGGGTAGAGATGATTAGAGGAAAGGTGACAATGTGAATTCTGAATCGTACTGTGAAGTTATATCGATGCTTCATGATGCAATTCGAAGAAAACGTCCAGGGCTGCTGACTAGAGGAGTGTTGCTTCTTCATGACAATGCCAGACCACACACGGCTCCATTAACTCAGGAGAAAATTAACCAACTAAGGTGGGAAGTTCTTGAACATCCATCTTACAGCCCCGACTTAGCCCCTAGCGATTTTCACCTTTTGGGTCCACTGAAAACCCACCTTGGTGGGAGACATTTCGCGAATGACGCGGAAGTGAATGTGAAGTGAAAACGTGGTTTAGAAAACAGAGCACGCAGTTCTATGCAGTCGGTTTAGAAGGACTGATAAAACGATAGGATAAGTGCATCAATATTGGTGGAAATTATGTTAAGAACTAAAGGGACAATGTGTGTATAAAAATAAACTTGTATCAAGTTTTTATCATATTTAGTTATTTTTCTACAGCCATTTGTGACTTACTTATTGACTTACCCTTGTATTTGACAACACCCATAGCGTGTCCGTTGGCCTTAAATTATTGGACACAACTCATCGAGTAGCAATTAGTGTAAAACTGTTTTACCCCCCCCCCCCCCCCCCGCCAATAGAGTGTCCCATGGTCTGTAACTATTTGGCACACCTGCTTGACACCCCTGTCGTGTCTTACTTTAAAGTGTCGTCCCTGGCGTGAGGGGAGTCAACACCCACATTATATTTTACCCCTTTTTAATATCCTGGAGAATCCACTAGCTTCCGTCCAACACACGCCTTCGGTTCATGGACACCTTTCTCTCTCTCTCTCTCTCTCTCTCTCTCTCTCTCTCTCTCTCTCTCTCTCTCTCTCTCTCTCTCTCTCTCTCTCTCTCTCTCTCTCTCTCTCTCTATCTGATCATGCCCCCTCTCATTCTTCCCCAACGCAACATATTCAACAATTCTTCTTCCAACAATTAATAAAGATTAATTTATTAAAAGAAAAGTGTAATGTCCGTGAGACGTGTATGCGAAGAAAATGTGTGTTGTGTATTCTAATGTAAATGTAGAGGTCAGACCACAAAGTTCATGATCAGAGTCCACTCATCATGGCAAGGATTACACGACATCACAGGAATCAGCACAATGGATCTCACCAAATGCCGCGTCTCTCCCGCCAGACATGTCCTCCTCCAGGAGCTTTGATAACCATGAGGTCTGATTCCCATTCAAATCTACAGTCTGGGAATGATACTATTTTTGTTCCTAACAAAAAACTGTTCCTAATAGTTTATAGAAACTGAGACTTCACAATTCCTGCCCAGTGAAAAGTGGAACACTGTCCCATGAAATGACGTTTTTCCTTCTTGCGAAATGTTCTACACTTTTCACTCTTAAAACAGTCATTATATCTAGACTCAAATAGATATCTTAATTTTCTAGATAACGTCTTAATGTTATGATTTCCTTGATACATGGAACAACCACTCTCCAATGTTTTGGTTTTCATGTAATGTGAAAATCAATCCCTACTGTTCTAGTAATAAGTGGACTGAACATCCATCACCACTGGTATATTCACGAATGGTATGAAAATCAAAACCCATTACTATGTTGCTGTCCACAGGTAGTGTGAAATCTTCTTAGTAATGTTCTCAGTATTTATCCTGTGGGATACTTATACTATTCAGCTCCACCGAGCAATGTTTATTAACTCTTATAGCATAGGCCCAGTGAGAAAGTTGCTGGCCAATCTTCCTGCACCAAAAATTATCCGGGATCTGAATTTTCAATGGTTCTGTGTTCTTCATCCCAGCCAGAGGGAACCTGTAAAATATATAACACAACTGGTGAGAGCCTCCCCGTCACTGATCCTTATTAGATGATCGTGGGCCATCGGCCTTGCTCATAAACATACAGTGAACCTAACTCTGTCAGGGACAGATGAACTCAACACATTGGTTTTCATCAGGCCAAGACAAGAAGAAAAAACAACAACAAACAGA
This sequence comes from Cepaea nemoralis, assembly GCA_014155875.1. NCBI lineage: Eukaryota > Metazoa > Mollusca > Gastropoda > Stylommatophora > Helicidae > Cepaea > Cepaea nemoralis. The sequence continues at coordinate 82,321 of JACEFZ010024936.1, read as the reverse complement.
GTGCGGAACCCCCCCCCCCCCCCCCCCCACCAGGGAGCACCCACTGGAAGATCCCAATTATCCCCCATTACTCAATTCTCAACTAGTAGAGCTTATCAACACTTCACTACTCTATTTTCAACTAACAGAGCTAATCATCACTTCACTACTCTAGCTAGTTTCAACCATGCTACTGCCTAAATTAATTAGGACTAATTATACAGCACCGCAGTTCTACTAAATCACATCTACATTTGCCATGACAGGCACGTGAAAATTAATCTAATTAATTTCGCACACGGTAGATGTTATTATAATCCATAACTTCAGTGCCAAAGCACTTCTGCCCAAATCAACTGTCTGAGTTACACTAGCTATTAGCAAAATCGTGTTTTTTTTTTTGGGGGGGGGGGGGGGGGCAACCGCCTTGAATTGTTCACCTGACGTTCCTTTGATGTTCACACCAGATTCTCAAGGGGCACAAACTATTTCCAGAATCTTATCTTCCTTCAGCTTAATCAATGTAAGAATTGTCTTTCCTTGTTTTGACCACCAAAACAAGCTCGCGTTTCTGCATTCTCTGAATCCGCGTCTCAACAACAAGCCGCCAATTCGCTTTGATGTCGGAAACTTCTCAAGGTCTTCCGACCGTTCCTATCTCGCCGACTAGAAGTAAACAATTTGCAGCTGTGAGCACAGACTGTTTTTCTGTACCGGTTAAAAACAAGTGTGGCCTTGAAAACTCGCCGTGAACCAGACTGCCTGTATTATCATCATCTGGTTAATCCACGGTGATTTTCATGACAACCCCTCCCCCATAGCGTGTCCAATGGTCTAAAGCTATTGGGCACATCCCATTGAGTACCGATTAGTCTAAAACTGTTTGACACCACCCATAGAGCGTCCATTGATCTAAACCTATTGGGCACAACCCATCGAGTACCATTAGAACATCGAGTACCCATTAGTCTAAAAGTGGTTGACACCACCCATAGAGTGTCCATTGGTCTTAAACTATTGGGCACAACCCATTGAGTTCCCATTAGTCTAAACCTGTTTGACACCACCCATCGAGTGTTCACTGGTCTAAAATAATGGGAACCACCCATTAAGTACTCATTGGTCTAAAACTATTGGGCTGCACCATATACTCAACAAATTGAGTATAATAAAAAAAATAATGATCACATGAACAGAGATCCTGTGTTTACTTATTGGTGTTATGCTAGCTTGATTTCTGATACAACTGTTCTTACCACTTCATTTCTTTTCATACCGAGAACCATTTAATGTAATCGTATAGACAATTATTTTTCAAATCAAATTAGATCAACCCAGACTAAAGTAATACATCGAGGCATTAACAATTAGGCGGTTCTGGCCAGTTTTGAGCAAACAGAAAAATTTTCATTTTGAATTTGTGATTATCGTGGGGATAAACAATGCTCCACATTCGGACAATATATGTTGCTAAGTGTTTTCAGTATTTCAGCCAAAGTATAACTCACTTAATTACTTTACATGATATGCAGTTTTGCAGTACGCACATGAAGAGATGCAAAGAAATTGGTCAGGCAACAAATCGTGCAACATATTGTTTGCGGTTTCTGTGTAAATTATTACTGTTTGTTTATTTTGATAATTTATTGCATTGTTTTCTCCAGGCCACACATTGACGAAACAGGTCGGACTGAAACGCGTTTTAACAAGACTAATATTATTCTTAATCATTAATCTTACAGCTCTATAACTCTTTTTCTCATTTCAGAAACCCAAGTACCCATCATGGCAGAGCAGGATCCATGGGCTGCATTTGAAGACAAGTACAGGATACACGACGAGTCGAGAGAGTTTGGGAAATTGATCTTAGCCAGCGGCGCCAAACCGTATTCAGAGCTTGGTGTTGAAAAGTCCAGACTTCAAGTGTTAGGTTTATGTTTAGCGTTGTGTGGAGACATTGAATTTGAAGGTGAAGATACAGAAATAATTGTACCGTCTCCATACACCTCGGAGGGCATCCCTGTATCTGTCTACAAACCAGATTCTCGACCAGATAGCTCCAGCTATCCTGATCTACTTCCATGGTGGTGGCTTGGTCATTTGTGCCAGGAAAACCCACGAGACAACTAGCAAAGATCATCGCTAGAGATTCTGGAGCTATTGTTCTCAATGTCGAGTACCGCCTGCTGCCTAATCCTGATGCTCCTTACGCACCGTTTGAAGATGCTGAAGTGGTGACCAGATGGGTGTTGGAGAACAAAGAAGCTGTTGGAGGAAAACCCAACAGTAAAGTTGGTGTTAGGTGGTGACAGCGCAGGTGGGCAGCTTGCTATTGGGGTCACCAATGAAGTCCCAGGTTTAGATTTCCAGATCTTGGTCTACCCTTTAGCAGACACCTCTTTGTCACAGGAGACAGTCCAGGAATTCAAACAGGTTCCGGCTCTTAATGAAGCGCCCTTAAATTGTTCTATGACAATGCTTATAACCAAATTCCAGATCTTTTGACCAATCCAAGAGTCAACGGCTATGGCAAGAACGAATACTGCATCATCACCTCCTGCTCTAATTATCCTGGCAGAGTTAGACCCCTTGAGAGGAAGTGGGGTCGACTATGCGGAAAAACTGCGTGCTGCTGGGGTTAAAGTTCAACTGGAGATCATCGAGGGAGTTCCACATGGCATTTTTTACCATGGAGAAACGTCTTTAGAACAACCGCTGCCAAAGCGTGTGATCTCACTGTGAAGTTTTGAAGCAATTTCAGTAGTGAACATGGTCAGTGATATTCTCTCTATTGCTACTGGGATAAATTATTTCTACGTTACACAGATATGTATGACTTCAACTCTTGCTATATATTTTCAATTCCGACTTTCGTTTGCTTGTTACACAAGTGATGACTTCCATTATATAATATATCAAAAGTCACTTGGATCGATATACAGCGTTGGCTAATATTAAATAGCACTTTATAGCAATCTATATTTATACACATTGTAAATTTATTCATCTATTCAGTCCATGTGATATATATATATATATATATATATATATATATATATATATATATATATATATATATATATATATATATATATATATATATATATATATATATATATATATATATATATATATATATATATATATATATATATATATTCGTCGCTCACTTCGTCATTCGCAACTGCGAGCGCCAACAAAGACAAGTCTCCTGAACACGTCAAGAAGCCTGATAGGGGGAAAATGGCACGTTGTAAGAACACCAGAAGACACGCAGTATCCAAGATGTGCAGCGTGGGAGCCGACAAAGCCGTAAAGAAGACAGTCGGAGAAATTTCATGTGAGTTGGAACAAAGAACCTGAAACTACAGTTACTACTGAAGCCATCACGAGGAAGGTCGATTAAAACCCACCGCAGACAAGAGAATAGACAGCTGAGAAGGAGAAGAAAGACACCAGACTCGGAAACACCGACTCAAAAACAGTCAGATGGGTTGTCAAGCGTATTCAAGGGGAGCTGTCAGACGAACAAATCACGAAGCAGCAATAGCAATACAAGAAGAAAATCTCAACATCTGAATCTTGAGGGCGGAGAGAATCCTGATGTACTCAAAGATCCCTACCACGCTGGCGGCGGTGACGACTGAGGGCAGCAAGATACCACTCCAGGTATCGATAGACAAGAAAATACAACAACCTGAAGGATTCATACCCAGGATTACTCAATGTTCCAGATGCCAGAGGGTCGGCCACAGCAGAGCAGCAAGTCGCAGTAAGACGGAAATCTGCCGGTACTGCGCCGATCGCCACGCCTTCAAGGAGTGTCCGCTGGCCAAGCTAGACACGGACTTCCGAGCACCCAACAAAAAAAAAAAGGTGCGCCAACTGCCTTGGCAAGCATGGAGCAAGATACTTGGGCTGTCCGCACCTCGAAAGACGCAGAGACGTCTTAAAACTCACCATTACCACAAAGACACCATATAAGGAAGCAATGAGGAGGTGCGAGACAGCCACGTGCATCTCGAAAGCTGAAAGAGCACAACTACAAAGCCAGATTGATGAGTTGAAAAAAAAAACAAGTCAAGCTACTTCAAATACCGGCACCGACCAGCGACAATGAAAAGCTGCTTGCTGAAATAAAAGAGATCCAGCAAAACATCAAGTAAGAAGTGGAACATATGGCCGAGTTGAAGAAGGAAAACGAAGAAATGATACGCACCATTAAAGCGGGGAGAGAGCGGCTAAAAGCTGAAATGAAATCAATTCAAAACACACCAACAGAAGCCATGCAAAAGACCACAGTGAAGCCACAAGTTGAACCCCAACCCCCCCCCCCCCCCCCCCCCCCCCCCAAAAAAAATGGAGCCTGAACCGCAAGATAAATCAGCAGCCGAACCTCGACGCCCGAGACGTTCAAGGGGAAACTAACATCCCGCCAGAAAGCTGAAGAAAGACAAGATGAATACCTGACGACGGCATGGAGTGGCCTACATAGGGACTTACCTTGGAGGAATTGGAGGAGTGCGTAGAAGCGGCAGAGGGACGGGAAATTATAGAGGGACTCAGGCACGAGGCATTCATAAGGCGACAGGAAGAAAAAAGAAAGGAGGTGATGAAACTCAGTGGGAAACCGATAGGATACCCTGAGGTACAGTGCGGCCGACCTCGAGTACTTTATAGATGGCTGACCAAAGAGGAATCAATCTAAAGACAGCAAGAATTCGAATGCGAAAGGGAAAAAGGCGCAAAGAGGAAAACAAAATTGGAAAGCTCCTACAGGCAATACACAGAAAAGGAGGCAAAAATACCAAATAAAAAATCCTTTTAGGGACAGCAACGAGTCAAGCCAGACGAACCAGCAGCTTTCACTAACAAAAGACATCACAAGAGGAGACGGGCACAAAAGACAGCCGCCACTAACCCCCCCCCCCCCCCCCCCCCCCCCAGCTGACGTCACAGACACAAAAGCCGATAAAACCAGCCCGGATCAGGACCAACTCGTAAGCACGCATAAGCCAAGAATCAGGGTGAATAAACCCACAAAAACCACGGAACTCAACAATAACCACAGCTGAAATAAGCAGGTTGAACGAGGCCGAAATTGGAATTATTTTTTTTAAACCAAGCAAGCAAGCAAGCATATATATATATATATATATATATATATATATATATATATATATATATATATATATATATATATATATTCTTCTTCTTCTTCAGCATTCCGAGCCATTGAGGTTCTTTGCTGCAAATACAATCTGTCTCCATTCGTCTCTCTGGTGGACCTTCTCTTGCCAGTCGTTGATTCCAAGTGCTTGTAGGTCTGTATGTATATTATCTCTCCACCGCCTTCTTGGTCTACCTCGGGGTCTACGGTCATTTATTTCCTGAGTGTAAGCGAGTTTTGTTTCCCTATTATCTTCCATTCTTTCTATATGCCCCAGCCATTGTAGTCTATTAGCCTTCATGATACCAGTGATTAGCGGGGACTTAAACAAATCATAAATGTCTTTGTTACTTCTTCTTTTCCACTCTCCACTTTGTGTATCCCTAATGGGTCCAAAGATGCGTCTTAAAATTTTGTTCTCAAAGGTTTGTAACAAGGCTTCGTCTCCTTTCGTTGTACTCCAGGTTTCAGAGCCATACAGCACAACTGGTCTGATCAGTGTTTTGTATATTGTGATTTTGGTGTTACGAGATAGCGCCTTTGATTTTAGTAGATGTTGTAGTGCATAGTATATCTTATTTCCAGAGTTGATTCTAGTTTGTATTTCTTCCCTTATGATGTTGGAGCAGTTGAAGATTGTACCCAGGTATTTGTATGTTTCCGTTCTTTTAATGGTCATATTATCTATTTGTATGTGGCCAGAGTTTTTAGCCATTCCGTCTCTTGAAATTACCATATATTCTGTCTTATCTTGGTTGATAACCAGCCCCATCTGTTGGGCTTTTTCCTTTAAGTGAGTCAATATTTCTAATGTCTTTTGTTCACTTTGCCCTATAATATCTATATCATCTGCATAACCAAGCAGCTTGGATGTTCCTCCAATATCACATTCCTCCTTTACCTTCCTTACAACTTTCTCTAGAGCCAGATTGAAGAGTAGCGGCGATAGTGCATCACCCTGTTTCAAGCCAGATGTTATTTGGAAGGGGTCTGATTTCCTGCCTTTATATGTTACTATATTATAAGTATCTTCCATGCATAGTTTGGTCATGTTAATTAACTTCCTTGGTATTCCAAATTCCTGCATAACATTCCATAGACTATTCCTATGGACACTATCATAAGCCTTTTTAAAATCCACAAAAATGTTATGGAGATCTCTTTTATATTCCCAATGTTTCTCGGCTATTTGTCGTAAGATAAATATCTGATCTATTGTTGATCTGTTTTGTCTAAAACCCGCCTGGTAGTCACCTAATATGTCTTCTGAATATGGTTTTAGTCTATTTAGTAATACTGCGGATAGTATCTTATAGCTTGTGGACAGTAGTGATATTCCTCTATAATTTCCACATTGGAACTTGTCTCCTTTCTTAAAGATAGGTATCAATAATGACTCTTTCCAGTCATGGGGTAATTCTTCTGTCCTCCAGATTTTTATTATTAGTTCGTATAGCTTTAGATGTAATGCATGGCCACCTGCCTTTATAAATTCAGCAGCAATTCCATCAGTCCCAGTTGCCTTATTGTTTTTAAGTCGTGTGATTACATATAGGATTTCTTCAAATGTAGGTTCTTCAATTTGTGGTTCGCATGTTAGAACCTCTTCCTGTGGGAAAATGTTACTTGGAGCTTCACAATTTAGTAATTCAATAAAATATTCTTTCCATGTGTTGCACATTTCTTCATTGGTATTTATCATATTCCCATTTTTGTCTTTTAAACCATATGTGTTTTGTTGGTGCCCTCGTTTCATTGACTTCAGTACTTTAAAAAACTTTCTGGATTCATTTTTCTGGTGATTAGTTTCCAAATCTTTGATTATATTACTCATATATTCTCGCTTCTGCTGTCTGACTATTTTTGTAGCCTCTTTACATTCATTTCTATAATGCTCTTCCTTTTGGATGTTATTGATGTCATTTAACCATACATGTCTGGCATTCTTCTTCTTAGTGACTGCTTCTTCACATTTTTGATTGAACCATCTGTTCTTTCTATGCGTGGTTGACACACCGAGACATTCTTCTGCGGTAGATTGAATTGTATTCTTGATGTTCAACCAAGTTTGGTCAACGCTTTCCTCCAAAGGGTTTTGCAAAGTTTCAAGTTTACATTTTATTTCATCTGTAAATTTCTCTTTGACTGTAATGTCTTGTAGTTTTTCTCTGTTATATGTTGGGTGTAATCTTTGTAATTTAGTATAGAAAGCTCTCTTAAGTTTTATTTTAAATTTTGCTCCAACGAGGAAATGGTCACTATGGCACTCAGCTCCTCTATAACTTCTGACTTGCTGTATGTTTGATGCATTTCTGTTGTTAATTAAAATGTGATCTATTTGATTATAGGTTCTCTTGTCACATGATTTCCAAGTTTGTTTGTGTATATCCTTTCTTTGTAGTCTGGTACTGCTAATCTGCAGTCCTTTGGCTTCTGCCAGGTTGATGACTCTCCATCCATTATCATTTGAAGTTGTATGTAGGCTTTCCATACCGGCCACTTTTTTATTAGTTTGCTCTCTACCTATTTTTGCATTGAAGTCTCCCAGCACAATCAGGATGTCCTGTTTGGGGGTTTCTTCTATGACATCTTCCAGATCATTATAAAAGTCTTCTTTAATATCATCTTCTTTCTCTTCAGTAGGTGCATGTACATTAATCATCGTTATATTTTTCCATTTACCTTTTATTCGTAATTTACTAATCCTGTCATTAAAAGCTTTAAAGTTTAAAATGTTCCCCCATAACTCTTTTTTGATGACAAATCCTGTTCCTAATTCATGTTTATTTTGGGTGTTTCCTCCATATATTATAATCATTCCATTTTGCTCTAAAGTACCCTCTCCTGGCCACCTTATTTCTTGAATTGCTGTGATATCCATTTGATATTCAACCAGCTCGCGGGTTAGTTCTTCGGCCGCTCCAGCTCGATATAGTGTCCGTACATTCCATGTTCCAAATCTCAAAAGTCCTTTAACGTTCCAAGGTCGTTGTCCAGATAAGTCAGTCCGATATCGAGGCTCATGTATTTGTTTCGTAACAAAGAAAGGTTTTTACAAAGGTGGGGATGTTAACCCCACGCTTCAACCCCCAACCTGGAGGACCAGGGTGTTTCTCTTTGTCTGTTCTCTACCCTTTGACCTGTCCGGCTTGGGAGGCCCTGCTGGTAGCTACGCTACCGCCGGCATAGCTCTCAGGGTCATTGAGAAACTCAAGCTCCCCCACCACGACAAGGTGGAAACACCATCGGGGGAGATATATATATATATATATATATATATATATATATATATATATATATATATATATATATATATATATATATATATATATATATATATATATAAACAGCAACTCCAAATGTGCAACCTCGAATAACAGCAAAGGAAGAACTCGTCAGTCCAGGGCAAAAAAACCATTTGACAATTCTGAAAGCACTGATAAGTCGAAGCCGGCTGACCTGATCATTTCAACAACATTTATTCCCTGTGTACAGCTGGTGCTCCGCGTGCATAAATATGAATAAGTAAAATATATATTGATAAACATACCGTTCTTGTGCTGCCAAGAGGGCCGGTATTATAATTATAATAAGCATCGTCACACAGAGTTACACTGTCCGATCCGCTACTGTCAGCTTCACCGCTTCTGATATATCCTCTTGGCCATTCTCGCCGAGTCGATGCTAATTGATAATTTCATGGCCTGTGGTTGATCCTGCCTGAGAAGAGGAGTGCTCTAACGATTTACTTCTTCTAACAAGTCGTTGTTATAAGCCATCACTGCCATATTCTAAAGGTTTGTTGCTAATATATCTCCGGGAACAAAACTCCTGCCGCCTTTCGTGCTGTCAGCCCAAGGTCTCCTTTGTTGCTAACTATCGCTGTGACGTTTGTACCTTTTCACGCCACACTTGGCGACTTGATCTATCTCTTGTTGATTCTTTATAATTTATCTATTGCGTCATTTATTCTGACTCGCCACTCGGCATATATATGTATATATATATATATATATATATATATATATATATATATATATATATATATATATATATATATATATATATATATATATATATATACGTGTGTGTGCATGTATGTGTGTGTGTGTGTGTGTACATACAGTTCAGTATATAGTACACACCTGACGAGATGTCAGGCAATAAATTGTACAACCTGTTGTTTGTGGATTCTGTGTCTAAAATTTCCAATATTTAATCATTGTTTTCTTAAATAGGTAATTTAAACAGGTAATTTAATTGCATGAAATAAACAGTTAGGTACACGTAGCTCCTGTGGAAAGATGAAACATACTAAACACAGACACAGTGTACATATCTTACAACGCACGCCATGAAGATGAAACAGAGGGAAACAATCAACAAATATATAATCAATCAATCAATCATGTGCCATGCCGGAAAGCGTGGGTGGTCATGACTCGCCATTTGACTCGATCACCAGCGTCGTGGATCAGCTTAGTGTTCCTGTCTCTTCCATGTCATGTAGCCAAGCCATCCAAGTATTTTCCTCTCGGTCTTCCTCGTGGTCTGTTCCCTTCGATCTTGCCAGTTGTCACCAAATTCTTCAATTCATTTCTTCTCATAACATGCCCAAAAAGTTTTGACTGTCCTCGTCTTATGTCTCTAATCAGTTTACGATCTTCATTTGTTTCTTGAAGGACTTGTTCATTGGTTTTTCTGTCTGTCCATGGTAGTCTTTGCATTCTTCTCAGAAACCACATTTCCACAGCCATCAGATGTTTTTCAGCTTGACTGCTCATTGTCCACGCTTCACATCGATGCAAAAGTACAGGTTCTATGTAGCACTTCAACACTCTTTTTCTCGTTTCAGTTGATATCTTTTTATTGGTCAGTATGTTTTTGATCTTGCAAAAGGCTACCTTCGCAATGGCAATTCTTGTTCTAATCTCTTCAAGGCATCTCCCATCTAATGTTACGTTGTTGTTGTACCATTGCGACCATGCTTTTCAATCTACAATATCACTGCATTATCACGTTATCTCTGATGTAGTTTCTTCAGCTTCAACTGCATTTCTTATCCAGTTGGAGCATAGACATTTGATTTACTCAAGCCAAGCGATGAATAGACAAGTTATTGAAAAACAAATAGTCACTGATATTGTTAGAATGTGGAGCATCAGTTTTCGCCAGATAATCGCACATTCAACATAAAATCTTTCTGCCTGCACAAAGCTGGCACGTAGATTTCATCTAGCTGTCATCTAGCTGTCATCTAACAGTCATCTAGCTGTCATCTACTGCATATAGTACCTTCGGGAGTCTCCATGGCGAAGTGGTCAATCCGTCTGACTCAGGTTCCGAAGTTTGTGGGTTCGATGCCGGGCCGCCTCCTTCGTTTAATGAATGCTTTTTGTTTTCGGAGACACCGGGGATCGTTGCTGGAGCTACGGAGTTCGTGACTTGTACGACGCTTTCGGCAGTTCGCTTCGGAAAGAGACTGGGCCATATGGGATAAACACCCAGTGCAATGAAGTCGACCCTGTCGACTTTTAAGCGAGTGTTTTTTTCTAGAGTACCTTGCGGTGTAGGACAGGAATTGGAGAGGCGGGGGGAGGGGGGGTGTCTTGAGAATGAGGAATTAAAACCACCTGGCTAGTCCAATCACCACGAACTGTGCACGTAAGGGTTTTTATGTTTTTTTTCCTCGACAGAAAAAAATCCACACATTACCGAGGATGGAACCCTGGTCTCCCTAAAGAGAGCCCACATTTTAGGCACTCGGCCAGTCGCTCAGGACTTTAACTACAGGAACGATAATGCATTGGGCATAACAGGACTCACCAACTACATTGTATTGTTCTTCTGCTGGCTCCAAGGCGAAACGGGTTAACGACGCAGTTCGTGATCCAGCATACCCGCGTTCAAAACATATCTGCGCGCAATTTGGCAGCAGACCGCGTTGCCTTAGTTTTTTACGAAATGGTATGGGTGCCGGTCGTTCAGAAAGCAATGGCAAATTACTGAATGCAAACTTGCCGAGACATCACAACAGCAAACAATGCTGATGTTGATAGCAACGTCCTGTAATGGATATACGACTGTGAGAGAGCGAGAGAGAGAGAGACAGAGAGATAGAGAGAGAGAGAGAGAGAGAGAGAGAGAGAGAGAGAGAGAGAGAGAGAGATTGTTCTTCTCTGATAAGGGTCGATCTCCTTGCACAGGGCGGCTAGCCACCTATTGATGAGTCGGACAGTGCACGAACTCCCCACCTCCAGCGCCGATTCCTTTCCTCCCAACTTCTCGGATTCACATAGAACATTGCACGCTTGAACCGAATGCGGAGTCAGGAAGCGAAGCCACAACCCTTGGACCCGGCAAGACTGATGACGTGACCACTTATTTAATGTTGCTGACGTGACAGGCTTGAACGCTGCAAAATCGAAAAGTCAGCTAACACTGACACAGAAGACGAGAGAAACTAAACCCGAAATTTGGAGTTAAAAATCTACCCAAAGTATTTCAGGACCCTCGCCGGTGCTACGGATTTCGTGTACTGAGTTGAGATTCTCCGGACTCAGGCTTGTGTTAGGAGTTGAACGGAGCACTTATGCCGTGATGTTGATCCGTCGACTAAACTAAATTAAACTAAAAAGCTAAACTCGCACACATCACAACCATCACAACTATAATCAGCGCTACCCCTCATTGGCACCTTGCCGTCTTGACAGACGATAGTTTGTGCTTTAAAAAGGCATAATAACTTTTAACTATGGCGGTAGCGAGTGTGACTGATAAGGCCAATTTGCGCTGTAAATGTCCGTTCACAGTGGGTGCATGTGAACACGTGGTCATTTCCACCATCATGCACCATCTTACGTCTCAAACGCTTGGTGTGTGACTTTTCTGCAATAATTTTCTCCTTTGACTTTATTCCATTTCTGATATTTGCCCTCCATGCAACACGTTCAGCGGCGACTTGCTCCCAATGTGCATTATCAATGCCTGTATCAATCATGTCCCGCTTACACACATCTTTGTATCGTAGTAGAGGCCGACCCTGAGATCTCTTACCCATCTGTAATTCACCAAAAAAGATATCCTTTGGTATTCTACCATCATCCATCCTCCTAAGATGTCCTATCCATCTAAGTCTACGAAGACTGAGCATGGAATAAACTGTCACACAACCTGATCTTTCCAATACTTCAGTATTTGTGATTTTGTCTTGCCACTTAATACCAAGAATTCTTCGCAGACACCGCATATGAAAGCTGTTTAAATTGTTCTCTTGGTGTGAGTAAGTTGTCCAGGTTTCACTGCCATAGAGAAGAGTACTAAGGACACAGGCTTGATAGACAAGGACTTTTGTTTTGGCAGTAAGCTTCCTGTTCTCCCAGACTCTTTTTCTTAACCTGTTCATTGTTGTTGCTGCCTTACCAATCCGGATGTTGATTTCCTCGATCTAGGGATAATTTGCTATTTACCACTGATCCTAGATATGTAAAATGGTCTACTATCTCTAGTTCGGCGTCGTCAATAAAGATTGATGGTACCCCATGTGCACCTTGTGACATAATCTGTGTCTTCTTTTTAGCTAATTGTTAAACCAAATTCAGAACAAGCATTGGAGAATGCAGATAGTAGACATTGCAATTCTTCCTCAGAGTGGGTCGTAACTGCAGCATCATCTGCAAAAAGCAACTCTCTGATCAGTACCCTCCTAATTTTGGTCTTAGCCTTCAATCTCTGAGCATTGTAGAGGCCGCCATCTGAGCGTGAGTGAATGTATATACCACCATCCTGATCACGAAATGCATATTTCAGTAGAAGTGAAAAGTATATTCCAAAGAGGGTGGGAGCTAGTACACAACCTTGCTTAACTCCACTCTTGATTTCAAATTCTTCAGAAGTTGCACCATCAAACTTGATTATACCCTTCATGCCTGTGTGGAACGATTCCACAATGGACAGAAGAGTTGGTGGGCAGCCAATCTTCTTTAGTGCCTTGAACAGACCCTCACGACTGACCAAATCAAATGCCTTTGTGAGGTCGATGAAGGCAATAAACAGTGGTTGATTCTGCTCACGGCATTTTTCTTGCATTTGTCGCAATGAGAATATCATATCAGTGGTAGACCGGTTCTGTCGAAAGCCACACTGTGATTCAGGGTAGACTTGATCTCCTAGGACTTGAAGTCTGCGCAGAACAATTCTGGCAAATACTTTTCCAACAATACACAGAAGTGAGATACCCCTATAGTTGTTGCAGTCGCTCCGATCGCCCTTGTTCTTGTACAGCGTTATTATGTTTGAATCTTTGAAATCCTGTGGGACTTGTCCTTCGCGCCAGCATAGCTCTATTAACTGGTGGATCTGTAGAGTGAGTGTGTCTTGCCCACTCCTGATAACCTCTATTGGAATCCCATCCTTACCTGGAGCCTTGCCAGATGCAAGTTCATTTATAGCACACTTAACTTCTGTTATGGTGGGAAGTGTGTCCAGGTGGTCAAGAGTTGGTAGAGCCTCTATGGCGTTGAGGGCATCATCCGCTAGTTTGGTCTCACTTGAGTAAAGCTCCAAATAGTGCTCTACCCATCTGTTCATCTGCTGTTTCTTATCAGTGATGACTTCTCCAGTCAAGGTTTTCAATGGTGCACTTCTTTTGATCACTGGACCACAGGCTTTCTTTATTCCTTCATACATGCTTCTTATGTCTCCCTTATCACTTGCGATTTGAATGGACTCACATAACTTGATCCAATAATCATTTGCACACTGCCTGGCAGCCTTTTGCACATCCTTCCTAGCTTGCCTTAGCTCACTCAGAGTGTTACGCGTTGGTCTTTCCTTGTTTCTTAAGAGAGCTTTCTTCTTCTTATCAATCAAGGGCTGCAGAGTCTCGCTGTTGGCCGCAAACCAGTCCTGCCTCTTATGATCCACAGTGCCGTAAACCCCTACGGCAGTTTTATAAAGAGTTTCCTTAATGTGACCCCACTTTTCATTTACTGTACAATTTTCTGGTGTATCAGTGAAAGCGTCTTCAAGTTGCTGTTGAAACTGAAAGCACTTTTCAGGATCATGAGTGTTAATAATATTAATCCTGGGGCTAGATTTGTGTTTAGCTGTGTAGATTCTCTTTGGTCTCAGCCTAACCCTTGCAACAACCAAAGAATGATCCGTATCACAGTCAGCACTGTGGTAACTACGAGTCAATGATATATGGTTCAGATGTTGTCTCCGTGTGATGATGAAGTCCAGCTGGTGCCAATGGCCGGATCTTGGATGTTTCCATGTGACCTTATGCATCTCTTTTGTTTTAAAAAAAGAGTTTGTAATACATAGGTCATTACTGGTGCAATGCTCCAGCAGCCTTTGCCCATTTTCATTCATGCGACCGATGTTGTATTTTCCAAGGGCACACTGGCCATGAACTCGAGTCCTTGCCCACACGAGCATTGAAATCACCGAGCATATAAATGTAGTCAGATTTTGGAACTGCCTTGATCACGGAGTCTAACTCCTCATAGAACAAATCCTTCACATCATCAGAGGAATCGAGTGTCGGTGCATATGCAGTAATAATGGTGGCAAACCCACAAGAGGTTGCCAAGCGCAGGGATAATAGTCTTTCATTTCCTCCTGCTGGAATTTCAATAGTCCCCAGTAGCGAATTCTTCACTGCAAAGCCCACACCGTGTTGCCTTTTTTCTGCCTGCCCTCTACCCTTCCAGAAAAAGGTGTAGTTGTTTTCCCTGAGTGACCCTTCCTCAGCGAGGCGAGTCTCCTGCAGGCCAGCAATATCAATGTTAAGACGATTGAGTTCGGCATCAATCACAGCCGTTTTTCTCACATCGCCAATATTGGTCAAGTCAGTGGAAAATCCTGGACACATGGTTCTCACGTTCCAGGTTGCAAGCCGTAGCTTGAGAGTTTCTATTTTTATTTTTGTTTGTACCTGGTGCATTGGTTTTACAGCCTGCGATTCAGATTTTGTCCTAGCCCCAAGCACCCATTGAAGCAGGCAGGCTGTGGCGGATCAGCACCCAATTGGCTGGGGGCTGCCCAGCTTGAGGCGGGCGGTAGCTGATCAGTGACACCTATAGGTGTCTCCCACCGTCAGAGGCAACGCGTGGCGCCCCATGTCTACGCCAACTGACAAGGACTTATAACCCGTAACAGTTGCCTCTCGCTTTGATTCCGAGACCAGTTAAGACCAGGGATGGAGTTATTGCCTCTCCATAGCACAAAGCCTGGGCTAAAATATAGAGATCATGTGTTGCCCATGCAGCATGATCCCTCTCTCGGCCTGCCTAGTTCACTCCAGAGGAAAGGTAACACCCCTACATCTGGAACAAGACAAGCTGCAGAAGCTGCCGGATCAGCAAAGCAATGCTCTAACTGTCCGCCTGTCGGAGCTTCGATCCTAGACCAGCTGCCAACCAAGGCTTAGGGCCTGGTCTGCCCTGCCATGACAATTTTGTCTTTAGCTTGCATTTCCTCGCACCAGGGTAAGGATTGTACCCTCCCAATTGCGCTCTTCCGCCCGAAGCCGTAACAGCAAGTTGAACAAGGTGAAAAGTTTTTTTTTTCTCTATAGATCGGAATAGGAATGCAGGACGTTGCGATCAACCCCACGTTGTTTGTCTACGCAATTTTACACCAATTAGTTTAGAGAGCTTTTTGAACGAGAAGGCAAAGTTTAAGTCCAACTTAGTACCAGTGTAGGCGTAAAACCTCATATCTCGCCATCAGCCAACAGGAAGTTTAAGAGCGAGCGTGCTTTTCCTTTCTACAACGTCGACCAGAAATAAGTTATTTTTTTCTATGCTAGTTAGGTTAAACATATACTGTCTTGCTAAGTCAAGACAATGTCATTCTTTTATTTACTAGTTTCATGGTTAAACATATCCTGTCTTGCTAAGTCAAAACAAAGTAATTCTCTTCAACGTCAGTTTCTTGATAAGCTGTCTTGCTAAGGCAAGAAAAAAAGTCGTTCTCTTCTATGCCAGTTTCATGGTTCAACACATGCTATTTTGCTAAGTCAAGAGAAAGTAATTCTTTTCTATACTCTTTTCTTGGTTCAACATATGTTGTCTTGCTAAGTTAAGGCAAAGTCAGTCTCGTGTATGCCAGTGTCCTTGTTCAACACGTGATGTTTTACTAAGTCACAAGAAGGGCATTGTATGCACAACTGTATCAACACGATAAAACACAGGATGTCGATTTCACTCATGAATACAAGCAAGTGTAACGTGATAACTACACAAGGTCGAAGTATGCCGTATCTTGCCACTTGACATTGCACAATCATTTGTCACTCCCAACAGCGTGGCCATACGTTGTGAAACCCCAATAATTGTATAACTAGAAAAGCTTTAGTCTATAGTATGTCCCGAAAAGAATGCCTTCATTCACGATCAATTGCTTTGAAAACTGTCTGTTGCATTGTTATGAAATTTTGCCAGCCGTCTTATATTTACCCCCACCCAAGGAATATCTCTTTGATAGGTCCAAAAAACAACTTAAATCATCGAAAGCGGCGACATTTCTTTGATGTTTTGCTGAAAAACTAGTGATTTCTCGCTAACAAATTTATGTTTACAGTAATGAAAGCCCCGCCAATTCAGATGACACACAAGGCGTATCCGGATTCGTATGGGAGTGGGTGCAATGAAAGAAGTAGCTTAAAATCGACAGGGTCGGCTGCATTGCACCGGGTTTTTATCCCATATGGCTCAGTTTCTTTCCGCAGCGCGGAAAGCGTCGCACAAAGCGCGAACTCCGTACCTCCAGCGACGACCCTCGGGAGTCTCCGAAAAAATGCACTCGTGAAATGAAGGACGCGGCCCGGAATCGAACATACAACCTTCGGAGCCCGAGTCAGACGGCTTGACCACTTCACCACGGAGAATCCCGAGAGGGGTGCAATGTGTAATATTAGTAAAGACAGAGAATTTACAGAGGCATGGGGTAAATAATTTGTAAATTGACAGGAAAGTAGAAGGAATATATTTCTTACCTTATTTTTCATTTCCTTCTTGTTTCTTCAGCTGCTGGTTAATAATGTGTACACAAGTATTCGTGTTAGCTTTTTATATTGAGTTCGTGAAAGCTTCCAAATAGCTGTGCGTTAATGTGCGTATGGAGTGACCAGAAATGATACCGCAATTTAGTCATCATGTTTCCATTTTTAAGGATCTGTTCAGCTGTCTGTGTAGTTTGTTCACACGTACACATGGGTGACAGACCCGCTTTGAGTCTTCGTGAAAGATTGTCTACTCTGCTGTTTACCGTTCAGAGACGGAACATGATTACCTGTTTTGCACTATGAAAATAGTTGTCAGTGTCTCTGTAGTGGGCTTTCTTCTTAACGACCAAGATGTTGGTCCTCTTTTCATTGAAGTTTATAGATTGATTCGTATGCACGTGTGTTGTCCCCTAATTTGACAACGTGTTTGCTCTCACGTTTCTTGTTATGCCACAATATGTCAGTTTCCACCGCAATATTACTCTTCTGTTGGTATTCAATGCGTTTAGTGTGTGTGTGTGTGTGTTTTTTTTTTTCAATACAGTTGTTTGTCACCGCTGAGGGCTTGCGGAATTGAAAATTCATCACTGTGGAATACAAACTGTTGCCATTGACATTATGCTGATGCTGTAATGTTTAGGGCCTGCAATTCGTCTGAATAGTTGGAGCAAAATATCCCAGTAAGTGTGTACGTAGATTAAGGTCTGCGATCTGCTCAGACCTTAATCTGTGTCGGACGATTCCAGTAGGTTGATGATTGCTCTCGGTTGCATAAAATTCAATCCATCCTTTCTCCAATAGTCCTCTTCCTCTTTCAACACATGGTCCTCACATTTTTTCCAGTAACTTTTATCAATATTTAATAGCGCGGACTGGGTTAGTATCTTGACGTCAGACAATTTGAATGTAGTATTGGCAGCTGCCACTTGTCCTTTAATTTTAGCCCACACAAGTTCTATAGGGTTTAAATGAGAATGATACGGCGGAAGTCTCAAGCACCTATGGCCATGCTCTTCTATCAACTTGTCGATTTGAAATTTCTTGCTTTTTTGCGCCTGTTTTACAAGGGACAACAACTGTAGCTTGAAATATGTTTCTGGAAATGGTATATTTTCCCTTCGGAGCCATATCTTTATTGCTTCCTTTGTGCTCGATGCCGTAGGTATTTTGTCTTCTTGGGCAACAACATTGTGATATGATGCATTGTCCATGATTAGACAAGACGGTCTATCAAGGGATGGAAGTACTGTATTCTCGAGCCAATCTCTAAATACATTACCATTCATCTCATTATGATAATCCCTATTGTCTGTATGCTTTGATACGAACACGAGCCCAGCATTCTGTAGTAAGCCATTATGAGTACTACCAGCATAGGCTATGACCAAACGCTGTCCTTTACTACTGGGCACATAACGCTTTATCTTTCCATCCATTGATTGCCATTCCTTTTCACTTGTGTGGTGCGCATTGATCCACGTCTCATCCAAATACACTATGTCATAATTTTCTTTGCGCATTTCCCTTATTTCACGTAGGTATCTGCTTCTCAAGGCTCCTAAATGCGGTTGCTCGCAAAGAATATTTCTACCGCCCTTGTACTTTCAAAAAGTGAAGATAATGTCCTTATAATTTTCCACAAAGTTGTTTTGGATAGCTCTATGTTATTGTTCTTTCTCAACC
The DNA here is from genome assembly GCA_014155875.1 of Cepaea nemoralis. NCBI lineage: Eukaryota > Metazoa > Mollusca > Gastropoda > Stylommatophora > Helicidae > Cepaea > Cepaea nemoralis. Next base: position 63,476 of record JACEFZ010024936.1, on the reverse strand, counting down.
AAACCCTAAGTTTTCTTACAGTCACTGTTTCTTTGGCATCCAGCATTTTTATAATGCTGGATAATCCTGGATATAAAATCCAAAATTTTTATAATTTTAGGAGTCTCCGTGGCGAAGTGGTCAAGCCTTTTGACTCGGGCTCCAAAGGTCGTGGGTTCGATTCCGGGCCGCATCCTTCGGTTCACGAGTTAAATTTTTCGGAGACTTCTGTGGGTCGTCGCTAGAGCTGCGGAGTTCGTGCTTTGTGCGATGCTTTCCGCGCTGCGGAAAGAGACCGAGCCATATGGGATAGAACCCGGTGCAATGAAGTCGACCCTGTCGAATTTTAAGCGACTTTTTAAAGCATTTTTATAATAGCTCGCCTTATGACATCTTTGTCAAAGCTGTCTACAATAATCTTTCTACCTACCGTTTGGTTATTGCGTGGTGGTTTAATTCCAGATTCTTGCACCCATCGACGAAATTACCGTTTACTCAAACCCAATGCATGCACTGTTCTGTTTTCGGAATTTGTAATTATACACAATTTCGCATTCAATCCCATTGAAAAATATTCACACATTTCAATGTTAGCGATAAGTGGTAAGATGTTAAAAAACAAAACAAAACAAGAACATATCAATCAGGTTTCATGAAATAACCCACATTTTGAGACTCCTCTGAACAGTCCTAGTGTAAAACAACGCGGGGAGTTGGCATAAGGCCAACCCCGTGAAAATATTCAACATTGAGCGCTGATTGTCTGGCTACGCTGTAATACATTTAAAATTATGAATTTCATCTCAGACTCGTAAATTATATACCGCATATAAACAAACTTTGAAATCTGCTGTAAAATCTCCAGAACAAAATTTTTTTTTTGTTGGGTGGACATAATGATAAGGTTATATACTAAATCTCATAATTTTCCCTCAGTTGGTTACTGAGATATGGATTGAGGCAAACAAATGTGGCCATACTATAGAACCTACTGCCACAGTGCGACTTATACGTTACAGCGTGACTTCTGTATTACGACTAGAAGAAGAAGAGAAGAAGAAGACTAGAATAAAAGAAGAAGAAGAGATGAAGAAAAGAAGAGAAGAAGAAGATGATGATTTGGTCACGGGTAAAGAAGAAAGTCACTACTTCAACCTCATTCCGATAGATAGGTGTCGGAGAAAAAAGATGTTGGTGGATATCCCAACACTAAAGATGCTGCACATTAACATCTATATGTATATAAATGATCCAGGTCTAAAGTTAACACTATTATATATTTCTGAGAACGTTAATTTAGCTTCCTATAGTAGTAACCAGAGACCTACACGTTAACGTTATCGACTACACAAAGGCTTTCGATAAAGCAAGACATGTCAACAAGAAGATATCAGCAGAACTACAAATTGATGTGAAAGAGCTTAGACTTGTAAGAAACATATATTGACAACAATAAGCTGCTATAAACATTGAAAATGAAGTAGATCAATATCAGATTAGTGAGTGTTGGGAAGACTTCGTAAGAAAATGGAAGAAGAAATTAACGTGGCTCAAGCTGGATTTAGACAAGGAAGAGGAACACGAGATCGTATTCTCAATATGCGTTTAATAATATAGAAGTGCAGAGAATTCAATATAAACCTATTCTCATGTTTTGTGGATTATTCAAAAGCATTTGAATGTGTACAACATTAGAAACTTTGGGAAATCATGAAGAATACGGGCTTTCCACCACAAGTAATACAACTCATAAGAATGCTCTATCTAGACCAAAAAGCAGCGGTTAGAATAGATAGCGAGACATCAGTTTGGTTTGATATCAAGCAAAGGGTCCGTCATGGATGTTTGCTGTCCCCCTATTTCTTTAACTTGCACGCCGAAAATATAATGAGAAATGTAAGAGATGATATAAATAGGGAGCTATATGATGCCCTAAATATCAGTGGTCTTGACATACCAGAGATTCGGTATGCTGATGATACAGTATTGCTATCCATAACACAGACTGGTATAAAAAACCTAATAGCCTCAGCCCAATTGAATAGTGAAAATCACAACTTATATCTTAACATAGAAAAAACAAAGATAATGCATACAAATAAAACTACTATAGGAGAAAGAAATATATGTTAATGAGAAAAAATTGGAGGTGGTGGAATATTTTGAATATCTTGGGTCATTGATTACCAACAACGGTGACACAATGAAAGGAATTAAACGAAGACTATCAATTGCTCTTCAAAGACTTAAAAAAGTGAATAAATTATGGAGTGGGACAGACAGAACTACAAAAATTAGATTTTTAAGAGCATGCATCTTTCCCATTGCAACATACGCCAGTGAGACCTGGTCACGTACTAAACACGCTGAACAGCGCATAAATGCCTTTGAATAAGAATATCTTGGGTAAAGAAAAGAACAAATACATCCATACTTCAAGAGCTGAATATTGAAGAAGGTTGGCTATTAAAGACGATAAAACAAAGAAAATTGAAATATTTTGGTCACTTGAAATGTCACGAAAGTTTGGAGAGAGCAATAATGGAGGGGTATTTGCCTGTGAAGAGAGGAAGAGGAAGGCCAAAGAGACGATTGATGCAGGATGTGGAGGATGATCTCCAGATGGGTGTATCGGACGCGGGACAACTTGCTTATGATCGAGAGGTTTTCCGGAAGGTTGTTATGGGAGCGAGGTTCTGCAAAGGACATGCTACTGAATGAATGAATGAAGTGAGGTGTGTGACAGAGATGTATAAATTCGCCAAATCTTTTTTCCACATATGCTGAAAGTATTTTTAGACTTTTAGAAGACAGGAGAGGGATGACCATTGGGGGGGGGGGGGGGGGGGGGGGACATTACATCAATACCAATAGGTATGCGGATAATACAGAATTAATTGCAGACAATAAATAGAATCTGCAACATTTAGTAGATGCGGTTGTTGTTCACAGTGAAAAACTAGGGTTAGAATTAAATTGTAAGAAGAAAGATTATGGTCGTCACTAGGAAGAAAGAACTACCACAAAGACAAAGATAACGCACAAAACATCAAATGGCTGTGGAAATGTGGTTTCTGAAGAGAAGGCAAAGAATGCCATGGGCAGACAGAAAAAGAACACAATGACCAAGTCCTACAAGAAACAAATGAAAACCGTAAACTGATTAGAGAAATTAGACGTAGACAGTCAAATTGTTTTGGCCACGTTATAAGACAAAACAATTGGAGAACTTGGTGACAACTGGCAAGATCGAGAGGAAGTGAACAAAGGAAAGGTAGAGAAGTAAATACCTGGATGGCTTGGCCACGTGGCAAGGTGGAGACTAGAACACTGAGCTAATTATCGGCTATTTATACACATGTATCGATTATTGTTATACACTGCCCTCCGACATGCCAGCCTCTCTGTTATTGTATATCTGTCATTATTTCTTTCTCTATCGTTGTGCCTCCCACTTAGATGTCTATGTACCTGCCTGGTCTGTCTGTCTGTATCTA
>JACEFZ010024936.1:0-52500 GCA_014155875.1 Cepaea nemoralis | reverse complement strand
TGATGCAGGCGAAGGCATACATCAGAGTAGCTGCAGACACAGATCACCCGTTGCATGAGGCGCTGGACGTAGTTAAAGGTCAGAGACTGATAAGAGGAAAATCATGGATGGCTCAGGCTGAGGATACGATAAGACAGGTGTGCCCCTTGGAGAACATCAGGCGAGTAGAAGAGTGGGTCAGAGTGCCAGCCGAGCGGTCTGACTTGTGCAGAGCTATAATCACATTGAACCGGAAGTGCAGGGAGTGGCGGCCAGCAGGGGCCACAGAAGTGGAAATTCAGCAACTAATTCAGGATAATTCTCGCCCGGGTGATGTGATTATCTACACGGATGGGTCGGTGTTGAGAGGTGGGAGAAGTGCCTGGGGGTTCTTGGCAAAAGCTAATGGTCGGCGTTTGGTGCAGGAGAGCCTGGCGTATGATGACACAACATCTAGCTTAAGAATGGAGGTGGAGGCGGTCAGTGCAGCTTTCCGCTGGATAAATAACACGATACATACACACATTGTGATTGTAACTGACTCGGAAAGCATGCTAAGGAGGGTGAGAACAGGCAAGCTTCGTGCAGAATGGCTTGCTTCGCTTCGGAGGTCACGGGTAGCAAGCATCACCTGGATATTTTCTCCTGGGCATGCCGGTGTGCTGGGGAATGAACAGGCGGACAGATTGGCTGATTCTGCATAACTTGGTGGAGTACTAATGCATGACAGGACAGACGTGGTTGCGGCCTTGTGGGAGCACCTGTACAACTCGGAGGAACAAATGGATCAATGGTGGTGGTGGTGGTGGTGGTGGTGGTGGTGGTGGTGGTGGTGGTGGTGGTGATGGTGATGGTGATGGTGATGATGATGATGATGTAGTCTGTGTAGTCTGTTTAGTCTGTGTAGTCTGTTTATTCTGTTTAGTCTGTTTAGTCTGTTTAGTCTGTTTATTCTGTTTAGTCTGTGTAGTCTGTTTAGTCTGTTTAGTCTGTTTAGTCTGTTTAGTCTGTTTAGTCTGTTTAGTCTGTTTAGTCTGTTTAGTCTGTTTAGTCTGTTTCGTCTGTGTAGTCTGTGTAGTCTGTTTAGTCTGTTTAGTCTGTGTAGTCTGTGTAGTCTGTTTCGTCTGTGTAGTCTGTGTAGTCTGTTTAGTCTGTTTAGTCTGTTTAGTCTGTTTAGTCTGTTTCGTCTGTGTAGTCTGTGTAGTCTGTTTAGTCTGTTTAGTCTGTTTAGTCTGTTTATTCTGTGTAGTCTGTGTAGTCTGTGTAGTCTGTTTAGTCTGTTTAGTCTGTTTAGTCTGTTTAGTCTGTTTAGTCTGTTTAGTCTGTTTAGTCTGTTTAGTCTGTTTAGTCTGTTTCGTCTGTGTAGTCTGTGTAGTCTGTTTAGTCTGTTTAGTCTGTGTAGTCTGTGTAGTCTGTTTCGTCTGTGTAGTCTGTTTAGTCTGTGTAGTCTGTTTAGTCTGTGTAGTCTGTTTAGTCTGTTTCGTCTGTGTAGTCTGTGTAGTCTGTGTAGTCTGTTTAGTATGTTTAGTCTGTGTAGTATGTTTAGTCTGTTTAGTCTGTTTAGTCTGTGTAGTCTGTTTAGTCTGTTTAGTCTGTTTAGTCTGTTTAGTCTATGTAGTCTGTGTAGCATGTGTAGTCTGTGAGATCTTGTTTTGTCTGTATGGTCTGTGGCCTCCTTCATCAAGAGGCCATTGTACGACTTCCCTACTGATGCTAATAGGCCCTCGCGCGGACCTCAGGGAGATGTGTCCACGTACTAGATGATCTCCAGAATATCTGCGCTCGGATGTCCAAGAGACACATTTGTACAGAAACACCGCTCAACCCAAAATAATAGTGAAAATCACAACTTATATTTTAACATAGCAGAGACAAAGATAACGCACAAAACATCAGATGGCTGTGGAAATGTGGTTTCTGAAGAGAAGGCAAAGAATGCCATGGGCAGACAGAAAAAAAAGCAATGACCAAGTCCTACAAGAAACAAATGAAAACCGTAAACTGATTAGAGAAATTAGACGTAGACAGTCAAATTGTTTTGGCTACGTTATAAGACAAAACAATTGGAGAACTTGGTGACAACTGGCAAGATCGAGAGGAAGTGAACAAAGGAAAGGTAGAGAAGTAAATACCTGGATGGCTTGGCCACGTGGCACGGTCGAGACTAGAACACTGAGCTAATTATCGGCTATTTATACACATGTATCGATTATTGTTATACACTGCCCTCCGACATGCCAGCCTCTCTGTTATTGTATATCTGTCATTATTTCTTTCTCTATCGTTGTGCCTCCCACTTAGATGTCTATGTACCTGCCTGGTCTGTCTGTCTGTATCTATCTTTCCATCTGTCTGTATCTATCTATGATTGTCATACACTGCTGAAGTTCAAGCGTTACTTGCAGACCTTATTTACCAACAAGAAGCTGTCTTGAAGGCAAGAATGCCAAGTTGTCAGTCTATCATATGTCAAGCTCAATATGCAACCCGGCTTCTAAAACTCGTTCAGACAAAGGACTTTGGCCTATCGAGGACGGAATAGCTGCGTGCATACCAACTCGTCACCAGTACTGCTCCTATCTATAATTGCACAACCGGGAATGACCGAAGTGCTGTGACTTCCTGCTGGATAACAAATCGCAATACTACTGGCAGCTGGCCGTCTTGACAGACGATAATTTGTTACATTTTAAAAAACACGGCATAATAATCTCTCCATAGCACAAAGCCTAGGCTGAATTGTAGAGACCATGTGATGCCCATGAAGCTTGATCTCTCTCTCTCTCTCTCTCTCTCTCTCTCTCTCTCTCTCTCTCTCTCTCTCTCTCTCTCTCTCTCTCTCTCTGGGTGCGGAATGTTTGGGTGGAGGGAGATTGTGTGCGTGGGGGGTGTGTGTAAGTGGGGGATGTATGGATGCGTGAGGGATGTGTGAGCTGGCGGGAATATGTGTGTGTGTTGGTAAGGGGATGTGTGGCTGGGGGATGTGTGTTTGGCTGGGTGGTTGGTGGTGTATGGGTTGGTGGTGGAAGATATGTGGGTGAGTGAGTTTTGGTAGGTTATGGTATGGATGGAGAATGTGTGTGTATGTGTGGGGAAATGTGTGAAGGTGGGGATGTGTGGGTGGGTGGGTGCATGCATGTGTGCCTGGGTTTGTGTGTGGGTGTGTGGGGATTGTGTGGCGGGTGGCTGGGTGGAGGATGTGTGGTAGGGTGAGTGTGTGTAGGTTGGGAAGTGGGGGAGTGTGTGTGTGTGTGTGTGATGGTGCGGTATGTTTGGGTGGGGGAAGATTGTGTGGGTGGGGGATGTGTGTAAGTGGGGGATGAGTGGGTGGGTCCGCGTTTTGCGTGTGGGTAGGTGCGGGATGTGTGAGTTGGCGGGATTATGTGTGTGTGTGGTTGGGGGATTGTGGTTTAGGGATGTCTGTTTGGCTTGGTGGTTGGATTTGTGTGGGTGGGTGGTTGAGGATATGTGGGTGGATAAGTGTTGGTAGGTTATGGGATGGGTGGAGGATGTATTTGTGTGGGTGGTGAGATATGTGAAGGTGGGGATGTGTGGGTGGGTGATGGTGGGTGGGTGCATACATGTGTGCCTGGGTTTGTGTGGGGTGGGTGGGGGATGTGTGTTAGGGATGTGTAGTGGGTGGGAGATGTGTGGGTGTGGATGATGTAGTTAGGGGTGCGTTTGTGGGAGGTGTGGGTGGGGGATGGGTGGATGGATGGGGGCATGTATGTGCCTGGGGGTATGTGTGTCGTTGGGTGGAGGATGTATGTGTGGGGGAGGAGCGGATGGATAGGGATGCGTGGGTCGGGGATTTATCTCATAACATGGTAACATGCATTGTTTATGTTTACAACATTCATTTGACAATGTGTTTTTCCCTATGTGAATGTACTATGCACTGATGAACGAAAGATTAGTGATTGGAAGGGCCGGATGTAAAAGGGGCCTACGTGCCCAATTTGTTATCCTTTGAAAATAAAGTCCGTACGTACGTTCGTTCTCTCTCTCTCTGTGTCTCACTCTCTCTCTCTCTCTCTCTCTCTCTCTCTCTCTCTCTCCCTCTCACTCTCTCTCTATCTCACCCTCTCCCTCTCTCTCTCACCCTCTCCCTCTCTCTCTCTCCCTCTCACTCTCTCTCTCTCACTCTCTCTCACCCTCTCCCTCTCTCTCTCTCTCTCTCCCTCTCTCTTCCTCTCTGTCTCTCTCCCTCTCACTCTCTCTATCTCACCCTCTCCCTCTCCTCTCTCTCTCTCTCTCCCCCTCTCACTCTCTCTGTCTCTCCCTCTCCCTCTTCCTCCCTCTCCCTCTCTCTCTCTCTCTCCCCCCTCTCTCTCTATCTCTCTCTCTCCCTCTCACTCTCTCTCTATCTCACCCTCTCCCTCTCTCTCTCTCACCCTCTCCCTCTCTCTCTCTCTCCCTCTCACTCTCTCTCTCTCTCTCTCACTCTCTCTCTCTCACCCTCTCTCTCTCTATCTCACCCTCTCTCTCTCTCTCTCTCTCTCTCTCTCTCTCTCTCTCTCTCTCTCTCTCTCTCTCTCTCTCGGCCTGCCTAGTTTACTCCAGAAGAAAAGTAACACCAATACATCTGGAACAAGGCAAGATGCAGAAGCTGCTCCAAACGCTCAACCCCAATGGATGAAATGAATGGTCATCATCATTCTTGACGGACAAACACCACCAACAGATATATTCAGAATCATTGCCATCATGTGCCACACCAAGAATGAATGGACGGTCATGTCTTGCCACTCACGATCACCAGAATCTTGTATCAAGTCGCGGTTCTTGTATCAAGTCGCGGTTCTCGCCCCAGTTATGCCACGTGATCAGGTCATCTCCGTACTTATGCCTTTGTCTTCACTCTTGCTCTTTTCCCATCAATCTTGCCAGATGTCACTAAGTTTTTCGTGTTGATTTCTCGTCATAACATGCCTAGAATATCTTGAATCCTTACTTCTCATTTCTGTAACCTGTGCGGGCTGTTGATTTGTTGAGACTCCATTTTTTGCATGGGGCAGTGAGAGGCAAACATCTTTCTTCGGTCACATGATGAGAAGAGAGGCATTGGAGAACATCGTAACAACTGGAAAGATCGAGGGGAAGAGAGGCAGAGGCATCCCAAGAGAAATGATGCTGAATGGATTGAGACGGTGGCATGGAGGAATATTAACAGCAGAGTTGATCCAGAAAACCAAAGACTGAGATCTATGGAGAGCCATGAACGCCTACGCCAGCCGGCACGGCACTTGATGATGATGATGATGAGTGAGAGGCATTGTGTGTGGTATTCACTGGCACAGGAACGTGGCATAATGGGGCGATTGACGGTGGCATGGAGGAATATTAACAGCAGAGTTGATCCAGAAAACCAAAGACTGAGATCTATGGAGAGCCATGAACGCCTACGCCAGCCGGCACGGCACTTGATGATGATGATGATGAGTGAGAGGCATTGTGTGTGGTATTCACTGGCACAGGAACGTGGCATAATGGGGCGACCCGTTGCAGTGAAGTTGGAACCGTTACTAACTAACTATCTCTAATCAATTTATGGTTTTCATTTGTTTCTTGTTTGACTTTATTAGCTGTTCTGTCCTTCCATTGTATCTTTATGTTTTCCTAAGAAATCACGTGTTTACTACCATTTCATGTTTCTCAGCGAGTTTCACATACAAATAACAGTATTTGTCGTATATAGCACTTCAGCCGGTATCCCTGGCCTAGGTGTTAATGTCTTTCTCCGTAATCCCGTATATTCTCGTGAGTAACGTAAACTGTGTAAAAATTGGTAGCGGTTCTCGCTGCGTTGAGAACTTACGGGGTATGTGAGCCGGTCGCTCAGAAAGCAATGGCAAACTACTGAGCGTAATATTGCCTAGTAAATCAACAGCAGCTGAAAAATGCTGATGTTGACTGCAACGTCCTGTAAGGGATATGCAGTATAACAAAGCACTTCAGCGCCTTATTTTCCCCTCTCGATTCGGTTGACATATTTTTATTCGCGAGTATGATAATGAAACAAATAAGGTTAGATAATAGTACCGGTTATAAATATTACCTTCACGTCCCGAACACGGAAAAATCTGTCTCAAAATCTGTCTTTAACACTTAAGAGAAAATGTTCCCGAGATACCTCTTTCTTTCCTTCTTTCCCAAATAACGCTCCGTGTGAAATCCGCAGGTGTCCGTGAGTGCCGGCAAAGCAATATGTGTTACTGTATCTTTTACATTTGATCTGAGTTTCCTCAAGAAATCTGGCTGCTTAATTTAACGTACACAGCTGAATATGTTTTATGTAAGGCGTATCTATATGATTTTGCTATTAAAGGCATTTATCGTTGTGGTTAACCCTTACCTGAACATATGAAGCGAAACAGTCTGAAATGAAGGAATTAAGTGATCATATTTGAAACGTTGCACCAGTTCGAAATTACTTCAACAAACTGTGGAAAATTTTCCATCTTCGTGCAAATGATTGCAGGATCTCGGTGCGACCTCAATTATCATCATCGATTTTCCCGGTAGCGCATGCTCAGAAATGTCTCGCATTAAACTAGCAATTTTTGAGGAAACTTTTCAAACACAAATTAGCTATTTCATTGATTCAGAGAAGTAATATTTCTTTCAGCAGACAGTGCAGAATGTGTTTTGTATATACTTGTGGTTTCTCTAGTTTGCTTCTGCAGGAAGTGACCAGGGAATCTGACTGACACTCAGTACTACGAAGAAAGGACAGAGGGACACATAATAAAATTGCACAAGGTACCCTTAGTAAAGGGACTCTTCACTGGTTGTTGAAGGGCAGGGCAATTCTAGAATATGATAGAAATCCTTAAGTTCCCGCCAGTCATATATATATATATATATATATATATATATATATATATATATATATATATATATATATATATATATATATATATATATATATATATATATATAATCTTATATATAAAAGGCAATGTCTGTATGTCTGTATGTATGTCCTTTATGCGTTGTCGAACGGTCCAACCGATTGAGATGAAATTTTCTACACATCTTCCTCTCATTCCCCGTGCTGCCAACTGTCATAGTTTGTTAGTGTAAAAACAGTTACGTACTTAATATTATTTAATATTTTAATTTACATTATAATGCATATATAGCGAGGGGACACAACATCCAATAGCATTGCTATATATGTAAAATTGTTGCATATTTGTCAAATAGGTGGACCTTTTTGCTACATTTATCTACAGGCATATACGTTATAATCCTCCTCCTTTCAGCAGAAAGGACTGCTCACTGTCTCAAAGAGTCAGCTGGTGAAATTAGAGCGCATACAGAACGAAGCTATGCGGGTCATTCTGGGATGCACCAGAGACACCCCAGTAGTGTGTATGCGTTACATCCTTGGTCTGCCTACTGTTGCTGGTAGGCACAAGGTGATGCAGGCGACGGCATACATCAGAGTAGCTGCAGACACAGATCACCCGTTGCATGAGGCGCTGGACGTAGTTAAAGGTCAGAGACTGATAAGAGGAAAATCATGGATGGCTCAGGCTGAGGATACGATAAGACAGGTGTGCCCCTTGGAGAACATCAGGCGAGTAGAAGAGTGGGTCAGAGTGCCAGCCGAGCAGTCTGAATTGTGCAGAGTTATAATCACATTGAACCGGAAGTGCAGGGAGTGGCCAGCAGGGGCCACAGAAGTGGAAATTCAGCAACTAATTCAGGATAATTCTCGCCCGGGTGATGTGATTATCTACACGGATGGGTCGGTGTTGAGAGGTGGGAGAAGTGCCTGGGGGTTCTTGGCAAAAGCTAATGGTCGGCGTTTGGTGCAGGAGAGCCTGGCGTATGATGACACAACATCTAGCTTAAGAATGGAGGTGGAGGCGGTCAGTGCAGCTTTCCGCTGGATAAATAACACGATACATACACACATTGTGATTGTAACTGACTCGGAAAGCATGCTAAGGAGGGTGAGAACAGGCAAGCTTCGTGCAGAATGGCTTGCTTCGCTTCGGAGGTCACGGGTAGCAAGCATCACCTGGATATTTTCTCCTGGGCATGCCGGTGTGCTGGGAAATGAACAGGCGGACAGATTGGCTGATTCTGCATAACTTGGTGGAGTACTGATGCATGACAGGACAGACGTGGTTGCGGCCTTGTGGGAGCACCTGTACAACTCGGAGGAACAAATGGATCAATGGTGGTGGTGGTGGTGGTGGTGGTGGTGGTGGTGGTGGTGATGGTGATGGTGATGGTGATGGTGATGATGATGGTGATGATGATGATGATGTAGTCTGTGTAGTCTGTTTATTCTGTGTAGTCTGTTTAGTCTGTTTAGTCTGTTTAGTCTGTTTAGTCTGTTTAGTCTGTTTAGTCTATGTAGTCTGTGTAACATGTGTAGTCTGTGAGATCTGTTTTGTCTGTATGGTCTGTGGCCTCCTTCATCAAGAGGCCATTGTACGACTTCCCTACTGATGCTAATAGGCCCTCGCGCGGACCTCAGAGAGATGTGTCCACGTACTAGATGATCTCCAGAATATCTGCGCTCGGATGTCCAAGAGACACATTTGTACAGAAACACCGCTCAACCCAAAATAATAGTGAAAATAACAACTTATATCTTAACATAGCAAAGACAAAGATAACGCACAAAACATCAGATGGCTGTGGAAATGTGGTTTCTGAAGAGAAGGCAAAGAATGCCATGGGCAGACAGAAAACAAAAAAACAATGACCAAGTCCTACAAGAAACAAATGAAAACCGTAAACTGATTAGAGAAATTAGACGTAGACAGTCAAATTTTTTTGGCCACGTTATAAGACAAAACAATTGGAGAACTTCGTGACAACTGGCAAGATCGAGAGGAAGTGAACAAAGGAAAGGTAGAGAAGTAAATACCTGGATGGCTTGGCCACGTGGCACGGTGGAGACTAGAACACTGAGCTAATTATCGGCTATTTATACACATGTATCGATTATTGTTATACACTGCCCTCCGACATGCCAGCCTCTTTGTTATTGTATATCTGTCATTATTTCTTTCTCTATCTATATGCCTCCTGCCTAGATGTGTATGTACATGCCTGGTCTGTCTGTCTGTATCTATCTTTCCATCTGTCTGTATCTATCTATGATTGTCATACACTGCTGAAGTTCAAGCGTTACTTGCAGACCTTATATACCAACAAGAAGCTGTCTTGAAGGCAAGAATGCCAAGTTGTCAGTCTATCATATGTCAAGCTCAATATGCAACCCGGCTTCTAAAACTCGTTCAGACAAAGGACTTTGGCCTATCGAGGACGGAATAGCTGCGTGCATACCAACTCGTCACCAGAACTGCTCCTATCTATAATTGCACAACCGGGAATGACCGAAGTGCTGTGACTTCGTACTGGATAACAAATCGCAATACTACTGGCAGCTGGCCGTCTTGACAGACGATAATTTGTTACATTTTAAAAAACACATCATAATAATATCTCCATAGCACAAAGCCTAGGCTGAATTGTAGAGACCATGTGATGCCCATGAAGCTTGATCTCGCTCTCTCTCTCTCTCTCTCTCTCTCTCTCTCTCTCTCTCTCTCTCTCTCTCTCTCTCTCTCTCTCTCTCTGTGGGTGCGGAATGTTTGGGTGGAGGGAGATTGTGTGGGTGGGGGTGTGTGTAAGTGGGGGATGTATGGATGGGTGAGGGATGTGTGAGTTGGCGGGAATGTGTGTGTGTGTGTGGGTAAGGGGATGTGTGGCTGGGGGATGTGTGTTTGGCTGACTGTGGTTGGTGGTGTGTGGAAGATATGTGGTTGGGTGAGTTTTGGTAGGTTAAGGTATGGATGGAGAATGTGTGTGTATGTGTGGGGAGATGTGTGATAGTGGGGATGTGTGGGTGGGTGGGTGGGTGCATGCATGTGTGCCTGGATTTGTGTGTGGGTGTGTGGGGGTTGTGTGGCGGGTGGCTGGGTGGAGGATGTGTGGTAGGGTGAGTGTGTGTAGGTTGGGAAGTGGGGGAGTGTGTGTGTGTGTGCGGGTGCGGTATGTTTGGGTGGGCGGAGATTGTGTGGGTGGGGGATGTGTGTAAGTGGAGGATGAGTGGGTGGGTCCGCGTTTTGCGTTTGAGTAGGTGCGGGATGTGTGAGTTGGCGGGAATATGTGTGTGTGTGTGTGGTTGGGGGATTGTGGTTTAGGGATGTGTGTTTGGCTGGGTGGTTGGGTGTGTGTGGGTGGGTGGTGGAGGATATGTGGGTGGATAAGTGTTGGTAGGTTATGGGATGGGTGGAGGATGTATTTGTCTGGGTGGTGAGATGTGTGAAGGTGGGGATGTGTGGGTGGGTGATGGTGGGTGGGTGATGGTGGGTGGGTGCATACATGCGTGCCTGGGTTTGTGTGTGTTTTGTGGGGGATGTGTGTTAGGAATGTGTAGTGGGTGGGAGATGTGTGGGTGTGGATAATTTGTTGGCTATGCAAAACTTGGTGGAGTACTGATGCATGACAGGACAGACGTGGTTGCGGCCTTGTGGGAGCACGTGTACACCTCGGAGGAACAAATGGATCAATGGTGGTGGTGGTGGTGGTGGTGGTGATGGTGATGGTAATGGTGATGGTGATGGTGATGGTGATGGTGATGATGATGATGATGATGATGATGATGATGTAGTCTGTGTAGTCTGTTTAGTCTGTGTAGTCTGTTTAGTCTGTGTAGTCTGTTTAGTCTGTTTAGTCTGTTTAGTCTGTTTAGTCTGTTTAGTCTGTGTAGTCTGTTTAGTCTGTTTAGTCTGTTTAGTCTGTATAGTCTGTTTAGTCTGTGTAGTCTGTTTAGTCTGTTTAGTCTTTTTAGTCTGTGTAGTCTGTTTAGTCTGTGTAGTCTGTTTAGTCTGTGTAGTCTGTTTAGTCTGTTTAGTCTGTGTAGTCTATGTAGTCTGTGTAGTCTGTTTAGTCTGTGTAGTCTGTTTAGTCTGTTTAGTCTGTTTAGTCTGTTTAGTCTGTTTAGTCTGTATAGTCTGTTTAGTCTGTGTAGTCTGTTTAGTCTGTTTAGTCTGTGTAGTCTGTGTAGTCTGTGTAGTCTGTTTAGTCTGTTTAGTCTGTGTAGTCTGTTTAGTCTGTTTAGTCTGTTTAGTCTGTTTAGTCTGTTTAGTCTGTTTAGTCTGTTTAGTCTGTTTAGTCTGTTTAGTCTGTTTAGTCTGTTTAGTCTGTGTAGTCTGTTTAGTCTGTTTAGACTGTTTAGTCTGTTTAGTCTGTTTAGTCTGTTTAGTCTGTTTAGTCTGTTTAGTCTGTTTAGTCTGTTTAGTCTGTGTAGTCTATGTAGTCTGTGTAGAATGTGTAGTCTGTGAGATCTGTTTTGTCTGTATGGTCTGTGGCCTCCTTCATCAAGAGGCCATTGTACGACTTCCCTACTGATGCTAATAGGCCGTCGCGCGGACCTCAGGGAGATGTGTCCACGTACTAGATGATCTCCAGAATATCTGCGCTCGGATGTCCAAGAGACACATTTGTGCAGAAACACCGCTCAACCTAAAATAATAGTGAAAATCACATTTTATATCTTAACATAGCAAAGACACAGATAACGCACAAAACATCAGATGGCTGTGGAAATGTGGTTTCTGAAGAGAAGGCAAAGAATGCCATGGGCAGACAGAAAAAAAAAAGCAATGACCAAGTCCTACAAGAAAGAAATGAAAACCGTAAACTGATTAGAGAAATTAGACGTAGACAGTCAAATTGTTTTGGCCACGTTATAAGTCAAAACAATTGGAGAACTTGGTGACAACTGGCAAGATCGAGAGGAAGTGAACAAAGGAAAGGTAGAGAAGTAAATACCTGGATGGCTTGGCCACGTGGCACGGTCGAGACTAGAACACTGAGCTAATTATCGGCTATTTATACACATGTATCGATTATTGTTATACACTGCCCTCCGACATGCCAGCCTCTCTGTTATTGTATATCTGTCATTATTTCTTTCTCTATCGTTGTGCCTCCCACTTAGATGTCTATGTACCTGCCTGGTCTGTCTGTCTGTATCTATCTTTCCATCTGTCTGTATCTATCTATGATTGTCATACACTGCTGAAGTTCAAGAGTTACTTGCAGACCTTATTTACCAACAAGAAGCTGTCTTGAAGGCAAGAATGCCAAGTTGTCAATCTATCATATGTCAAGCTCAATATGCAACCCGGCTTCTAAACCTCGTTCAGACAAAGGACTTTGGCCTATCGAGGACGGAATAGCTGCGTGCATACCAACTCATCACCAGTACTGCTCCGATCTATAATTGCACAACCGGGAATAACCGAAGTGCTGTGACTTCGTACTGGATAACAAATCGCACTACTACTGGCAGCTGGCCGTCTTGACAGACGATAATTTGTTACATTTTAAAAAACACGGCATAATAATCTCTCCATAGCACAATGCATGGGCTGAATTGTAGAGACCATGTGATGCCCATGAAGCTCTCTCTCTCTCTCTCTCTCTCTCTCTCTCTCTCTCTCTCTCTCTCTCTCTCTCTCTCTCTCTCTCTCTCTCTCTCTCTCTCTCTCTTTCTCTTTCTCTCTCTCTCGCTCTCTCTCTCTCTCTCTCTCTCTCTCTCTCTCTCTCTCTCTCTCTCTCTCTGTGGGTGCGGAATGTTTGGGTGGAGGGAGATTGTGTGGGTGGGGGGTGTGTGTAAGTTGGGGATGTATGGATGGGTGAGGGATGTGTGAGTTGGCGGGAATATGTGTGTGTGTGGGTAAGGGGATGTGTGGCTGGGGGATGTGTGTTTGGCTGGGTGGTTGGTGGTGTGTGGAAGATATGTGGTTGGGTGAGTTTTGGTAGGTTATGGTATGGATGGAGAATGTGTGTGTATGTGTGGGGAGATGTGTGATAGTGGGGATGTGTGGGTGGGTGGGTGCATGCATGTGTGCCTGGGTTTGTGTGTGGGTGTGTGGGGGTTGTGTGGCGGGTGGCTGGGTGGAGGATGTGTGGTAGGGTGAGTGTGTGTAGGTTGGGAAGTGGGGGAGTGTGTGTGTGTGTGTGTGTGTGCGGGTGCGGTATGTTTGGGTGGGCGGAGATTGTGTGGGTGGGGGATGTGTGTAAGTGGAGGATGAGTGTGTGGGTCCGCGTTTTGCGTTTGGGTAGGTGCGGGATGTGTGAGTTGGCCGGAATATGTGTGTGTGTGTAATTGGGGGATTGTCGTTTAGGGATGTGTGTTTGGTTGGGTGGTTGGGTGTGTATGGGTGGGTGGTGGAGGATATGTGGGTGGATAAGTGTTGGTGGGTTATGGGATGGGTGGAGGATGTATTTGTCTGGGTGGTGAGATGTGTGAAGGTGGGGATGTGTGGGTTGGTGATGGTGGGTGGGTGATGGTGGGTGGGTGCATACATGCGTGCCTGGGTTTGTGTGTGTTTTGTGGGGGATGTGTGTTATGGATGTGTAGTGGGTGGGAGATGTGTGGGTGTGGATGGTGTAGTTAGGGGTGCGTGTGTGGGAGGTGTGGGTGGGGGATGGATGGATTGATGGGGCATGTATGTGTCTGGGGGTATGTGTGTCGTTGGGTGGAGGATGTGTGTGTGGGGGAGGAGCGGATGGATAGGGATGCGTGGGTCGGGGATTTGTCTCATAGCGTGGTAACATGCATTGTTTATGTTTACAACATTCATTTGACAATGTTTTTTTTTTCCTATGTGAATGTACTATGTACTGATGAACGAAAGATGAGTGATTGGAAAGGCCGGATGTAAGACGGGTCTACGTGCCCAATTTGTTATCCTTTGAAAATAAAGTCGGTACGTTCGTTCGTTCGTTCTCTCTATCTCTCTCTCTCTCTCTCTCTCTCTCTCTCTCTCTCTCTCTCTCTCTCTCTCTCTCTCTCTCTCTATCTATCTCACCCTCTCTCTCTCTCTCTCTCTCTCTCTCTCTCTCTCTCTCTCTCTCTCTCTCTCTCTCTCTCTCGGCCTGCCTAGTTTACTCCAGAAGAAAAGTAACACCAATAAATCTGGAACAAGGCAAGATGCAGAAGCTGCTCCAAACGCTCAACCCCAATGGATGAAATGAATGGTCATTATCATTCTTGACGGACAAACACCACCAACAGATATATTCAGATTCATTGCCATCATGTGCCACACCAAGAATGAATGGACGGTCATGTCTTGCCACTCACGATCACCAGAATCTTGTATCAAGTCGCGGTTCTTGTATCAAGTCGCGGTTCTGGCCCCAGTTATGCCACGTGATCAAGTCATCTCCGTATTTAAGCCTTTGTCTTCACTCTTGCTCTTTTCCCATCAATCTTGCCAGATGTCACTAAGTTTTTCGTGTTGATTTCTCGTCATAACATGCCTAGAATATCTTGAATCTTTACGTCTCATTTCTGTAATCTGTGCGGGCTGTTGATTTGTTGAGACTCCATTTTTTGCATGGGGCAGTGGAGGCAAACATCTTTCTTCGGTCACGTGATGAGAAGAGAGGCATTGGAGAACATCGTAACAACTGGAAAGATCGAGGGGAAGAGAGGCAGAGGCATCCCAAGAGAAATGATGCTGAATGGATTGAGACGGTGGCATGGAGGAATATTAACAGCAGAGCTGATCCAGAAAACCAAAGACCGAGATCTATGGAGAGCCATGAACGCCTACGCCAGCCGGCACGGCACTTGATGATGATGATGAGTGAGAGGCATTGTGTGTGGTATTCACTGGCACAGGAACGTGGCATAATGGGGCGACCCGTTGCAGTGAAGTTGGAACCGTTACTAACTAACTATCTCTAATCAATTTATGGTTTTCATTTGTTTCTTGTTTGACTTTATTAGCTGTTCTGTCCTTCCATTGTATCTTTATGTTTTCCTAAGAAATCACGTGTTTACTACCATTTCATGTTTCTCAGCGAGTTTCACATACAAATAACAGTATTTGTCGTATATAGCACTTCAGCCGGTATCCCTGGCCTAGGTGTTAATGTCTTTCTCCGTAATCCCGTATATTCTCGTGAGTAACGTAAACTGTGTAAAAAATTGGTAGCGGTTCTCGCTGCGTTGAGAACTTACGGGGTATGTGAGCCGGTCGCTCAGAAAGCAATGGCAAACTACTGAGCGTAATATTGCCTAGTAAATCAACAGCAGCTGAAAAATGCTGATGTTGACTGCAACGTCCTGTAAGGGATATGCAGTATAACAAAGCACTTCAGCGCCTTATTTTCCCCTCTCGATTCGGTTGACATATTTTTATTCGCGAGTATGATAATGAAACAAATAAGGTTAGATAATAGTACCGGTTATAAATATTACCTTCACGTCCCGAACACGGAAAAATCTGTCTCAAAATCTGTCTTTAACACTTAAGAGAAAATGTTCCCGAGATACCTCTTTCTTTCCTTCTTTCCCAAATAACGCTCCGTGTGAAATCCGCAGGTGTCCGTGAGTGCCGGCAAAGCAATATGTGTTACTGTATCTTTTACATTTGATCTGAGTTTCCTCAAGAAATCTGGCTGCTTAATTTAACGTACACAGCTGAATATGTTTTATGTAAGGCGTATCTATATGATTTTGCTATTAAAGGCATTTATCGTTGTGGTTAACCCTTACCTGAACATATGAAGCGAAACAGTCTGAAATGAAGGAATTAAGGGATCATATTTGAAACGTTGCACCAATTCGAAATTATTTCAACAAACTGTGGAAATTTTCCATCTTCGTGCAAATGATTACTGGATCTCGGTGCGACCTCAATTATCATCATCGATTTTCCCGGTAGCGCATGCTCAGAAATGTCTCGCATTAAACTAGCAATTTTTGAGGAAACTTTTCAAACACAAATTAGCTATTTCATTGATTCAGAGAAGTAATATTTCTTTCAGCAGAAAGTGCAGAATGTGTTTTGTATATACTTGTGGTTTCTCTAGTTTGCTTCTGCAGGAAGTGACCAGGGAATCTGACTGACACTCAGTACTCCGAAGAAAGGAAAGAGGGACACATAATAAAATTGCACAAGGTAACCTTAGTAAAGGGACTCTTCACTGGTTGTTGAAGGGCAGGGCAATTCTAGAATATGATAGAAATCCTTAATTTCCCGCCAGTCATATATATATATATATATATATATATATATATATATATATATATATATATATATATATATATATATATATATATATATATATATTAAAAATCTTATATATAAAAGGCAATGTCTGTAAATCTGTATGTATGTCCTTTATGCGTTGGCGAACGGTCCAACCGATTGAGATGAAATTTTCTACACATCTTCCTCTCATTCCCGTGCTGCCAACTGTCATAGTTTGTTAGTGTAAAAACAGTTACGTACTTAATATTATTTAATATTTTAATTTACATTAAACAACATTGTTGCGAGGGGACACAACATCCAATAGCATTGCTATATATGTAAAATTGTTGCATATTTGTCAAATAGGTGGACCTTTTCGCTATAGTTATCTACAGGCATATACGTTATAATCCTCCTCCTTTCAGCAGAAAGGACTGCTCACTGTCTCAAAGAGTCAGCTGGTGAAATTAGAGCGCATACAGAACGAAGCTATGCGGGTCATTCTGGGATGCACCAGAGACACTCCAGTAGTGTGTATGCGTTACATCCTTGGTCTGCCTACTGTTGCTGGTAGGCACAAGGTGATGCAGGCGAAGGCATACCTCAGAGTAGCTGCAGACACAGATCACCCGTTGCATGAGGCGCTGGACGTAGTTAAAGGTCAGAGACTGATAAGAGGAAAATCATGGATGGCTCAGGCTGAGGATACGATAAGACAGGTGTGCCCCTTGGAGAACATCAGGCGAGTAGAAGAGTGGGTCGGAGTGCCAGCCGAGCAGTCTGACTTGTGCAGAGTTATAATCACATTGAGCCGGAAGTGCAGGGAGTGGCCAGCAGGGGCCACAGAAGTGGAAATTCAGCAACTAATTCAGGATAATTCTCGCCCGGGTGATGTGATTATCTACACGGATGGGTCGGTGTTGAGAGGTGGGAGAAGTGCCTGGGGGTTCTTGGCAAAAGCTAATGGTCGGCGTTTGGTGCAGGAGAGCCTGGCGTATGATGACACAACATCTAGCTTAAGAATGGAGGTGGAGGCGGTCAGTGCAGCTTTCCGCTGGATAAATAACACGATACATACACACATTGTGATTGTAACTGACTCGGAAAGCATGCTAAGGAGGGTGAGAACAGGCAAGCTTCGTGCAGAATGGCTTGCTTCGCTTCGGAGGTCACGGGTAGCAAGCATCACCTGGATATTTTCTCCTGGGCATGCCGGTGTGCTGGGGAATGAACAGGCGGACAGATTGGCTGATTCTGCATAACTTGGTGGAGTACTGATGCATGACAGGACAGACGTGGTTGCGGCCTTGTGGGAGCACCTGTACAACTCGGAGGAACAAATGGATCAATGGTGGTGGTGGTGGTGGTGGTGGTGGTGATGGTAATGGTAATGGTGATGGTGATGGTGATGGTGATGATGATGGTGATGATGATGATGATGTAGTCTGTGTAGTCTGTTTAGTCTGTGTAGTCTGTTTAGTCTGTTTAGTCTGTTTAGTCTGTTTAGTCTGTTTAGTTTGTTTAGTCTGTGTAGTCTGTTTAGTCTGTGTAGTCTGTTTAGTCTGTTTAGTCTGTGTAGTCTGTGTAGTCTGTGTAGTCTGTTTAGTCTGTTTAGTCTGTTTAGTCTGTTTAGTCTGTTTAGTCTGTTTAGTCTGTTTAGTCTGTTTAGTCTATGTAGTCTGTGTAACATGTGTAGTCTGTGAGATCTTGTTTTGTCTGTATGGTCTGTGGCCTCCTTCATCAAGAGGCCATTGTACGACTTCCCTACTGATGCTAATAGGCCCTCGCGCGGACCTCAGGGAGATGTGTCCACGTACTAGATGATCTCCAGAATATCTGCGCTCGGATGTCCAAGAGACACATTTGTACAGAAACACCGCTCAACCCAAAATAATAGTGAAAATCACAACTTATATCTTAACATAGCAAAGACAAAGATAACGCACAAAACATCAGATGGCTGTGGAAATGTGGTTTCTGAAGAGAAGGCAAAGAATGCCATGGGCAGACAGAAAAAAAAAGAACAATGACCAAGTCCT
Source organism: Cepaea nemoralis (assembly GCA_014155875.1). Lineage (NCBI taxonomy): Eukaryota > Metazoa > Mollusca > Gastropoda > Stylommatophora > Helicidae > Cepaea > Cepaea nemoralis. Next base: position 34,448 of record JACEFZ010024936.1, on the reverse strand, counting down.
ACAAGAAACAAATGAAAACCGTAAACTGATTAGAGAAATTAGACGTAGACAGTCAAATTGTTTTGGCTACGTTATAAGACAAAACAATTGGAGAACTTGGTGACAACTGGTAAGATCGAGAGGAAGTGAACAAAGGAAAGGTAGAGAAGTAAATACCTGGATGGCTTGGCCACGTGGCACGGTCGAGACTAGAACACTGAGCTAATTATCGGCTATTTATACACATGTATCGATTATTGTTATACACTGCCCTCCGACATGCCAGCCTCTCTGTTATTGTATATCTGTCATTATTTCTTTCTCTATCTATGTGCCTCCTGCCTAGATGTGTATGTACCTGCCTGGTCTGTCTGTCTGTATCTATCTTTCCATCAGTCTGTATGTATCTATGATTGTCATACACTGCTGAAGTTCAAGCGTTACTTGCAGACCTTATTTACCAACAAGAAGCTGTCTTGAAGGCAAGAATGCCAAGTTGTCAGTCTATCATATGTCAAGCTCAATATGCAACCCGGCTTCTAAAACTCGTTCAGACAAAGGACTTTGGCCTATCGAGGACGGAATAGCTGCGTGCATACCAACTCGTCACCAGTACTGCTCCTATCTATAATTGCACAACCGGGAATGACCGAAGTGCTGTGACTTCGTACTGGATAACAAATCGTAATACTACTGGCAGCTGGCCGTCTTGACAGACGATAATTTGTTACATTTTAAAAAACACGGCATAATAATCTCTCCATAGCACAAAGCCTAGGCTGAATTGTAGAGACCATGTGATGCCCATGAAGCTTGATCTCTCTCTCTCTCTCTCTCTCTCTCTCTCTCTCTCTCTCTCTCTCTCTCTCTCTCTCTCTCTCTCTCTCTCTCTGTGGGTGCGGAATGTTTGGGTGGAGGGAGATTGTGTGGGTGGGGGTGTGTGTAAGTGGGGGATGTATGGATGGGTGAGGGATGTGTGAGTTGGCGGGAATATGTGTGTGTGTGTGTGGGTAAGGGGATGTGTGGCTGGGGGATGTGTGTTTGGCTGGGTGGTTGGTAGTGTGTGGAAGATATGTGGTTGGGTGAGTTTTGGTAGTTTATGGTATGGATGGAGAATGTGTGTGTATGTGTGGGGAGATGTGTGATAGTGGGGATGTGTGGGTGGGTGGGTGCATGCATGTGTGCCTGGGTTTGTGTGTGGGGGTTGTGTGGCCGGTGGCTGGGTGGAGGATGTGTGGTAGGGTGAGTGTGTGTAGGTTGGGAAGTGGGGGAGTGTGTGTGTGTGTGTGCGGGTGCGGTATGTTTGGGTGGGCGGAGATTGTGTGGGTGGGGGATGTGTGTAAGTGGAGGATGAGTGGGTGGGTCCGCGTTTTGCGTTTGAGTAGGTGCGGGATGTGTGAGTTGGCGGGAATATGTGTGTGTGTGTGGTTGGGTTATTGTGGTTTAGGGATGTGTGTTTGGCTGGGTGGTTTGATGTGTGTGGGTGGGTGGTGGAGGATATGTGGGTGGATAAGTGTTGGTAGGTTATAGGATGGGTGGAGGATGTATTTGTCTGGGTGGTGAGATGTGTGAAGGTGGGGATGTGTGGGTGGGTGATGGTGGGTGGGTGATGGTGGGTGGGTGCATACATGCGTGCCTGGGTTTGTGTGTGTTTTGTGGGGGATGTGTGTTAGGGATGTGTAGTGGGTGGGAGATGTGTGGGTGTGGATAATTCTCGCCCGGGTGATGTGATTATCTACACGGATGGGTCGGTGTTGAGAGGTAGGAGAAGTGCCTGGGGGTTCTTGGCAAAAGCTAATGGTCGGCGTTTGGTGCAGGAGAGCCTGGCGTATGATGACACAACATCTAGCTTAAGAATGGAGGTGGAGGCGGTCAGTGCAGCTTTCCGCTGGATAGAGAACACGATACATACACACATTGTGATTGTAACTGACTCGGAAAGCATGCTAAGGAGGGTGAGAACAGGCAAGCTTCGTGCAGAATGGCTTGCTTCGCTTCGGAGGTCGCGGGTAGCAAGCATCACCTGGATATTTTCTCCTGAGCATGCCGGTGTGCTGGGGAATGAACAGGCAGACAGATTGGCTGGCTCCGCAAAACTTGGTGGAGTACTGATGCATGACAGGACAGACGTGGTTGCGGCCTTGTGGGAGCACGTGTACACCTCGGAGGAACAAATGGATCAATGGTGGTGGTGGTGGTGGTGGTGGTGGTAATGGTGATGGTAATGGTGATGGTGATGGTGATGGTGATGATGATGATGATGATGATGATGATGATGATGTAGTCTGTGTAGTCTGTTTAGTCTGTGTAGTCTGTTTAGTCTGTGTAGTCTGTTTAGTCTGTTTAGTCTGTTTAGTCTGTGTAGTCTGTTTAGTCTGTTTAGTCTGTGTAGTCTGTGTAGTCTGTGTAGTCTGTTTAGTCTGTGTAGTCTGTTTAGTCTGTTTAGTCTGTTTAGTCTGATTAGTCTGTTTAGTCTGTTTAGTCTGTTTAGTCTGTGTAGTCTGTTTAGTCTGTGTAGTCTGTTTAGTCTGTGTAGTCTGTTTAGTCTGTGTAGTCTGTTTAGTCTGTGTAGTCTGTTTAGTCTGTGTAGTCTGTTTAGTCTGTTTAGTCTGTTTAGTCTGTGTAGTCTGTTTAGTCTGATTAGTCTGTTTAGTCTGTTTAGTCTGTTTAGTCTGTGTAGTCTATGTAGTCTGTGTAGCATGTGTAGTCTGTGAGATCTGTTTTGTCTGTTTAGTCTGTTTAGTCTGTTTAGTCTGTTTAGTCTGTTTAGTCTATGTAGCATGTGTAGTCTGTGAGATCTGTTTTGTCTGTTTAGTCTGTTTAGTCTGTTTAGTCTGTTTAGTCTGTTTAGTCTGTTTAGTCTGTGTAGTCTGTGTAGCATGTGTAGTCTGTGAGATCTGTTTTGTCTGTTTAGTCTGTTTAGTCTGTGTAGTCTGTTTAGTCTGTATAGTCTGTTTAGTCTGTTTAGTCTGTTTAGTCTGTTTAGTCTGTTTAGTCTGTTTAGTCTGTTTAGTCTGTGTAGTCTATGTAGTCTGTGTAACATGTGTAGTCTGTGAGATCTTGTTTTGTCTGTATGGTCTGTGGCCTCCTTCATCAAGAGGCCATTGTACGACTTCCCTACTGATGCTAATAGGCCGTCGCGCGGACCTCAGGGAGATGTGTCCACGTACTAGATGATCTCCAGAATATCTGCGCTCGGATGTCCAAGAGACACATTTGTACAGAAACACCGCTCAACCCAAAATAATAGTGAAAATCACAACTTATATCTTAACATAGCAAAGACAAAGATAACGCACAAAACATCAGATGGCTGTGGAAATGTGGTTTCTGAAGAGAAGGCAAAGAATGCCATGGGCAGACAGAAAAAAAAAGCAATGACCAAGTCCTACAAGAAAGACATGAAAACCGTAAACTGATTAGAGAAATTAGACGTAGACAGTCAAATTGTTTTGGCCACGTTATAAGTCAAAACAATTGGAGAACTTGGTGACAACTGGCAAGATCGAGAGGAAGTGAACAAAGGAAAGGTAGAGAAGTAAATACCTGGATGGCTTGGCCACGTGGCACGGTCGAGACTAGAACACTGAGCTAATTATCGGCTATTTATACACATGTATCGATTATTGTTATACACTGCCCTCCGACATGCCAGCCTCTCTGTTATTGTATATCTGTCATTATTTCTTTCTCTATCGTTGTGCCTCCCACTTAGATGTCTATGTACCTGCCTGGTCTGTCTGTCTGTATCTATCTTTCCATCTGTCTGTATCTATCTATGATTGTCATACACTGCTGAAGTTCAAGAGTTACTTGCAGACCTTATTTACCAACAAGAAGCTGTCTTGAAGGCAAGAATGCCAAGTTGTCAATCTATCATATGTCAAGCTCAATATGAAACCCGGCTTCTAAAACTCGTTCAGACAAAGGACTTTGGCCTATCGAGGACGGAATAGCTGCGTGCATACCAACTCGTCACCAGTACTGCTCCTATCTATAATTGCACAACCGGGAATGACCGAAGTGCTGTGATTTCGTACTGAATAACAAATCGCACTACTACTGGCAGCTGGCCGTCTTGACAGACGATAATTTGTTACATTTTAAAAAACACGGCATAATAATCTCTCCATAGCACAATGCCTGGGCTGAATTGTAGAGACCATGTGATGCCCATGAAGCTCTCTCTCTCTCTCTCTCTCTCTCTCTCTCTCTCTCTCTCTCTCTCTCTCTCTCTCTCTCTCTCTCTCTTTCTCTCGCTCTCTCTCTCTCTCTCTCTCTCTCTCTCTCTCTCTCTCTCTCTCTCTCTCTCTCTCTCTCTCTCTCTCTCTCTCTGTGGGTGCGGAATGTTTGGGTGGAGGGAGATTGTGTGGGTGGGGGGTGTGTGTAAGTTGGGGATGTATGGATGGGTGAGGGATGTGTGAGTTGGCGGGAATATGTGTGTGTGTGGGTAAGGGGATGTGTGGCTGGGGGATGTGTGTTTGGCTGGGTGGTTGGTGGTGTGTGGAAGATATGTGGTTGGGTGAGTTTTGGTAGGTTATGGTATGGATGGAGAATGTGTGTGTATGTGTGGGGAGATGTGTGATAGTGGGGATGTGTGGGTGGGTGGGTGCATGCATGTGTGCCTGGGTTTGTGTGTGGGTGTGTGGGGGTTGTGTGGCGGGTGGCTGGGTGGAGGATGTGTGGTAGGGTGAGTGTGTGTAGGTTGGGAAGTGGGGGAGTGAGTGTGTGTGTGCGGGTGCGGTATGTTTGGGTGGGCGGAGATTGTGTGGGTGGGGGATGTGTGTAAGTGGAGGATGAGTGGGTGGGTCCGCGTTTTGCGTTTGGGTAGGTGCGGGATGTGTGAGTTGGCCGGAATATGTGTGTGTGTGTAATTGGGGGATTGTCGTTTAGGGATGTGTGTTTGGCTGGGTGGTTGGGTGTGTATGGGTGGGTGGTGGAGGATATGTGGGTGGATAAGTGTTGGTGGGTTATGGGATGGGTGGAGGATGTATTTGTCTGGGTGGTGAGATGTGTGAAGGTGGGGATGTGTGGGTGGGTTATGGTGGGTGGGTGATGGTGGGTGGGTGCATACATGCGTGCCTGGGTTTGTGTGTGTTTTGTGGGGAATGTGTGTTATGGATGTGTAGTGGGTGGGAGATGTGTGGGTGTGGATGGTGTAGTTAGGGGTGCGTGTGTGGGAGGTGTGGGTGGGGGATGGATGGATTGATGGGGGCATGTATGTGTCTGGGGGTATGTGTGTCGTTGGGTGGAGGATGTGTGTGTGGGGGAGGAGCGGATGGATAGGGATGCGTGGGTCGGGGATTTGTCTCATAGCGTGGTAACATGCATTGTTTATGTTTACAACATTCATTTGACAATGTTTTTTTTTTCCTATGTGAATGTACTATGTACTGATGAACGAAAGATGAGTGATTGGAAAGGCCGGATGTAAGACGGGTCTACGTGCCCAATTTGTTATCCTTTGAAAATAAAGTCGGTACGTTCGTTCGTTCGTTCTCTCTCTCTCTCTCTCTCTCTCTCTCTCTCTCTCTCTCTCTCTCTCTCTCTCTCTCTCTCTCTCTCTCTCTCTCTCTCTATCTCTCTCACCCTCTCTCTCTCTCTCTCTCTCTCTCTCTCTCTCTCTCTCTCTCTCTCTCTCTCTCTCGGCCTGCCTAGTTTACTCCAGAAGAAAAGTAACACCAATACATCTGGAACAAGGCAAGATGCAGAAGCTGCTCCAAACGCTCAACCCCAATGGATGAAATGAATGGTCATCATCATTCTTGACGGACAAACACCACCAACAGATATATTCAGATTCATTGCCATCATGTGCCACACCAAGAATGAATGGACGGTCATGTCTTGCCACTCACGATCACCAGAATCTTGTATCAAGTCGCGGTTCTTGTATCAAGTCGCGGTTCTGGCCCCAGTTATGCCACGTGATCAAGCCATCTCCGTACTTATGCCTTTGTCTTCACTCTTGCTCTTTTCCCATCAATCTTGCCAGATGTCACTAAGTTTTTCGTGTTGATTTCTCGTCATAACATGCCTAGAATATCTTGAATCCTTACGTCTCATTTCTGTAATCTGTGCGGGCTGTTGATTTGTTGAGACTCCATTTTTTGCATGGGGCAGTGGAGGCAAACATCTTTCTTCGGTCACGTGATGAGAAGAGAGGCATTGGAGAACATCGTAACAACTGGAAAGATCGAGGGGAAGAGAGGCAGAGGCATCCCAAGAGAAATGATGCTGAATGGATTGAGACGGTGGCATGGAGGAATATTAACAGCAGAGCTGATCCAGAAAACCAAAGACCGAGATCTATGGAGAGCCATGAACGCCTACGCCAGCCGGCACGGCACTTGATGATGATGATGAGTGAGAGGCATTGTGTGTGGTATTCACTGGCACAGGAACGTGGCATAATGGGGCGACCCGTTGCAGTGAAGTTGGAACCGTTACTAACTAACTATCTCTAATCAATTTATGGTTTTCATTTGTTTCTTGTTTGACTTTATTAGCTGTTCTGTCCTTCCATTGTATCTTTTTGTTTTCCTAAGAAATCACGTGTTTACTACCATTTCATGTTTCTCAGCGAGTTTCACATACAAATAACAGTATTTGTCGTATATAGCACTTCAGCCGGTATCCCTGGCCTAGGTGTTAATGTCTTTCTCCGTAATCCCGTATATTCTCGTGAGAAACGTAAACTGTGTAAAAAATTGGTAGCGGTTCTCGCTGCGTTGAGAACTTACGGGGTATGTGAGCCGGTCACTCAGATAGCAATGGCAAACTACTGAGCGTAATATTGCCTAGTAAATCAACAGCAGCTGAAAAATGCTGATGTTGACTGCAACGTCCAGTAAGGGATATGCAGTATAACAAAGCACTTCAGCGCCTTATTTTCCCCTCTCGATTCGGTTGACATATTTTTATTCGCGAGTATGATAATGAAACAAATAAGGTTAGATAATAGTACCGGTTATAAATATTACCTTCACGTCCCGAACACGGAAAAATCTGTCTCAAAATCTGTCTTTAACACTTAAGAGAAAATGTTCCCTGAGATACCTCTTTCTTTCCTTCTTTCCCAAATAACGCTCCGTGTGAAATCCGCAGGTGTCCGTGAGTGCCGGCAACGCAATATGTGTTACTGTATCTTTTACATTTGATCTGAGTTTCCTCAAGAAATCTGGCTGCTTAATTTAACGTACACAGCTGAATATGTTTTATGTAAGGCGTATCTATATGATTTTGCTATTAAAGGCATTTATCGTTGTGGTTAACCCTTACCTGAACATATGAAGCGAAACAGTCTGAAATGAAGGAATTAAGGGATCATATTTGAAACGTTGCACCAATTCGAAATTATTTCAACAAACTGTGGAAATTTTCCATCTTCGTGCAAATGATTACTGGATCTCGGTGCGACCTCAATTATCATCATCGATTTTCCCGGTAGCGCATGCTCAGAAATGTCTCGCATTAAACTAGCAATTTTTGAGGAAACTTTTCAAACACAAATTAGCTATTTCATTGATTCAGAGAAGTAATATTTCTTTCAGCAGAAAGTGCAGAATGTGTTTTGTATATACTTGTGGTTTCTCTAGTTTGCTTCTGCAGGAAGTGACCAGGGAATCTGACTGACACTCAGTACTCCGAAGAAAGGAAAGAGGGACACATAATAAAATTGCACAAGGTAACCTTAGTAAAGGGACTCTTCACTGGTTGTTGAAGGGCAGGGCAATTCTAGAATATGATAGAAATCCTTAATTTCCCGCCAGTCATATATATATATATATATATATATATATATATATATATATATATATATATATATATATATATATATATATATATATATATATATATATTAAAAATCTTATATATAAAAGGCAATGTCTGTAAATCTGTATGTATGTCCTTTATGCGTTGGCGAACGGTCCAACCGATTGAGATGAAATTTTCTACACATCTTCCTCTCATTCCCGTGCTGCCAACTGTCATAGTTTGTTAGTGTAAAAACAGTTACGTACTTAATATTATTTAATATTTTAATTTACATTAAACAACATTGTTGCGAGGGGACACAACATCCAATAGCATTGCTATATATGTAAAATTGTTGCATATTTGTCAAATAGGTGGACCTTTTCGCTATAGTTATCTACAGGCATATACGTTATAATCCTCCTCCTTTCAGCAGAAAGGACTGCTCACTGTCTCAAAGAGTCAGCTGGTGAAATTAGAGCGCATACAGAACGAAGCTATGCGGGTCATTCTGGGATGCACCAGAGACACTCCAGTAGTGTGTATGCGTTACATCCTTGGTCTGCCTACTGTTGCTGGTAGGCACAAGGTGATGCAGGCGAAGGCATACCTCAGAGTAGCTGCAGACACAGATCACCCGTTGCATGAGGCGCTGGACGTAGTTAAAGGTCAGAGACTGATAAGAGGAAAATCATGGATGGCTCAGGCTGAGGATACGATAAGACAGGTGTGCCCCTTGGAGAACATCAGGCGAGTAGAAGAGTGGGTCAGAGTGCCAGCCGAGCAGTCTGACTTGTGCAGAGTTATAATCACATTGAACCGGAAGTGCAGGGAGTGGCCAGCAGGGGCCACAGAAGTGGAAATTCAGCAACTAATTCAGGATAATTCTCGCCCGGGTGATGTGATTATCTACACGGATGGGTCGGTGTTGAGAGGTGGGAGAAGTGCCTGGGGGTTCTTGGCAAAAGCTAATGGTCGGCGTTTGGTGCAGGAGAGCCTGGCGTATGATGACACAACATCTAGCTTAAGAATGGAGGTGGAGGCGGTCAGTGCAGCTTTCCGCTGGATAAATAACACGATACATACACACATTGTGATTGTAACTGACTCGGAAAGCATGCTAAGGAGGGTGAGAACAGGCAAGCTTCGTGCAGAATGGCTTGCTTCGCTTCGGAGGTCACGGGTAGCAAGCATCACCTGGATATTTTCTCCTGGGCATGCCGGTGTGCTGGGGAATGAACAGGCGGACAGATTGGCTGATTCTGCATAACTTGGTGGAGTACTGATGCATGACAGGACAGACGTGGTTGCGGCCTTGTGGGAGCACCTGTACAACTCGGAGGAACAAATGGATCAATGGTGGTGGTGGTGGTGGTGGTGATGGTAATGGTGATGGTGATGGTGATGGTGATGATGATGGTGATGATGATGATGATGTAGTCTGTGTGGTCTGTTTAGTCTGTGTAGTCTGTTTATTCTGTGTAGTCTGTTTAGTCTGTTTAGTCTGTTTAGTCTGTGTAATCTGTTTAGTCTGTTTAGTCTATGTAGTCTGTTTAGTCTGTGTAGTCTGTTTAGTCTGTTTAGTCTGTGTAGTCTGTGTAACATGTGTAGTCTGTGAGATCTTGTTTTGTCTGTATGGTCTGTGGCCTCCTTCATCAAGAGGCCATTGTACGACTTCCCTACTGATGCTAATAGGCCCTCGCGCGGACCTCAGGGAGATGTGTCCACGTACTAGATGATCTCCAGAATATCTGCGCTCGGATGTCCAAGAGACACATTTGTACAGAAACACCGCTCAACCCAAAATAATAGTGAAAATCACAACTTATATCTTAACATAGCAAAGACAAAGATAACGCACAAAACATCAGATGGCTGTGGAAATGTGGTTTCTGAAGAGAAGGCAAAGAATGCCATGGGCAGACAGAAAAAAAAGCAATGACCAAGTCCTACAAGAAACAAATGAAAACCGTAAACTGATTAGAGAAATTAGACGTAGACAGTCAAATTGTTTTGGCTACGTTATAAGACAAAACAATTGGAGAACTTGGTGACAACTGGCAAGATCGAGAGGAAGTGAACAAAGGAAAGGTAGAGAAGTAAATACCTGGATGGCTTGGCCACGTGGCACGGTCGAGACTAGAACACTGAGCTAATTACCGGCTATTTATACACATGTATCGATTATTGTTATACACTGCCCTCCGACATGCCAGCCTCTCTGTTATTGTATATCTGTCATTATTTCTTTCTCTATCTATGTGCCTCCTGCCTAGATGTGTGTGTACCTGCCTGGTCTGTCTGTCTGTATCTATCTTTCCATCAGTCTGTATCTATCTATGATTGTCATACACTGCTGAAGTTCAAGCGTTACTTGCAGACCTTATTTACCAACAAGAAGCTGTCTTGAAGGCAAGAATGCCAAGTTGTCAGTCTATCATATGTCAAGCTCAATATGCAACCCGGCTTCTAAAACTCGTTCAGACAAAGGACTTTGGCCTATCGAGGACGGAATAGCTGCGTGCATACCAACTCGTCACCAGTACTGCTCCTGTCTATAATTGCACAACCGGGAATGACCGAAGTGCTGTGACTTCGTACTGGATAACAAATCGTAATACTACTGGCAGCTGGCCGTCTTGACAGACGATAATTTGTTACATTTTAAAAAACACGGCATAATAATCTCTCCATAGCACAAAGCCTAGGCTGAATTGTAGAGACCATGTGATGCCCATGAAGCTTGATCTCTCTCTCTCTCTCTCTCTCTCTCTCTCTCTCTCTCTCTCTCTCTCTCTCTCTCTCTCTCTCTCTCTCTCTCTCTCTCTCTGTGGGTGCGGAATGTTTGGGTGGAGGGAGATTGTGTGGGTGGGGGTGTGTGTAAGTGGGGGATGTATGGATGGGTGAGGGATGTGTGAGTTGGCGGGAATATGTGTGTGTGTGTGTGGGTAAGGGGATGTGTGGCTGGGGGATGTGTGTTTGGCTGGGTGGTTGGTGGTGTGTGGAAGATATGTGGTTGGGTGAGTTTTGGTAGGTTATGGTATGGATGGAGAATGTGTGTGTATGTGTGGGGAGATGTGTGATAGTGGGGATGTGTGGGTGGGTGGGTGCATGCATGTGTGCCTGGGTTTGTGTGTGGGGGTTGTGTGGCCGGTGGCTGGGTGGAGGATGTGTGGTAGGGTGAGTGTGTGTAGGTTGGGAAGTGGGGGAGTGTGTGTGTGTGTGTGCGGGTGCGGTATGTTTGGGTGGGCGGAGATTGTGTGGGTGGGGGATGTGTGTAAGTGGAGGATGAGTGGGTGGGTCCGCGTTTTGCGTTTGAGTAGGTGCGGGATGTGTGAGTTGGCGGGAATATGTGTGTGTGTGTGGTTGGGTGATTGTGGTTTAGGGATGTGTGTTTGGCTGGGTGGTTGGGTGTGTGTGGGTGGGTGGTGGAGGATATGTGGGTGGATAAGTGTTGGTAGGTTATGGGATGGGTGGAGGATGTATTTGTCTGGGTGGTGAGATGTGTGAAGGTGGGGATGTGTGGGTGGGTGATGGTGGGTGGGTGATGGTGGGTGGGTGCATACATGCGTGCCTGGGTTTGTGTGTGTTTTGTGGGGGATGTGTGTTAGGGATGTGTAGTGGGTGGGAGATGTGTGGGTGTGGATAATTCTCGCCCGGGTGATGTGATTATCTACACGGATGGGTCGGTGTTGAGAGGTAGGAGAAGTGCCTGGGGGTTCTTGGCAAAAGCTAATGGTCGGCGTTTGGTGCAGGAGAGCCTGGCGTATGATGACACAACATCTAGCTTAAGAATGGAGGTGGAGGCGGTCAGTGCAGCTTTCCGCTGGATAGAGAACACGATACATACACACATTGTGATTGTAACTGACTCGGAAAGCATGCTAAGGAGGGTGAGAACAGGCAAGCTTCGTGCAGAATGGCTTGCTTCGCTTCGGAGGTCGATGGTAGCAAGCATCACCTGGATATTTTCTCCTGAGCATGCCGGTGTGCTGGGGAATGAACAGGCAGACAGATTGGCTGGCTCTGCAAAACTTGGTGGAGTACTGATGCATGACAGGACAGACGTGGTTGCGGCCTTGTGGGAGCACGTGTACACCTCGGAGGAACAAATGGATCAATGGTGGTGGTGGTGGTGGTGGTGGTAATGGTGATGGTAATGGTGATGGTGATGGTGATGATGATGATGATGATGATGTAGTCTGTGTAGTCTGTTTAGTCTGTGTAGTCTGTTTAGTCTGTGTAGTCTGTGTAGTCTGTTTAGTCTGTTTAGTCTGTTTAGTCTGTTTAGTCTGTTTAGTCTGTTTAGTCTGTTTAGTCTGTTTAGTCTGTTTAGTCTGTTTAGTCTGTTTAGTCTGTTTAGTCTGTTTAGTCTGTGTAGTCTGTTTAGTCTGTGTAGTCTAGTCTGTTTAGTCTGTTTAGTCTGTGTAGTCTGTGTAGTCTGTTTAGTATGTTTAGTCTGTTTAGTCTGTTTAGTCTGTTTAGTCTGTTTAGTCTGTGTAGTCTGTTTAGTCTGTTTAGTCTGTGTAGTCTATGTAGTCTGTGTAGAATGTGTAGTCTGTGAGATCTTGTTTTGTCTGTATGGTCTGTGGCCTCCTTCATCAAGAGGCCATTGTACGACTTCCCTACTGATGCTAATAGGCCGTCGCGCGGACCTCAGAGAGATGTGTCCACGTACTAGATGATCTCCAGAATATCTGCGCTCGGATGTCCAAGAGACACATTTGTGCAGAAACACCGCTCAACCCAAAATAATAGTGAAAATCACAACTTATATCTTAACATAGCAAAGACAAAGATAACGCACAAAACATCAGATGGCTGTGGAAATGTGGTTTCTGAAGAGAAGGCAAAGAATGCCATGGGCAGACAGAAAAAAAAAGCAATGACCAAGTCCTACAAGAAAGAAATGAAAACCGTAAACTGATTAGAGAAATTAGACGTAGACAGTCAAATTGTTTTGGCCACGTTATAAGACAAAACAATTGGAGAACTTGGTGACAACTGGCAAGATCGAGAGGAAGTGAACAAAGGAAAGGTAGAGAAGTAAATACCTGGATGGCTTGGCCACGTGGCACGGTCGAGACTAGAACACTGAGCTAATTATCGGCTATTTATACACATGTATCGATTATTGTTATACACTGCCCTCCGACATGCCAGCCTCTCTGTTATTGTATATCTGTCATTATTTCTTTCTCTATCTATATGCTTGCCTGCCTAGATGTCTATGTACCTACCTGGTCTGTCTGTCTGTATCTATCTTTCCATCTGTCTGTATCTATCTATGATTGTCATACACTGCTGAAGTTCAAGCGTTACTTGCAGACCTTATTTACCAACAAGAAGCTGTCTTGAAGGCAAGAATGCCAAGTTGTCAATCTATCATATGTCAAGCTCAATATGCAACCCGGCTTCTAAAACTCGTTCAGACAAAGGACTTTGGCCTATCAAGGACGGAATAGCTGCGTGCATACCAACTCGTCACCAGTACTGCTCCTATCTATAATTGCACAACCGGGAATGACCGAAGTGCTGTGACTTCGTGCTGGATAACAAATCGCACTACTACTGGCAACTGGCCGTCTTGACAGACGATAATTTGTTACATTTTAAAAAACACGGCATAATAATCTCTCCATAGCACAAAGCCTGGGCTGAATTGTAGAGACCATGTGATGCCCATGAAGCTTGATCTCTCTCTCTCTCTCTCTCTCTCTCTCTCTCTCTCTCTCTCTCTCTCTCTCTCTCTCTCTCTCTGGGTGCGGAATGTTTGGGTGGAGGGAGATTGTGTGGGTGGGGGGTGTGTGTAAGTGGGGGATGTATGGATGCGTGAGGGATGTGTGAGCTGGCGGGAATATGTGTGTGTGTTGGTAAGGGGATGTGTGGCTGGGGGATGTGTGTTTGGCTGGGTGGTTGGTGGTGTATGGGTTGGTGGTGGAAGATATGTGGGTGAGTGAGTTTTGGTAGGTTATGGTATGGATGGAGAATGTGTGTGTATGTGTGGGGAAATGTGTGAAGGTGGGGATGTGTGGGTGGGTGGGTGCATGCATGTGTGCCTGGGTTTGTGTGTGGGTGTGTGGGGATTGTGTGGCGGGTGGCTGGGTGGAGGATGTGTGGTAGGGTGAGTGTGTGTAGGTTGGGAAGTGGGGGAGTGTGTGTGTGTGTGATGGTGCGGTATGTTTGGGTGGGGGAAGATTGTTTGGGTGGGGGATGTGTGTAAGTGGGGGATGAGTGGGTGGGTCCGCGTTTTGCGTGTGGGTAGGTGCGGGATGTGTGAGTTGGCGGGATTATGTGTGTGTGTGGTTAGGGGATTGTGGTTTAGGGATGTCTGTTTGGCTTGGTGGTTGGATTTGTGTGGGTGGGTGGTTGAGGATATGTGGGTGGATAAGTGTTGGTAGGTTATGGGATGGGTGGAGGATGTATTTGTGTGGGTGGTGAGATGTGTGAAGGTGGGGATGTGTGGGTGGGTGATGGTGGGTGGGTGCATACATGTGTGCCTGGGTTTGTGTGGGGTGGGTGGGGGATGTGTGTTAGGGATGTGTAGTGGGTGGGAGATGTGTGGGTGTGGATGATGTAGTTAGGGGTGCGTTTGTGGGAGGTGTGGGTGGGGGATGGGTGGATGGATGGGGGCATGTATGTGCCTGGGGGTATGTGTGTCGTTGGGTGGAGGATGTGTGTGTTGGGGAAGAGCGGATGGATAGGGATGGGTGGGTGGGGGATTTGCCTCATAACATGGTAACATGAATTGTTTATGTTTACAACATTCATTTGACAATGTTTTTTTTCCCTATGTGAATGTACTATGCACTGATGAACGAAAGATTAGTGATTGGAAGGGCCGGATGTAAAAGGGGCCTACGTGACCAATTTGTTATCCTTTGAAAATAAAGTCCGTACGTTCGTTCGTTCTCTCTCTCTCTCTCTGTGTCTCACTCTCTCTCTCTCTCTCTCTCTCCCTCTCACTCTCTCTCTATCTCACCCTCTCCCTCTCTCTCTCACCCTCTCCCTCTCTCTCTCTCCCTCTCACTCTCTCTCTCTCACTCTCTCTCACCCTCTCCCTCTCTCTCTCTCTCCCTCTCTCTTCCTCTCTCTCTCTCTCCCTCTCACTCTCTCTCTATCTCACCCTCTCCCTCTCCCTCTCTCTCTCTCCCTCTCACTCTCTCTCTGTCTCTCCCTCTCCCTCTCTCTCGCTCTCCCCTTCTGTCTCTCCCCCTCTCTCTCTCTATCTCTCTCTCTCCCTCTCACTCTCTCTCTATCTCACCCTCTCCCTCTCTCTCACCCTCTCCCTCTCTCTCTCCCTCTCACTCTCTCTCTCTCTCTCTCTCTCTCTCACCCTCACCGTCTCTCTCTCTCTCTCTCTCTCTCTCTCTCTCTCTCTCTCTCTCTCTCTCTCTCTCTCTCTCTCTCTCGGCCTGCCTAGTTTACTCCAGAAGAAAAGTAACAACAATACATCTGGAACAAGGCAAGATGCAGAAGCTGCTCCAAACGCTCAACCCCAATGGATGACATGAATGGTCATCATCATTCTTGACGGACAAACACCACCAACAGATATATTCAGAATCATTGCCATCATGTGCCACACCAAGAATGAATGGACGGTCATGTCTTGCCACTCACGATCACCAGAATCTTGTATCAAGTCGCGGTTCTTGTATCAAGTCGCGGTTCTCGCCCCATTTATGCCACGTGATTAAGCCATCTCCTTATTTATGCCTTTGTCTTCACTCTTGCTCTTTTCCCATCAATCTTGCCAGATGTCACTAAGTTTTCCGTGTTGATTTCTCGTCATAACATGCCTAGAATATCTTGAATCCTTACTTCTCATTTCTGTAACCTGTGCGGGCTGTTGATTTGTTGAGACTCCATTTTTTGCATGGGGCAGTGAGAGGCAAACATCTTTCTTCGGTCACATGATGAGAAGAGAGGCATTGGAGAAGATCGTAACAACTGGAAAGATCGAGGGGAAGAGAGGCAGAGGCATCCCAAGAGAAATGATGCTGAATGGATTGAGACGGTGGCATGGAGGAATATTAACAGCAGAGTTGATCCAGAAAACCAAAGACTGAGATCTATGGAGAGCCATGAACGCCTACGCCAGCCGGCACGGCACTTGATGATGATGATGAGTGAGAGGCATTGTGTGTGGTATTCACTGGCACAGGAACGTGGCATAATGGGGCGACCCGTTGCAGTGAAGTTGGAACCGTTACTAACTAACTATCTCTAATTAATTTATGGTTTTCATTTGTTTCTTGTTTGACTTTATTAGCTGTTCTGTCCTTCCATTGTATCTTTATGTTTTCCTAAGAAATCACGTGTTTACTACCATTTCATGTTTCTCAGCGAGTTTCACATACAAATAACAGTATTTGTCGTATATAGCACTTCAGCCGGTATCCCTGGCCTAGGTGTTAATGTCTTTCTCCGTAATCCCGTATATTCTCGTGAGTAACGTAAACTGTGTAAAAATTGGTAGCGGTTCTCGCTGCGTTGAGAACTTACGGGGTATGTGAGCCGGTCGCTCAGAAAGCAATGGCAAACTACTGAGCGTAATATTGCCTAGTAAATCAACAGCAGCTGAAAAATGCTGATGTTGACTGCAACGTCCTGTAAGGGATATGCAGTATAACAAAGCACTTCAGCGCCTTATTTTCCCCTCTCGATTCGGTTGACATATTTTTATTCGCGAGTATGATAATGAAACAAATAAGGTTAGATAATAGTACCGGTTATAAATAGTACCTTCACGTCCCGAACACGGAAAAATCTGTCTCAAAATCTGTCTTTAACACTTAAGAGAAAATGTTCCCGAGATACCTCTTTCTTTCCTTCTTTCCCAAATAACGCTCCGTGTGAAATCCGCAGGTGTCCGTGAGTGCCGGCAAAGCAATATGTGTTACTGTATCTTTTACATTTGATCTGAGTTTCCTCAAGAAATCTGGCTGCTTAATTTAACGTACACAGCTGAATATGTTTTATGTAAGGCGTATCTATATGATTTTGCTATTAAAGGCATTTATCGTTGTGGTTAACCCTTACCTGAACATATGAAGCGAAACAGTCTGAAATGAAGGAATTAAGTGATCATATTTGAAACGTTGCACCAATTCGAAATTATTTCAACAAACTGTGGAAATTTTCCATCTTCGTGCAAATGATTGCAGGATCTCGGTGCGACCTCAATTATCATCATCGATTTTCCCGGTAGCGCATGCTCAGAAATGTCTCGCATTAAACTAGCAATTTTTGAGGAAACTTTTCAAACACAAATTAGCTATTTCATTGATTCAGAGAAGTAATATTTCTTTCAGCAGAAAGTGCAGAATGTGTTTTGTATATACTTGTGGTTTCTCTAGTTTGCTTCTGCAGGAAGTGACCAGGGAATCTGACTGACACTCAGTACTCCGAAGAAAGGACAGAGGGACACATAATAAAATTGCACAAGGTACCCTTAGTAAAGGGACTCTTCACTGGTTGTTGAAGGGCAGGGCAATTCTAGAATATGATAGAAATCCTTAAGTTCCCGCCAGTCATATATATATATATATATATATATATATATATATATATATATATATATATATATATATATATATATATATATATATATTAAAAATCTTATTTATAAAAGGCAATGTCTGTATGTCTGTATGTATGTCCTTGATGCGTTGGCGAACGGTCGAACCGATTGAGATGACATTTTCTACACATCTTCCTTTCATTCCCGTGCTGCCAACTGTCATAGTTTGTTAGTGTAAAAACAGTTACGTACTTAATATTATTTAATATTTTAATTTACATTATAATGCATATATAGCGAGGGGACATAACATCCAATAGCATTGCTATATATGTAATATTGTTGCATATTTGTCAAATAGGTGGACCTTTTCGCTACAGTTATCTACAGGCATATACGTTATAATCCTCCTCCTTTCAGCAGAAAGGACTGCTCACTGTCTCAAAGAGTCAGCTGGTGAAATTAGAGCGCATACAGAACGAAGCTATGCGGGTCATTCTGGGATGCACCAGAGACACTCCAGTAGTGTGTATGCGTTACATCCTTGGTCTGCCTACTGTTGCTGGTAGGCACAAGGTGATGCAGGCGAAGGCATACATCAGAGTAGCTGCAGACACAGATCACCCGTTGCATGAGGCGCTGGACGTAGTTAAAGGTCAGAGACTGATAAGAGGAAAATCATGGATGGCTCAGGCTGAGGATACGATCAGACAGGTGTGCCCCTTGGAGAACATCAGGCGAGTAGAAGAGTGGGTCAGAGTGCCAGCCGAGCAGTCTGACTTGTGCAGAGTTATAATCACATTGAGCCGGAAGTGCAGGGAGTGGCCAGCAGGGGCCACAGAAGTGGAAATTCAGCAACTAATTCAGGATAATTCTCGCCCGGGTGATGTGATTATCTACACGGATGGGTCGGTGTTGAGAGGTAGGAGAAGTGCCTGGGGGTTCTTGGCAAAAGCTAATGGTCGGCGTTTGGTGCAGGAGAGCTTGGCGTATGATGACACAACATCTAGCTTAAGAATGGAGGTGGAGGCGGTCAGTGCAGCTTTCCGCTGGATAGAGAACACGATACATACACACATTGTGATTGTAACTGACTCGGAAAGCATGCTAAGGAGGGTGAGAACAGGCAAGCTTCGTGCAGAATGGCTTGCTTCGCTTCGGAGGTCACGGGTAGCAAGCATCACCTGGATATTTTCTCCTGGGCATGCCGGTGTGCTGGGGAATGAACAGGCGGGCAGATTGACTAGCTCTGCATAACTTGGTGGAGTACTGATGCATGACAGGACAGACGTGGTTGCGGCCTTGTGGGAGCACGTGTACACCTCGGAGGAACAAATGGATCAATGGTGGTGGTGGTGGTGGTAATGGTGATGGTGATGGTGATGGTGATGATGATGATGATGATTATGATGATGATGATGTAGTCTGTGTATTCTGTTTTGTCTGTTTAGTCGGTTTAGTCTGTTTAGTCTGTTTAGTCTGTGTAGTCTTAGTCTGTTTAGTCTGTTTAGTCTGTTTAGTCTGTGTAGTCTGTGTAGTCTGTTTAGTCTGTGTAGTCTGTTTATTCTGTGTAGTCTGTTTAGTCTGTTTAGTCTGTTTAGTCTGTTTAGTCTGTTTAGTCTGTTTAGTCTATGTAGTCTGTGTAACATGTGTAGTCTGTGAGATCTTGTTTTGTCTGTATGGTCTGTGGCCTCCTTTATCAAGAGGCCATTGTACGACTTCCCTACTGATGCTAATAGGTCTTCGCGCGGACCTCAGGGAGATGTGTCCACGTACTAGATGATCTCCAGAATATCTGCGCTCGGATGTCCAAGAGACACATTTGTACAGAAACACCGCTCAACCCAAAATAATAGTGAAATTCACAACTTATATCTTAACATAGCAAAGACAAAGATAACGCACAAAACATCAGATGGCTGTGGAAATGTGGTTTCTGAAGAGAAGGCAAAGAATGCCATGGGCAGACAGAAAAAAAAAAACAATGACCAAGTCCTACAAGAAACAAATGAAAACCGTAAACTGATTAGAGAAATTAGACGTAGACAGTCAAATTGTTTTGGCCACGTTATAAGACAACACAATTGGAGAACTTGGTGACAACTGGCAAGATCGAGAGGAAGTGAACAAAGGAAAGGTAGAGAAGTAAATACCTGGATGGCTTGGCCACGTGGCACGGTCGAGACTAGAACACTGAGCTAATTATCGGCTATTTATACACATGTATCGATTATTGTTATACACTGCCCTCCGACATGCCAGCCTCTCTTTTATTGTATATCTGTCATTATTTCTTTCTCTATCTATGTGCCTCCTGCCTAGATGTGTATGTACCTGCCTGGTCTGTCTGTCTGTATCTATCTTTCCATCTGTCTGCATCTATCTATGATTGTCATACACTGCTGAAGTTCAAGCGTTACTTGCAGACCTTATTTACCAACAAGAAGCTGTCTTGAAGGCAAGAATGCCAAGTTGTCAGTCTATCATATGTCAAGCTCAATATGCAACCCGGCTTCTAAAACTCGTTCAGACAAAGGACTTTGGCCTATCGAGGACGGAATAGCTGCGTGCATACCAACTCGTCACCAGTACTGCTCCTATCTATAATTGCACAACCGGGAATGACCGAAGTGCTGTGACTTCGTACTGGATAACAAATCGCACTACTACTGGCAGCTGGCCGTCTTGACAGACGATAATTTGTTACATTTTAAAAAACACGGCATCATAATCTCTCCATAGCACAAAGCCTAGGCTGAATTGTAGAGACCATGTGATGCCCATGAAGCTTGATCTCTCTCTCTCTCTCTCTCTCTCTCTCTCTCTCTCTCTCTCTCTCTCTCTCTCTCTCTCTCTCTCTGTGGGTGCGGAATGTTTGGGTGGAGGGAGATTGTGTGGGTGGGGGTGTGTGTAAGTGGGGGATGTATGGATGGGTGAGGGATGTGTGAGTTGGCGGGAATATGTGTGTGTGTGGGTAAGGGGTGTGTCTGGGTGTGGCTGGGGGGATGTGTGTTTGGCTGGGTGGTTGGTGGTGTGTGGATGATATGTGGTTGGGTGAGTTTTGGTAGGTTATGGTATGGATGGAGAATGTGTGTGTATGTGGGGGGATGTGTGATAGTGCTGATGTGTGGGTGGGTGGGTGCATGCATGTGTGCCTGGGTTGTGTGTGGGTGTGTGTGGGTTGTGTGGCGGGTGGCTGGGTGGAGGATGTGTGGTAGGGTGAGTGTGTGTAGGTTGGGAAGTGGGGAGTGTGTGTGTGTGTGTGCGGGTGCGGTATGTTTGGGTGGGCGGAGATTGTGTGGGTGGGGGGTGTGTGTAAGTGGAGGATGAGTGGGTGGGTCCGCATTTTGCGTTTGGGTAGGTGCGGGATGTGTGAGTTGGCGGGAATATGTGTGTGTGTGTGTGTGGTTGGGGGATTGTGGTTTAGGGATGTGTGTTTGGCTGGGTGGTTGGGTGTGTGTGTGTGGGTGGAGGTGGATATGTGGGTGGATAAGTGCTGGTAGGTTATGGGATGGGTGGAGGATGTATTTGTCTGGGTGGTGAGATGTGTGAAGGTGGGGATGTGTGGGTGGGTGATGGTGGGTGGGTGCATACATGCGTGCCTGGGTTTGTGTGTGTTTTGTGGGGGATGTGTGTTAGGGATGTGTAGTGGGTGGGAGATGTGTGGGTGTGGATGGTGTAGTTAGGGGTGCGTGTGTGGGAGGTGTGTGTGGGGGATGGATGGATTGATTGGGGCATGTATGTGCCTGGGGGTATGTGTGTCGTTGGGTGGAGGATGTGTGTGTTGGGGTGGAGCGGATGGATAGGGATGCGTGGGTCGGGGATTTGTCTCATAGCATGGTAACATGCATTGTTTATGTTTACAACATTCATTTGACAATGTTTTTTTTTTCCTATGTGAATGTACTATGCACTGATGAACGAAAGATGAGTGATTGGAAGGGCCGGATGTAAGACGGGTCTACGTGCCCAATATGTTATCCTTTGAAAATAAAGTCGGTACGTTCGTTCGTTCTCTCTCTCTCTCTCTCTCTCTCTCTCTCTCTCTCTCTCTCTCTCTCTCTCTCTCTTTCTCTCTCTCTATCTATCTATCTATCTCACCTCTCTCTCTCTCTCTCTCTCTCTCCTCTCTCTCTCTCTCTCTCTCTCTCTCTCTCTCTCTCTCTCTCTCTCTCTCTCTCTCGGCCTGCCTAGTTTCCTCCAGAAGAAAAGTAACACCAATACATCTGGAACAAAGCAAGATGCAGAAGCTGCTCCAAACGCTCAACCCCAATGGATGAAATGAATGGTCATCATCATTCTTGACGGACAAACACCACCAACAGATATATTCAGAATCATTGCCATCATGTGCCACACCAAGAATGAATGGACGGTCATGTCTTGCCTCTCACGATCACCAGAATCTTGTATCAAGTCGCGGTTCTTGTATCAAGTCGCGATTCTCGCCCCAGTTATGCCACGTGATCAAGTCATCTCCGTATTTATGCCTTTGTCTTCACTTTTGCTCTTTTCCCATCAATCTTGCCAGATGTCACTAAGTTTTTCGTGTTGATTTCTCGTCATAACATGCCTAGAATATCTTGAATCCTTACGTCTCATTTCTGTAATCTGTGCGGGCTGTTGATTTGTTGAGACTCCATTTTTTGCATGGGGCAGTGAGAGGCAAACATCTTTCTTCGGTCACGTGATGAGAAGAGAGGCCTTGGAGAACATCGTAACAACTGGAAAGATCGAAAGGAAGAGAGGCAGAGGCATCCCAAGAGAAATGGTGCTGAATGGATTGAGACGGTGGCATGGAGGAATATTAACAGCAGAATTGATCCAGAAAACCAAAGACCGAGATCTATGGAGAGCCATGAACGCCTACGCCAGCCGGCACGGCACTTGATGATGATGATGAGTGAGAGGCATTGTGTGTGGTATTCACTGGCACAGGAACGTGGCATAATGGGGCGACCCGTTGCAGTGAAGTGGGAACCGTTACTAACTAACTATCTCTAATCAATTTATGGTTTTCATTTGTTTCTTGTTTGACTTTATTAGCTGTTCTGTCCATCCATTGTATCTTTATGTTTTCCTAAGAAATCACATGTTTACTACCATTTCATGTTTCTCAGCGAGTTTCACATACAAATAACAGTATTTGTCGTATATAGCACTTCAGCCGGTCTCCCTGGCCTAGGTGTTAATGTCTTTCTCCGTAATCCCGTATATTCTCGTGAGTAACGTAAACTGTGTGAAAATTGGTAGCAGTTCTCGCTGCGTTGAGAACTTACGGGGTATGTGAGCCGGTCGCTCAGAAATCAATGGCAAACTACTGAGCGTAATATTGCCTAGTAAATCAACAGCAGCTGAAAAATGCTGATGCTGACTGCAACGTCCTGTAAGGGATATGCAGTATAACAAAGCACTTCAGCGCCTTATTTTCCCCTCTCGATTCGGTTGACATATTTTTTATTCGCGAGTATGATAATGAAACAAATAAGGTTAGATAATAGTACCGGTTATAAATATTACCTTCACGTCCCGAACACGGAAAAATCTGTCTCAAAATCTGTCTTTAACACTTAAGAGAAAATGTTCCCGAGATACCTCTTTCTTTCCTTCTTTCCCAAATAATGCTCCGTGTGAAATCAGCAGGTGTCCGTGAGTGCCGGCAACGCAATATGTGTTACTGTATCTTTTACATTTGATCTGAGTTTCCTCAAGAAATCTGGCTGCTTAATTTAACGTACACAGCTGAATATGTTTTATGTAAGGCGTATCTATATGATTTTGCTATTAAAGGCATTTATCGTTGTGGTTAACCCTTACCTGAACATATGAAGCGAAACAGTCTGAAATGAAGGAATTAAGTGATCATATTTGAAACGTTGCACCAATTCGAAATTACTTCAACAAACTGGAAATTTTCCATCTTCGTGCAAATGATTGCAGGATCTCGGTGCGACTATAATTATCATCATCGATTTTCCCGGTAGCGCATGCTCAGAAATGTCTCTCATTAAACTAGCAATTTGTGAGGAAACTTTTCAATCACAAATTAGCTAGTTCATTGATTCAGAGAAGTAATATTTCTTTCAGTAGAAAGTGCAGAATGTGTTTTGTATATACTTGTGGTTTCTCTAGTTTGCTTCTGCAGGAAGTGACCAGGGAATCTGACTGACACTCAGTACTCCGAAGAAAGGACAGAGGGGCACATAATAAAATTGCACAAGGTACCCTTAGTAAAGGGACTCTTCACTGGTTGTTGAAGGGAAGGGCAATTCTAGAATATGATAGAAATCCTTAAGTTCCCGCCAGTCATATATATATATATATATATATATATATATATATATATATATATATATATATATATATATATATATATATATATATATATATATATATATATATATATTTTAAAAATCTTATATATAAAAGGCAATGTCTGTATGTCTGTATGTATGTCCTTTATGCGTTGGCGAACGACCCAACCGATTGAGATGAAATTTTCTACACATCTTCCTCTCATTCCCGTGCTGCCAACTGTCATAGTTTGTTAGTGTAAAAACAGTTACGTACTTAATATTATTTAATATTTTAATTTACATTATAATGCATATATAGCGAGGGGACACAACATCCAATAGCATTGCTATATATGTAAAATTGTTGCATATTTGTCAAATATGTGGACCTTTTCGCTACAGTTATCTACAGGCATATACGTTATAATCCTCCTCCTTTCAGCAGAAAGGACTGCTCACTGTGTCAAAGAGTCAGCTGGTGAAATTAGAGCGCATACAGAACGAAGCTATGCGGGTCATTCTGGGATGCACCAGAGACACTCCAGTAGTGTGTATGCGTTACATCCTTGGTCTGCCTACTGTTGCTGGTAGGCACAAGGTGATGCAGGCGAAGGCATACCTCAGAGTAGCTGCAGACACAGATCACCCGTTGCATGAGGCGCTGGACGTAGTTAAAGGTCAGAGACTGATAAGAGGAAAATCATGGATGGCTCAGGCTGAGGATACGATCAGACAGGTGTGCCCCTTGGAGAACATCAGGCGAGTAGAAGAGTGGGTCAGAGTGCCAGCCGAGCAGTCTGACTTGTGCAGAGTTATAATCACATTGAACCGGAAGTGCAGGGAGTGGCCAGCAGGGGCCACAGAAGTGTAAATACAGCAACTAATTCAGGATAATTCTCGCCCGGGTGATGTGATTATCTACACGGATGGGTCGGTGTTGAGAGGTGGGAGAAGTGCCTGGGGGTTCTTGGCAAAAGCTAATGGTCGGCGTTTGGTGCAGGAGAGCCTGGCGTATGATGACACAACATCTAGCTTAAGAATGGAGATGGAGGCGGTCAGTGCAGCTTTCCGCTGGATAAATAACACGATACATACACACATTGTGATTGTAACTGACTCGGAAAGCATGCTAAGGAGGGTGAGAACAGGCAAGCTTCGTGCAGAATGGCTTGCTTCGCTTCGGAGGTCACGGGTAGCAAGCATCACCTGGATCTTTTCTCCTGAGCATGCCGGTGTGCTGGGGAATGAACAGGCGGACAGGTTGGCTGGCTCTGCAAAACTTGGTGGAGTACTGATGCATGACAGGACAGACGTGGTTGCGGCCTTGTGGGAGCACCTGTACAACTCGGAGGAACAAATGGATCAATGGTGGTGGTGGTGGTAATGGTGATGGTGATGGTAATGGTGATGATGATGATGATGATGATGATGATGATGGTGATGTTTATGATGATGATGATGATGATGATGTAGTCTGTGTAGTCTGTTTAGTCTGTGTAGTCTGTGTAGTCTTAGTCTGTTTAGTCTGTGTAGTCTGTTTAGTCTGTTTAGTCTGTTTAGTCTGTTTAGTCTGTTTATTCTGTTTAGTCTGTGTAGTCTGTGTAGTCTGTGTAGTCTGTGTAGCATGTGTAGTCTGTGTAGTCTGTTTAGTCTGCGTAGCATGTTTAGTCTGTGTAGTCTGTGTAGCATGTTTAGTCTGTTTAGTCTGTGTAGTCTGTTTAGTCTGTTTAGTCTGTTTAGTCTGTTTAGTCTGTTTAGTCTGTGTAGTCTGTGTAGTCTGTGTAGCATGTGTAGTCTGTTTAGTCTGTTTAGTCTGTTTAGTCTGTTTAGTCTGTGTAGTCTGTTTAGTCTGTTTAGTCTGTTTAGTCTGTTTAATCTGTTTAGTCTGTTTAGTCTGTGTAGTCTGTTTAGTCTGTGTAGTCTGTGTAGTCTGTTTAGTCTGTTTAGTCTGTTTAGTCTGTTTAGTCTGTGTAGTCTGTGTAGTCTGTTTAGTCTGTTTAGTCTGTGTAGTCTGTTTAGTCTGTTTAGTCTGTGTAGTCTGGTTAGTCTGTTTAGTCTGTGTAGTCTGTGTAGTCTGTGTAGTCTGTTTAGTATGTTTAGTCTGTTTAGTCTGTGTAGTCTGTGTAGTCTGTGTAGTCTGTTTAGTCTGTTTAGTCTGTTTAGTCTATGTAGTCTGTTTAGTCTGTTTAGTCTGTTTAGTCTGTTTAGTCTGTGTAGTCTGTGTAGTCTGTGTAGTCTGTGTAGTCTGTTTAGTCTGTGTAGTCTTAGTCTGTTTAGTCTGTTTAGTCTGTTTAGTCTGTGTAGTCTGTTTAGTCTGTTTAGTCTGTTTAGTCTGTGTAGTCTGTTTAGTCTGTGTAGTCTGTTTAGTCTGTTTAGTCTGTTTAGTCTGTGTAGTCTGTGTAGTCTGTTTAGTCTGTGTAGTCTTAGTCTGTTTAGTCTGTTTAGTCTGTTTAGTCTGTTTAGTCTGTGTAGTCTGTGTAGTCTGTTTAGTCTGTGTAGTCTGTTTAGTCTGTTTAGTCTGTGTAGTCTGTGTAGTCTGTGTAGTCTGTTTAGTCTGTGTAGTCTTAGTCTGTTTAGTCTGTGTAGTCTGTGTAGTCTGTTTAGTCTGTGTAGTCTGTGTAGTCTGTTTAGTCTGTGTAGTCTGTTTAGTCTGTTTAGTCTGTGTAGTCTGTTTAGTCTGTTTAGTCTGTTTAGTCTGTTTAGTCTGTGTAGTCTGTTTAGTCTGTTTAGTCTGTGTAGTCTGTTTAGTCTGTTTAGTCTGTTTAGTCTGTTTAGTCTGTTTAGTCTGTGTAGTCTGTTTAGTCTGTTTAGTCTGTGTAGTCTGTTTAGTCTGTTTAGTCTGTTTAGTCTGTGTAGTCTGTTTAGTCTGTTTAGTCTGTGTAATCTGTTTAGTCTGTTTAGTCTGTTTAGTCTATGTAGTCTGTTTAGTCTGTTTAGTCTGTTTAGTCTGTTTAGTCTGTGTAGTCTGTGTAGTCTAGTCTGTTTAGTCTGTGTAGTCTAGTCTGTTTAGTCTGTTTAGTCTGTGTAGTCTGTGTAGTCTGTTTAGTATGTTTAGTCTGTTTAGTCTGTTTAGTCTGTTTAGTCTGTGTAGTCTGTTTAGTCTGTTTAGTCTGTTTAGTCTGTGTAGTCTATGTAGCATGTGTAGTCTGTGAGATCTGTTTTGTCTGTGTAGTCTGTTTAGTATGTTTAGTCTGTTTAGTCTGTTTAGTCTGTGTAGTCTGTTTAGTCTGTTTAGTCTGTTTAGTCTGTTTAGTCTGTTTAGTCTATGTAGCATGTGTAGTCTGTGAGATCTGTTTTGTCTGTTTAGTCTGTTTAGTCTGTGTAGTCTGTTTAGTCTGTTTAGTCTGTTTAGTCTATGTAGTCTGTGTAACATGTGTAGTCTGTGAGATCTTGTTTTGTCTGTATGGTCTGTGGCCTCCTTCATCAAGAGGCCATTGTACGACTTCCCTACTGATGCTAATAGGCCCTCGCGCGGACCTCAGGGAGATGTGTCCACGTACTAGATGATCTCCAGAATATCTGCGCTCGGATGTCCAAGAGACACATTTGTGCAGAAACACCGCTCAACCCAAAATAATAGTGAAAATCACAACTTATATCTTAACATAGCAAAGACAAAGATAACGCACAAAACATCAGATGGCTGTGGAAATGTGGTTTCTGAAGAGAAGGCAAAGAATGCCATGGGCAGACAGAAAAAAAAGCAATGACCAAGTCCTACAAGAAACAAATGAAAACCGTAAACTGATTAGAGAAATTAGACGTAGACAGTCAAATTGTTTTGGCCACGTTATAAGTCAAAACAATTGGAGAACTTGGTGACAACTGGCAAGATCGAGAGGAAGTGAACAAAGGAAAGGTAGAGAAGTAAATACCTGGATGGCTTGGCCACGTGGCACGGTCGAGACTAGAACACTGAGCTAATTATCGGCTATTTATACACATGTATCGATTATTGTTATACACTGCCCTCCGACATGCCAGCCTCTCTGTTATTTGTATATCTGTCATTATTTCTTTCTCTATCTATGTGCCTCCTGCCTAGATGTGTATGTACCTGCCTGGTCTGTCTGTCTGTATCTATCTTTCCATCTGTCTGTATCTATCTATGATTGTCATACACTGCTGAAGTTCAAGCGTTACTTGCAGACCTTATTTACCAACAAGAAGCTGTCTTGAAGGCAAGAATGCCAAGTTGTCAGTCTATCATATGTCAAGCTCAATATGCAACCCGGCTTCTAAAACTCGTTCAGACAAAGGACTTTGGCCTATCGAGGACGGAATAGCTGCGTGCATACCAACTCGTCACCAGTACTGCTCCTATCTATAATTGCACAACCGGGAATGACCGAAGTGCTGTGACTTCCTACTGGATAACAAATCGCACTACTACTGGCAGCTGGCGGTCTTGACAGACGATAATTTGTTACATTTTAAAAAACACGGCATAATAATCTCTCCATAGCACAAAGCCTAGGCTGAATTGTAGAGACCATGTGATGCCCATGAAGCTTGATCTCTCTCTCTCTCTCTCTCTCTCTCTCTCTCTCTCTCTCTCTCTCTCTCTCTCTGTGGGTGCGGAATGTTTGGGTGGAGGGAGATTGTGTGGGTGGGGGTGTGTGTAAGTGGGGGATGTATGGATGGGTGAGGGATGTGTGAGTTGGCGGGAATATGTGTGTGTGTGTGTGGGTAAGGGGATGTGTGGCTGGGGGATGTGTGTTTGGCTGGGTGGTTGGTGGTGTGTGGAAGATATGTGGTTGGGTGAGTTTTGGTAGGTTATGGTATGGATGGAGAATGTGTGTGTATGTGTGGGGAGATGTGTGATAGTGGGGATGT
This sequence comes from Cepaea nemoralis, assembly GCA_014155875.1. Lineage (NCBI taxonomy): Eukaryota > Metazoa > Mollusca > Gastropoda > Stylommatophora > Helicidae > Cepaea > Cepaea nemoralis. The sequence goes on along the minus strand of JACEFZ010024936.1, from coordinate 6,053 downwards.
GTGGGTTGGTGGGTGCATGCATGTGTGCCTGGGTTTGTGTGTGGGTGTGTGGGGGTTGTGTGGCGTGTGGCTGGGTGGAGGATGTGTGGTAGGGTGAGTGTGTGTAGGTTGGGAAGTGGGGGAGTGTGTGTGTGTGTGTGTGTGTCTGGGTGCGGTATGTTTGGATGGGCGGAGATTGTGTGGGTGGGGTGTGTGTGTAAGTGGAGGATGAGTGGGTGGGTCCGCATTTTGCGTTTGGGTAGGTGCGGGATGTGTGAGTTGGCGGGAATATGTGTGTGTGTGTGTGGTTGGGGGATTGTGGTTTAGGGATGTGTGTTTGGCTGGGTGGTTGGGTGTGTGTGGGTGGGTGGAGGAGGATATGTGGGTGGATAAGTGTTGGTAGGTTATGGGATGGGTGGAGGATGTATTTGTCTGGGTGGTGAGTTGTGTGAAGGTGGGGATGTGTGGGTGGGTGATGGTGGGTGGGTGATGGTGGGTGGGTGCATACATGCGTGCCTGGGTTTGTGTGTGTTTTGTGGGGGATGTGTGTTAGGGATGTGTAGTGGGTGGGAGATGTGTGGGTGTGGATGGTGTAGTTAGGGGTGCGTGTGTGGGAGGTGTGGGTGGGGGATGTGTGGGTGTGGATAGTTAGGGGTGCGTGTGTAGGAGGTGTGGGTGGGGGATGGGTGGATGGATGGGGGCATGTATGTGCCTGGGGGTATGTGTGTCGTTGGGTGGAGGATGTGTGTGTGGGGGAGGAGCGGATGGATAGGGATGCGTGGGTCGGGGATTTGTCTCATAGCATGGTAACATGCATTGTTTATGTTTACAACATTCATTTGACAATGTTTTTTTTTCCCTATGTGAATGTACTATGCACTGATGAACGAAAGATGAGTGATTGGAAGGGCCGGATGTAAGACGGGTCTACGTGCCCAATTTGTTATCCTTTGAAAATAAAGTCGGTACGTTCGTTCGTTCTCTCTCTCTCTCTCACTCTCTCTCTCACTCTCTCTTTCTCTCTCTCTCTCTCACTCTCTCTCTCACCCTCTCTCTCTCTCTCTCTCACTCTCTCTCACCCTCTCTCTCTCTCACTCTCTCTCTCTCTCACCCTCTCTCTCTCTCTCTCACACTCTCTCTCTCTCACCCTCTCTCTCTCTCTCACTCTCTCTCACTCTCTCTCTCACTCTCTCTCTCACTCTCTCTCTCTCACTCTCTCTCTCTCACTCTCTCTCTCTCACCCTCTCTCTCTCTCTCACTCTCTCTCTCACTCTCTCTCTCTCTCACTCTCTCGCTCACTCTCTCTCTCACTCTCTCTCTCTCACTCTCTCTCTCACTCTCTCTCACTCTCTCTCTCTCTCACTCTCTCTCTCACTCTCTCTCTCTCTCTCTCTCTCTCTCTCTCTCTCTCGGCCTGCCTAGTTTACTCCAGAAGAAAAGTAACACCAATACATCTGGAACAAAGCAAGATGCAGAAGCTGCTCCAAACGCTCAACCCCAATGGATGAAATGAATGGTCATCATCATTCTTGACGGACAAACACCACCAACAGATATATTCAGAATCATTGCCATCATGTGCCACACCAAGAATGAATGGACGGTCATGTCTTGCCTCTCACGATCACCAGAATCTTGTATCAAGTCGCGGTTCTTGTATCAAGTCGCGGTTCTCGCCCCAGTTATGCCACGTGATCAAGTCATCTCCGTATTTATGCCTTTGTCTTCACTCTTGCTCTTTTCCCATCAATCTTGCCAGATGTCACTAAGTTTTTCGTGTTGATTTCTCGTCATAACATGCCTAGAATATCTTGAATCCTTACGTCTCATTTCTGTAATCTGTGCGGGCTGTTGATTTGTTGAGACTCCATTTTTTGCATGGGGCAGTGAGAGGCAAACATCTTTCTTCGGTCACGTGATGAGAAGAGAGGCATTGGAGAACATCGTAACAACTGGAAAGATCGAGAGGAAGAGAGGCAGAGGCATCCCAAGAGAAATGATGCTGAATGGATTGAGACGGTGGCATGGAGGAATATTAACAGCAGAGTTGATCCAGAAAACCAAAGACCGAGATCTATGGAGAGCCATGAACGCCTACGCCAGCCGGCACGGCACTTGATGATGATGATGAGTGAGAGGCATTGTGTGTGGTATTCACTGGCACAGGAACGTGGCATAATGGGGCGACCCGTTGCAGTGAAGTGGGAACCGTTACTAAGTAACTATCTCTAATCAATTTATGGTTTTCATTTGTTTCTTGTTTGACTTTATTAGCTGTTCTGTCCTTCCATTGTATCTTTATGTTTTCCTAAGAAATCACATGTTTACTACCATTTCATGTTTCTCAGCGAGTTTCACATACAAATAACAGTATTTGTCGTATATAGCACTTCAGCCGGTCTCCCTGGCCTAGGTGTTAATGTCTTTCTCCGTAATCCCGTATATTCTCGTGAGTAACGTAAACTGTGTGAAAATTGGTAGCAGTTCTCGCTGCGTTGAGAACTTACGGGGTATGTGAGCCGGTCGCCCAGAAAGCAATGGCAAACTACTAAGCGTAATATTGCCTAGTAAATCAACAGCAGCTGAAAAATGCTGATGTTGACTGCAACGTCCTGTAAGGGATATGCAGTATAACAAAGCACTTCAGTGCCTTATTTTCCCCTCTCGATTCGGTTGACATATTTTTATTCGCGAGTATGATAATGAAACAAATAAGGTTAGATAATAGTACCGGTTATAAATATTACCTTCACGTCCCGAACACGGAAAAATCTGTCTCAAAATCTGTCTTTAACACTTAAGAGAAAATGTTCCCGAGATACCTCTTTCTTTCCTTCTTTCCCAAATAATGCTCCGTGTGAAATCCGCAGGTGTCCGTGAGTGCCGGCAACGCAATATGTGTTACTGTATCTTTTACATTTGATCTGAGTTTCCTCAAGAAATCTGGCTGCTTAATTTAACGTACACAGCTGAATATGTTTTATGTAAGGCGTATCTATATGATTTTGCTATTAAAGGCATTTATCGTTGTGGTTAACCCTTACCTGAACATATGAAGCGAAACAGTCTGAAATGAAGGAATTAAGTGATCATATTTGAAACGTTGCACCAATTCGAAATTACTTCAACAAACTGTGGAAATTTTCCATCTTCGTGCAAATGATTGCAGGATCTCGGTGCGACTATAATTATCATCATCGATTTTCCCGGTAGCGCATGCTCAGAAATGTCTCTCATTAAACTAGCAATTTTTGAGGAAACTTTTCAAACACAAATTAGCTAGTTCATTGATTCAGAGAAGTAATATTTCTTTCAGTAGAAAGTGCAGAATGTGTTTTGTATATACTTGTGGTTTCTCTAGTTTGCTTCTGCAGGAAGTGACCAGGGAATCTGACTGACACTCAGTACTCCGAAGAAAGGACAGAGGGACACATAATAAAATTGCACAAGGTACCCTTAGTAAAGGGACTCTTCACTGGTTGTTGAAGGGCAGGGCAATTCTAGAATATGATAGAAATCCTTAAGTTCCCGCCAGTCATATATATATATATATCATTGGCACCTTGCCGTCTTGACAGACGATAGTTTGTGCTCTAAAAAGGCATAATAACTTTTAACTATGGCGGTAGCGAGTGTGACTGATAAGGCCAATTTGCGCTGTAAATGTCCGTTCACAGTGGGTGCATGTGAACACGTGGTCATTTCCACCATCATGCACCATCTTACGTCTCAAACGCTTGGTGTGTGACTTTTCTGCAATAATTTTCTCCTTTGACTTTATTCCATTTCTGATATTTGCCCTCCATGCAACACGTTCAGCGGCGACTTGCTCCCAATGTGCATTATCAATGCATGTATCAATCATGTCCCGCTTACACACATCTTTGTATCGTAGTAGAGGCCGACCCTGAGATCTCTTACCCATCTGTAATTCACCAAAAAAGATATCCTTTGGTATTCTACCATCATCCATCCTCCTAAGATGTCCTATCCATCTAAGTCTACGAAGACTGAGCATGGAATAAACTGTCACACAACCTGATCTTTCCAATAGTTCAGTATTTGTGATTTTGTCTTGCCAATTAATACCAAGAATTCTTCGCTTAAAAATCTTATATATAAAAGGCAATGTCTGTATGTCTGTCCTTTATGCGTTGGCGAACGGTAAACCCGATTGAGATGAAATTTTCTACACATCTTCCTCTCATTCCCGTGCTGCCAACTGTCATAGTTTGTTAGTGTAAAAACAGTTACGTACTTAATATTATTTAATATTTTAATTTACATTATAATGCATATATAGCGAGGGGACACAACATCCAATAGCATTGCTATATATGTAAAATTGTTGCATATTTGTCAAATAGGTGGACCTTTTCGCTACAGTTATCTACAGGCATATACCTTATAATCCTCCTCCTTTCAGCAGAAAGGACTGCTCACTGTCTCAAAGAGTCAGCTGGTGAAATTAGAGCGCATACAGAACGAAGCTATGCGGGTCATTCTGGGATGCACCAGAGACACTCCAGTAGTATGTATGCGTTACATCCTTGGTCTGCCTACTGTTGCTGGTAGGCACAAGGTGATGCAGGCGAAGGCATACCTCAGAGTAGCTGCAGACACAGATCACCCGTTGCATGAGGCGCTGGACGTAGTTAAAGGTCAGAGACTGATAAGAGGAAAATCATGGATGGCTCAGGCTGAGGATACGATCAGACAGGTGTGCCCCTTGGAGAACATCAGGCGAGTAGAAGAGTGGGTCAGAGTGCCAGCCGAGCAGTCTGACTTGTGCAGAGTTATAATCACATTGAGCCGGAAGTGCAGGGAGTGGCCAGCAGGGGCCACAGAAGTGGAAATTCAGCAACTAATTCAGGATAATTCTCGCCCGGGTGATGTGATTATCTACACGGATGGGTCGGTGTTGAGAGGTAGGAGAAGTGCCTGGGGGTTCTTGGCAAAAGCTAATGGTCGGCGTTTGGTGCAGGAGAGCTTGGCGTATGATGACACAACATCTAGCTTAAGAATGGAGGTGGAGGCGGTCAGTGCAGCTTTCCGCTGGATAGAGAACACGATACATACACACATTGTGATTGTAACTGACTCGGAAAGCATGCTAAGGAGGGTGAGAATAGGCAAGCTTCGTGCAGAATGGCTTGCTTCGCTTCGGAGGTCACGGGTAGCAAGCATCACCTGGATATTTTCTCCTGGGCATGCCGGTGTGCTGGGGAATGAACAGGCGGACAGATTGGCTAGCTCTGCATAACTTGGTGGAGTACTGATGCATGACAGGACAGACGTGGTTGCGGCCTTGTGGGAGCACGTGTACACCTCGGAGGAACAAATGGATCAATGGTGGTGGTGGTGGTAATGGTGATGGTGATGGTAATGGTGATGGTGATGGTGATGGTGATGGTGATGGTGATGATGATGATTATGATGATGATGATGATGATGTAGTCTGTGTATTCTGTTTTGTCTGTTTAGTCGGTTTAGTCTGTTTAGTCTGTGTAGTCTTAGTCTGTTTAGTCTGTTTAGTCTGTGTAGTCTGTTTAGTCTGTTTAGTCTGTTTAGTCTGGTTAGTCTTGTAGTCTGTTTAGTCTGTGTAGTCTGTGTAGTCTGTTTAGTCTGTTAGTCTGTTTGTCTGTTTAGTCTGTGTATCTTATCTGTTTAGTCCTGTTTAGGTCCTGTGTAGTCGGTTTAGTCGTGTAGTCTGAGGCGGTTAGTCTGTTTAGTCCTGTTTAGTCCTGTGTAGTCCTTAGTCATGGGTAGTCCTGTTTGTCTGTTTAGTCTGTGTATCTGTGTAGTCTGTAGGTCTGGTTTAGTCTGTTTAGTCTGTATATCGGTTAAGTCTGTTTAGTCTGTGGAGTCTGTTTTTAGTCTGTGGAGGCTGTTTAGTCTGTGTAATCGTTTAGTCGTTTAGTCTGTTTAGTCTGTGTAGTCTGTGTAGTCTGATAGTCTGTTTAGTCTGTGTAGTCGTTAGTCTGTTTTAGTCTGTTTAGTCTGGTAGTCTGTTTAGTCTGATTAGTCTGTGATCTGTGTATCTGTTAGTCTGTAGAGTCCTGTTTTAGTCGGTT
>JACEFZ010024935.1:0-28688 GCA_014155875.1 Cepaea nemoralis | reverse complement strand
AAAATTTCGAGTTAAAATCTACCCAAAGTATTTCAGGACCCTCGCCTGTGCTACGGAGTTCGTGCACTGAGATGAATTTCTCCAGACTCAGGTTTGAGTTAGGAGAAGAACGGAGCACTTATGGGTTACACCCGTGTGCCGTGATGTTGATCCATCGACTAAACTAAACTAAACTAAACTCCCCACTAACTCCCTCGCTCGCTCACTCACTCACTCACTCACTCACTCACTCACTCACTCACTCACTCGCTCACTCACTCACTCACTCGCTCACTCCCTCCCTCACTCACTCACTCACTCGCTCACTCACTCCCTCACTCACTCATTCACTCGCTCACTCACTCATTCGGTCACTCCCTCACTCACTCACTCGCGGACTCACTCACTCACTCGCTCACTCATTCTCTCGCTCGCTCACTCACTCACTCGGAGCGGAGCAGTGCAGTGTCTAGCACACCGGTGGTCCTGTGTTCGAACCACACTGGGAGGGGGAGGAGGATTTTAAACATTGAGCTGGGCTCCTATGTCGACCAAAACTTAACCGTGTACCAGGAAATTTCTTGGGGTGTACAGGCCACTAGAGTGATATTGACCTCATCACCCTTCGGGCCTCGACCGATTGGTCAGTAAAAATGTGAGTCTAGAACCATATATCCAGTACGCCTGAAAACATGTAAACGGGTCCTTAACTTGTTATTCACTCGCTCAATCACTCTCTCAATTAAACACATACGTGGGTGTGCCGCTGTGAGGGTGTGGGTGGTTGGGTGTGTGTGTGTCGATTCCTTTGTCAGTGGCTTCATTGACCGGCGCGTGCCACCAGCACCTGTTAAATTTCCGATGTCGGCTCCGTTTTGAAAACCATAGAGCTCTCAAAGAAACACAAGTGCCGCTTTCGCACCTGTCCTTGTTGTTCTTAGGCTGGCCGTCAACAGGTGACCTTTAGTGTGTCGTCACCTGTCGCTGAGATTTTAACGAATCTGTTGGATTTGATCATTAAAGAGTCTTGGCTTCAAGCAGCGTGGGATGTTTCAGAATGAGGCAGGATATGGCACAGGGGTACAGGTGGATTGAACGGGAACTGTGGACCCCGCCCTGCTGTCTCATTCGTATGGACCGTCTCTACGAGACCAGGATATCCGATATCGTGGGATGTCACCACCACCCAGTGGCTTGTCTTGTGTAGAAGGTTTCTTCCATAATTTATGTCATAAGCCAGATACATGATCGCCTACGCCAGTTGGCAAGGAAAATAATAATGATCAAAAATAACAGTTGCAGAACCATTTAGGCCATTAAAAGGGCATGAACAATAAAGTTTTAGGTATTGATTTGCTTACATAGAAGTAGAGGCAAGAAATAGAGATTGATGTCTACAGTTTGGCCACATTATGATTCGAACCTGCCTCTTTCAAATGACGACAGAGCCTAGATGCACGGCCATCTAGACACCCCTGATAAAAGTGTCTTCATTAGGAAAGTCTATCATCTACAAACTAATGAATATGTACATGATATGGTTTTGAGAGCAGTGGGTATAAATGGTTTGCTACGAGATTCCATATTCGTGAGTGAATGACAGGCGTGTATAGGGAATATGTGTTTTCTAAAACTGTCGGCCGTTTAGTACCGGTGCAGAATATAACAACTATAATCGTATAAGAGTCAGCAATGGGGAGGACAGCACATACCAGTGAATGAAGAGGTAAGGAAATGAGGCCGACGCTGGGTAGAAGTCACATTGGAAAAGAAACTGATTATAGTAAACACGCACACAGAAGAGAACTGGAGATGAATAATATTTGGAGGACATGGAGGGAGATGCAAGAGATAGCAAATAATATGATGGTCTGATGCGAGTTGTTGAGAGCTTATGCTCCAGTGGGTTTGAATGGCAGAGAGAGAGAGAGAGAGAGAGAGAGAGAGAGAGAGAGAGAGAGAGAGAGAGAGAGAGAGAAGGGGGGGGCGGGAGAGACATCCTCACTTGCAAAGCTAAAGACAGTGATGATTACTATGGAACAGATATGAGAATTTGATATGATATAGTCGAAAGCCAACGCTCCATTGGGGAATAAAAGACAAGATGCAGACGTCCACAGCTAAAGAAGGAATAACTTGTTTTATAGAAATGCCTTCTACGAAAGTGACAGAGAAGACATATATTTTCCTTCATTAAAATAGATATACCCCAACCATATCTGACGGAATATATTCACAGTGTAATTATGTATTCTCCAAGGGCAGTAAACGTCATAGCAAAGTGGCTAGTCTATTCGCCTTCCACCTTCTTGGTGGATCTAGCTTCACACCCACCTTCCTCCACCCTCAGATTTTTACACAACCACATGTTAATTATATCGTTATATCCTAATACATTCTGGTAGGTAAGGCGCCCAGCGTGGTATTGGTAACATCACCCATCGGGTGCCGGTTGGTCAAGAAATATAGCCCCAGCACTATATATTCAGAAGGTTACGATGCCTTGGAAACGGGGTATTTTATATTCCACCTCATCTTCTATTCGGGGAGGGTTTAGAATAATTAAGTTAGAAAACTCAAAGAACTGTCTTATTTGGAAGACGTACTTTATATGCAAGCATACTTGAATCGCAACTTTTGGACGTTTGGATTTTGCGCCTTTATGACCGTTTTGGAAAGAAGGTCGCGGCATCGATTCCACGAAGTAGGTGACAAAGTTGGTGACCACGTTGTTTGCAGGAAATCAGGAGACGGCGAGTAGTGGAATGTGTCACTCTAAAACAGTTACTTAAAGTGTAAGGAAAAGACGATGGCGCTTGTTATGGAACTCATTGAGAAAACCTGATGAAAGCATAATTAAAAAGCTCCTTCCCTTGAACCCACAGGGAAACGGAAAACGGAAATAGACGGAGACCTAACAATACACGAGAAAGAGAAGAGACGGTGATTAGATTTCTCACAGTGAGTTAGTTAAGAGTCTTTGCTTTTATAGGGGAAAGAGGAAAGCAGCGACTTTCTAGGGTACATTATGTCACTACTCTCTCTCTTTCTCTCTCTCTCTCTCTCTCGCTATCTCTCTCTCTCTCTCTCTCTCTCTCTCTCTCTCTCTCTCTCTCTCTCTCTCTCTCTCTCTCTCGATTTCTCGTTACCTCTCTCTTTCTCACACACACACATACACTCACACACAGATTTCCCTCCCAGCCTCTAACTAATAAAGAAAAGAAACCTGAATACTCTCAGCAGCGCCCCCGACTTGTTCCCTCTGAGACCTTTTGACTCATCATGTCCGTGGGAACATTGGCCCGTCGATTAGCATGTGTGATATACCTGCAACGACCTACAGATAATGCAGTACTATGAAATCCATGAACTTTCATGCCTGTTTTACTTGAGAATTTCATACGTTAAATAATATGATAAATTAATGTTAGTGAGGACTTTTTTTTTTTGCATATCCCTTACAGTACGTTGCAGTCAACATCAGCATTTTTCAGCTGCTGTTGATGTACTAAGCAAGATTACGCTCAGTGGTTTGCCACAGCTTTATGAGCGACCGGCTCACATACCCCATAAGTTACCAACGCGACGAGAACCGCTACCGATTCTCGCACAGGTTACGTTACTCACGAGAATATACGGGATTACGGAGAAAGACGTTAACCCCTAGGCCAGGGATACTTGCATAAAGGATATGCAACAACAACAAAAATGATAGTGAAGGGCGTATTGTCGAGCTATTAATGAACAGGCCCCGTAATCTGGAGATACACATTCTCAACCCTAGTAAGGGCAAACTTATCATTCGGCGGATATGTCAAAACAGAAGCACAACTTCCACACCGCATTTCACCAGAAGAGACAAGCGGTCTTCCCCCTCCCCCACCTTCCCTCCCTCCTCTCTCTCTCTCTCTCTCTCTCTCTCTCTCTCTCTCTCTCTCTCTCTCTATATATATATATATATATATATATATATATATATATATATATATATATATATATATATATATATATAGATAGATAGATAGATAGATAGATAGAAAGCAAAGAATGATTGTTGACCAGGGCATGATTAAAAATATGAAGCGACGTTACAAAAAAGCTTTTATCGAAGGCTTGCTTACTCACATCTGATCATGTGAAATCACGTTACTGTACATATGTATTAATGTATTTATGGTATCCGTCACAGCCCTGGTCCAGAAGGTAACGGTTAATCGAAGTTTCTCTCTCTCTCTCTCTCTCTCTCTCTCTCTCTCTCTCTCTCTCTCTCTCTCTCTCTCTCTCTCTCTCTCTCTCTCTCTCTCCATATATATACATTCAAACTTTCAGTGCGTTGACGGTCATTTGGACTTTAAAGTTGACTTCTCATCTATCAGAAAGCAAAGGAAGGTTATTGAACGTAAAGATATAGGACGTCAGTATTTGTCACAAAACGGCCAGTAAGCCTGTCCTCATGTCTTATTCTGATTCGGGAAAACACCTTTCAATTTTTAGCCGGTGGAATCTGGAGGGAATCTCCCCTTCTGTATCGTTCTCCCAACTTCTAGAAGTTCTGCTTTAGGGGTTTCTTTTCCAACCGGACGTAACTGAAATTGACCAGTCCGTTTTTCACGTGGTTGGGGTTTATAAACTCCGAGAAAGTAAGATGCATGAAATAGACAATGTTCTCCGTTTTCCCCGAGAAGTAGAACGAGAAGGAAGTGCTTACCTTCAGCCGGCCACGGTTGTGTTCACTTCTTGCCGTGGAAGAGACGTCTGTGAGCTCAGCCAGCCTGTCTAAATGGACGTCAAAGATTCCCGACAGTTAACTATAGCCAAGTTATAAAGGTGGTTTCAATAAACAAGGTAAAGTGAACTTATATTAATTCCTAGAAGTGGTCGAACGAATTATGCAATTGTCGACGCGAACCGAGTTTGCCTTTCGTGTGTCGCAAACAGGACAGGACATGCATATTAATTATGTGTTATCGATCGGTTGTTGCGAGCGAGTTGGCCACTATCAGTTCGCAGTAAACTCATTATTAAAATGCTTCTTTAGCGATAACTGATATCCGTTAACGAATAACTAAGGTCTTTACTCGCCCCTTAACATTCCCCTCTTTCGTAAGAATATAGTCATGACACACACACATATATATATATATATATATATATATATATATATATATATACTTGCAGTCACTAGTTAGGTAGAAAGTTCCGTGGCGCAGCGGCTCAGGCAATCGTGATTCTGTGATTACGTACGGCAAGCGAGGGAAAGGTACAGTTATACCCTTCTAGACTTCTAGTGCACGGGGGTGGGAAGAGAAGTTATGCATTGTCAATATACGTTACAGTGGTGAAAACGGTGTGGGAGAGAAAGGATAATTCGTCATCTATAGCGAGTTTCACCTAAACACAGTTCCCGACAGAGTAAGGATACTTCTATCCTGTACTATACTCTTATTGTCTTATAATTTAGCGAACACTAATTATGAGCAACAATGGGGTATTTTCTATCACCAGGATGGGGGAATAGAGTCGGAAGAAGAGAGAACGCAGAATGCGGTCCAAATATAATAACGCTGGTCCAAGAGGACTAGGTTACGCGTTCACTATGTAATCACGCCGCTGTGAATTGGTGATAGAACGGGGGGGGGGGGGTCGATATTTACCTTCTACATGGGAGAGACACCATGTATATACATGCCACTATTTACCTTCTACATGGGGAAGAACCATGTACACCTACCACTCTTTACCTTATACATAAAAAGGGGAAAGAATCAAGCAGGCACACACCACTCATGCTCTAAAGGGGAAGCAGGTGGATGGCATATAACCCGTTCTCTTCTATCTGGGACTGAGAACCAGGGGAGCAACGAACTATGGTGATTAAATTAGGAGGGATCGTCAGGGAAGACGAATATCCCTCTTCGGATGAAATAGATGACTATATTCTAATATGGTGAATGAAGAGAGAGAAAGAATGGGTATTGTATAAATCGGTTCCAGGTGCCACTGGTGCTGCGACGACCGGAACTAAACAAGCTGGAACCGAGGTCTCCTAAGATGAAGCTGATCAAAGGCTGCCTGACAGATGATGGTCTAGTTCACTAAAGTCTCCTCTCTCTTGGCAGAACAGGGTCAGATAGAACATTGATGATATGACTACCAAATGTTGAGGGCGTGTCAGCCCTGTTAATCTGTCATGTACATATGAGTTGCTGCAGGATTCTTTCACAGATCCTCTACTTACAGGATCAATCTTCGGGTGGTGATGTTTGACGAAGCCTATGGCGAATATGAGAAGGTGGGACACAGCTAGCAAATGAATCCAATAACCATGCAGCTTCCCCTGTGTTGGATCAGCGCACTGGATTCCTGCCTGTGAAGCCCCTTTCAGCACTACTACCACCAGGTCTGAAGATCTCTATATCGAATCACGATTCCACATTACATCGCCAGGGTAAGACAATGATCACTCTATGCCCCAAAGTATGGCTCAGAGACTATACTAGCAGGCAACGATGAGGCCGAATGTGACATTGTTATGTATGCTACGGGCTGCTAAGCCCCAACGTGAAGGTTCATCTGCGAGAGGGGTGTGAAGCACCCGCTTGAACCAGTGGTTGTCCCAAAGTCAGAACTTTGCTCTAGTGAGAAGGCTCCTGCCTGCAGTTGATCCACTGTGTCTGTACCAAACGTCTGAACCTTTCGCCAACGAGAAGTCTACCGACTATAGTCAGTCTATCATGTCTGCAACGTGGGTCTAACATTTGCCTGAGAGAAGGTTACCATTTCCAATCAGTTTACACTATTGGAAGGAGGATCCTGTGAGGTCGGGTGAGATAACTGCGACGACCAGACGTACAGACAAGAACGGAATCTGCCCGGTGATGACATCACCAATCTTCAGCGGTAATCCTTCCTTGTCTATCTAGCTTCTATACCCACTTCCTTCCACTACACCTGTCCTCTCCTGAACTATTATGTTATAATACATTGAATGCTCGTTAATATGACGTTACCAGAGTTGAGTTGTGTCTTCAGGACTGAGACCCTAGAGGTGAAAGCCCCTAGGTCGATTGAGTGAGAGAAAGCAGAGTCCAGGGGTCTGAGGGGTCGGGGGACCAACTACACCTGTGTCTTGGCCAGAACTCATCCTGAAGTGTAAAGGTGTCACGAGCGCCCTGAGTTAACCCAGATAATAATACCGACGTTTGCGTGGCGTATATTTCCTGGGCCACAACAGTCGTACTAACAGAGTAAACACAGCTGCACAGGTTACATCGTGTCAGCCCATAAACACATTTGGTGGTGAGTGAGAAGGAATGGATACACAGAGTTGGCAGTTCATTAACAAGTAGAATCACATATATTGTCAGCTTAGGATATGGAATGGTTCCGTTTGTCATCTATACGGCCGGACATCAGACGAAAATGGCTGCTGGGATTGTCACCACGGAACAGAAGATTGACAAGTTTGTCAACATTTGAATGCAGATGGAAGCCGTGAGATCACAGGGGCAGATGTAAAACGGAAGTACCTAGTACGGAAAACAGTGCATCTGTCAATTCTTGGTTTCCGGCACATCAAGATGATTGGCAGCTTGGTATCGAAACTCTTTGTTGGGAGTATACAGAAACTAGCTGGCTTGTTTTGAGAATCTAGGCAATTACTGACAACTTTGACAGGATTTAAGCCAGGAAAATAGTTCTTGACAGGGGATGATTTGCCACTGTGCCACCTGTGTGGGGGAGTAAAGGATAACGTCACGTGGCCAACTTTGGTAGTTTGCGATATAAACTCGAGTTGAGATCAACTAGGGTGGACTTGAATAATGCTCTAGTTAGAGTGCCAGGGCACTGCAGTGCTTAGTGGAAATAATATCTACCGTGTGTTAATTAGTGACTTAATTTTGCACGTGCCTATAATGGCAGATGTAGATATGATTGATAGGACTGCAGTAGTGCCATTTAAGGTATAACCTATTATAATATATTCGTTATAATTACTTTAGGCAGTAGCCTTGTTAAACTATAGTGTGATGATTAGCACTGTTAGTGGAAACTAGCTAGAGTAGTGAAGTGATACTTGGCTCTGTTAGCTAAAATAGATTAGTGAAGTGTTGATAAGCTTTACTAGTTGAGAATTGAGTAATGAGGGATAATTGGGATCTTCCCGTAGGTGTCCCTGGTGGGCGGGGTTCCGCATTCTGGTTGCTGATTTTTTCTTTGTCATAGCCTGATTCGGCTCTAGGTGGGTAGCTAATCTGCTCTATGACTAAGTCTAGTTAGCTAAAGATCATTAAGCAAGGTGATAGGCTTACACTCAGCCGAAAGGATCAGTGACTAGTACTATCACCAGATGTGTTGTTTCTATCCTAGGTTCCCTACCAGATCCAAGGAAACTCTACAAGTTTTGGGAAAGAATTAAAAAACCCATTCTGAAGAACACCAGTTCAAGAGTCAATAAAGTTGCATACAGAAACGTAACTTACGCTAGAAGGAAATTGATTCATCAAAGAGAGTGATGCATACTGATGCACCACACAGCATCAGACAGTAGTAACGAACCGAGAACCGGCTAAGAGTACCTAGTGTTAGTACAGTAACAATTAACATTAGTAATTAGCACTTATGGACTGAATGGTTCGATGTGCAACGAGGATGATCTGTCGACTAACTAACTAACTAACTAACTGCGTACACACTACAAAAGACTTGTGCAGTTTGTTAAGGAACGTTAGGAACGGACATTGTGTAGAGTGCAACCGGTCCATGATTAACTGTTAATACCACCGGTGTCTATTTCGGATGTTCATGAAATTGGATTACCAGAGGTCTACAGAGGCAAAGCAGTATCCGGCAAGATGGTTTCGGCAACGGGTGAGAAGTACATGTTCTGACGTACCGTGCTGTGGTCTATCTTTGCTGGGATCAGCTGACTGGGTTGCTGTCTGAGAGTTAGAGTCTACACACTTTATAGAACACGTCACACATTTTCTTCACATACACGTCTCATATACGTTACACTTTTATTTTAATAAATTACTCTTTATTAATTTCTAGAAGCAAGAGTTGTTGAGTATGTTGCGTTGGGGAAGTATGAGAAGGGGGCATAGTACGACAGTGAGAGAGTGATAGGAAAAGGTGTCCATAGGCTGATGGAGTGTGTTGGACGGAAGCTGGTGGATTCTCCAGAATATTGAGAGGGAAAAAATATTATAATGTGGGTGTCGGCTCTCTTCACTCCAGGGACGACACTGTAAAGGAGGACACGACATTATTGGGGGCTCGTAAACGTGATCTTTGGACAGCGGGATCTCTCATAAACGTGATCTTTGGACAGCGGAATCTCTCGTAAACGGGATCTTTGGACAGCGGGATCTCCCGTAAACGGAATCCTTGGACAGCGAGATCTCCTGCAAGCAGGAACCTTTGACAGTGGGATCTTCTGACAAGGGGGTCTTTTGACACGGGATCCTTAGTTATAAGAGGGAGATATCATTTTGGAGAATCCAGCTAGAGTGAATGTGGATAGGGGTTAGGACTAATATCTTACCTGTTCACACTTCACACGTCTGCATAGGTCTGTGGTCCTGATTCTACTCTTGTCACTGAGTGAATGTGCTGTGTGTAGTAATATCTAGATTTATAGTACTTGTTCATATATCTGTATAGTAATTTGCAGTTATATTGTACTAGACCTGCTAGCTTACCTCTCTGTATAATGGCCACCCCTAAACTTAGCACGTTAGAATTAAAGGCAAGGGGGGAAGAAATGGGATTAGCTGGGTCTGCTCTAACGGATTACATACAAGAAGTGGAGAGAGAGTATCGTCAAGCGGAACGGGAAGATCGAAAGGCCGAGTTGGAATTGAGGAGGATGGAGTTGGAACAAGCAGCTAAGAAATTGGAAGCTGAACAAGCAGCTAAGAAATTGGAAGCTGAACAAGCAGCTAAGAAATTGGAAGCTGAGCAAGCAGCTAGGAAATTGGAAGCTGAACAAGCAGCTATGAAATTTGAAGCTGAGCAAGCAGCTAGGAAATTGGAAGCTGAGCAAGCAGCTAGGAAATTGGAAGCTGAGCAAGCAGCTAGGAAATTTGAAGCTGAACAAGCAGCTAGGAAATTAGAAGCTGAACAGGAAGCACAGAAAAGGGAGCACGAGTACCGGATGATTGAACTCGAGTTGAAGAGTCAATCTAATGGAGAAACTGAAGGGAGCAGTTGGAGGTTCCTCCATCCCAGGATCAACACCAGTAGGTGGACATGGGTACCATGCTATGAAGTTTCCTTTAGCGGTCTACGAGGAGGACAAAGAGAAGATTGATCAATACCTTCAACGCTTCGAGGCTATGTCAGTTGCTATGGGTCTGGAGCGTAACAAATGGAATCTTAAGCTATCCCAGGGATTACGCGGGACGGGATACGAGGTTTATACTCGCCTGCCACCAGGACATGAGAACAATTATGATGAGCTAAAGACGGCTCTGCTGAAACGATTCGAGGTTACGTCACATACCTACCGGAAAAAATTTCGAGCAGCGAAACGAGAACCGGGGGAGTTGTTTGCCGCCTACAGTTTGCGTCTTAAATCTTATCTCCATAAGTGGATGGATTTGGCTGGGTTCGCACATGACTATGAGAGTCTGGAAGAGCTCATGGTGGTCGACCAGCTGAAGAAGCAAATGTCTAAACCTCTCAGGACGTTCCTGGGAGAACAAGGAGCGGAACGTATTGACCTCGTGACTAAATTAGCAGAACGGTTCAGTCGAGGTACATGGGGAGGCAGGGGAAAACCTTTCCACCAACTCCAAAAGTCAAGAGAAACACTGACTAAGAAGAAAGCCAAAAACTCAGGAACCAAAAAGTGGGAACCTTATGTGCAAAAATCAGAGGATAGTTCAGAGAAGAAGAAGGAGGGAAGCAAGAGCACTTCAAGCTCTACACCTAAACGACCGTGGTCGGAGAAGTGGTGTTCAATTTGTAAGTCACCCTCTCACAATACGAGGGACTGCAAATCGAAGGCTAAGAACCCTCACTTCGCAGCATGTCAAGTGACTTCCAAGGAGGTTGTCACGGAAAATGCCAAGGTCAACAAGGAAGCTCGCCACCAGGAGAGCTCACTCAAGTCCGACAATAGAAAATCTAGGACAGGGAAATGGTGCAACCAATGTCAGTCAAACACGCACAATGCTATTGACTGCAGGGGAAAGTCAGGAGACACTCAATTCGTCGTGTGTTCAGGGAAACCTAAGGTGGAGCCCACCGAACAGGTCGAGGCCGAGGAAGAGACTCCAGACCAGGAAAAACCACCTGTAGTGGAATTGGTAGAGGTTAACGGTCGTCAAGTGGAGTGTTTATACGACACAGGACTGGACGGGGAGGCCGTGATTTCTGCGGATCTGGTACATCCAGAACAATTTACAGGTGAAACCATGGAGATACAGCCTGCACAGAAGAGTGCTGTAACCATGAAGTTGCCCATTGCTAATGTGGAGATTCGGTCAAGGTACGTCACCGGCACCATCAAGGCCGCTGTATTGACCGATCCTATTTTTCCAGTCATCCTAGGTTGCCGGTATGTCTTTCTGGGAATGCCCAGGGAGCCAATCCATATGGGAGCAATGCAGACTCGCTCTCAGACGAAAACGGAAGAGGCAGACGCAATTGTGACTAACCCAATGCCGGGGGAGCTACGAACTGCCCAGAGTGAGGATGATACTTTACGTCCTTGCTACAAAAAGCTGCAGAAAAGTGCTGATCCACCAGGACGGGGGCAGTACTACATGAAGAATAGGATACTCTACAGGAGAGCAGGAAGGGGAGACAACCTATACGGTCAGTTGGTCGTCCCGAAAGCTCATCGGTCCCAGATTCTTCATATGGGGCATACCATCTCCTTTAGTGGACACATGGGTATTGCCGCCACCATGCAGCGGATTTCCTGCCACTACTATTGGCCGGGAATGACAGATGATGTGCGTCGGTATGTGAAGTCATGCCCTGAGTGCCAGAGGGTGGCACCGAAACACTGGACAGCACCGGTGATGTTGGGTGAGATGCCCATCATGAACTCTCCTTTCGAGAGGGTAGCCATCGATATCGTGGGTCCACTTCCCAGGACTAGGAAGAGGAACATGTATATACTTACAATGGTGGATTGCTGTACAATGTGGGGTGAGGCTATACCGTTGACCACGATTGACTCGAAAAGAGTGGCGGACGCACTGATGGAGGCCTTTACCAGATTAGGCTTTCCGGATCAAATTCTGACGGATAATGGATCTCAGTTTTGTGGAAAACTCATGGAGGAGGTATTTAGGGTGTTTCACTCTAACCACATACATACCAGCCCTTACCACCCTCAAGCCAATGGACAAGTAGAGCGTTTCAACGGCACGTTGATGACAATGCTCAGGAAACTAGCGCAGGAAATACCTGATAGGTGGGATGAATATATCCCAGCAGCACTCTTTGCCTATCGGGAAGTTCCTCATGGCTCAACAGGACTACCACCCGCTACGTTGCTGTTTGGTCGTCCAATCAAAGGACCGTTGGAAGCCATGTTGAGGAGTTGGACTGAAGAGGGGACGTCAGAAGAAGTGATCTCATCCTATAAATACATGGAGGAACTGAAAGAAAAACTCCACAAGGGATGGACTCTGGCAAATCAAAACTTGAAAAAGGCCAGGAAAAGACATGTGGCTTACTACAACCGTAGGTCTAAAGAAAGATCTCTAGAGGTGGGAGATAAAGTCTTGTTGCTACTCCCAACGGGAAACAACAAACTGGAGATAGGTTGGCAAGGACCATTTCCCGTGGAAAGGGTGATATCCAGAACCAACTATCAGATCCGGATCCGGGGAAAGTCGAAGATTTTCCATATCAATCTCTTGCGGAAATACGAAGAGAGACCAGGAGACAAGGCAGCTCACCTCATGGCAATGGCAGTTGCAGTGGAGACAGAAGTGGGAACCAGCGAGGGCAGGGAATATCCCTTAGTACACCAGGAAACCTATAGGGATGTGGAAGTGAACCCTGATCTGACCTCCCAGGAGAGGGAAAGGATAACCCAGGTTCTCAAGTCTCATAAGGAGATACTGACTGATAAACCAGGACGAACGAGGTTGGTTGAGTTCGAGATGACTTTGACCACACAGGAGCCTGTTCGCCAAAAGGTTTACCCAGTGCCATTCTCTAAAGAAAAGGCCCTGGAGGAGGAAATACAAAAACTGCTGGAGGATGATGTGATTGCCCCATCCACATCCCCATACAATGCAGGGGTAGTTTTGTTACGCAAACCAAGTGGAGAACACAGGTTGTGTATAGATTACCGACTGCTGAACAGTCATACACAGTTTCAGGTGGAACCTTTGCCGAATCCCACTCAGCTATTCGCTAGGCTCCATAAGGCTCGGTACTTTTCAAAGGTGGATCTGAGTCGGGGGTACTATCAGATACCAGTCAAACCGGAGATTCGACCACTGTTAGCTTTCAGTACACCCAGTGGACACTACGAATTCAAGGTCATGCCCTTTGGACTCAGCAATGCACCTAGTGTGTTTACACGCATGATGAGGACTTTACTAGATCCGTTACAGGATCCGTCCATCATCTCATTCATGGATGATATTCTGATTTCCAGTGACAGCTTGGATGACCACTTACAATCCTTGGAGAGAGTGTTTAATAGACTCAAGGAAGCAGGGCTTACTGCTCGTCCAACCAAGTGCATGATTGGTTACCAGACTCTGGAATTTCTAGGTCACACCATCACTCCAGGACACATTGTTCCCAGAAGAGAAGAACCTGGAGAAAATCAGAAATGCACCAAGGCCAAAAACGAAGAAGGATGTGCGATCTTTTCTCTCGTTGTGTGGGTTCTACCACAAATTTATCCCACATTTCACTGAACTGGGAGCTCCGTTGACGGAAACCTTGAAAAAGGGATTACCGGATCAAATCATTTGGACACCAGAATGTGAGAATGCCTATAGTCAGTTAAAGGAGGCCTTGGTCAGCAAACCTGTATTACAGCTCCCTGACCTTTCCAAACCATTTGTGTTGAGAACGGATGCGAGTGCGATTGGAATTGGAGCCGCTTTATTACAGGAAGGAAAAGACGATGCTTCGGTTTTGAAACCTGTGGCATACGCGAGTAAGAAACTTCTACAGGCGGAGAGGAATTATTCAACCGTCGAGAGAGAATGCTTGTCCCTCGTATGGGCAGTGCAAAAATTTCAGCCATATTTGTATGGAGTTAAGTTTCGGGTCCAGTCAGATCATCAGCCCCTGATGTTCCTGGCTACTTCTCAGAAGCTCAACGCACGTTTGATGCGGTGGTCGTTGTTACTTCAACCGTATAATTTCACAGTAGAGTACATTCCTGGGAAGGAGAATGTTGGAGCGGACTTCTTGTCAAGACACCCAGCTCCTGAAGAAGAGGAATGAATCATCTGGATTTAACTCATGGTGGAGAAGAGTGAGATGGACTACTCTCTTAAGAGGGGGCCTATGTCACGAGCGCCCTGAGTTAACCCAGATAATAATACCGACGTTTGCGTGGCGTATATTTCCTGGGCCACAACAGTCGTACTAACAGAGTAAACACAGCTGCACAGGTTACATCGTGTCAGCCCATAAACACATTTGGTGGTGAGTGAGAAGGAATGGATACATCGAGTTGGCAGTTCATTAACAGTTAGAATCACATATATTGTCAGCTTAGGATATAGAATGGTTCCGTTTGTCATCTATACGGCCGGACATCAGACGAAAATGGCTGCTGGGATTGTCACCACGGAACAGAAGATTGACAAGTTTGTCAACATTTGAATGCAGATGGAAGCCGTGAGATCACAGGGGCAGATGTAAAACGGAAGTACCTAGTACGGAAAACAGTGCATCTGTCAATTCTTGGTTTCCGGCACATCAAGATGATTGGCAGCTTGGTATCGAAACTCTTTGTTGGGAGTATACAGAAACTAGCTGGCTTGTTTTGAGAATCTAGGCAATTACTGACAACTTTGACAGGATTTAAGCCAGGAAAATAGTTCTTGACAGGGGATGATTTGCCACTGTGCCACCTGTGTGGGGGAGTAAAGGATAACGTCACGTGGCCAACTTTGGTAGTTTGCGATATAAACTCGAGTTGAGATCAACTAGGGTGGACTTGAATAATGCTCTAGTTAGAGTGCCAGGGCACTGCAGTGCTTAGTGGAAATAATATCTACCTGTGTGTTAATTAGTGACTTAATTTTGCACGTGCCTATAATGGCAGATGTAGATATGATTGATAGGACTGCAGTAGTGCCATTTAAGGTATAACCTATTATAATATATTCGTTATAATTACTTTAGGCAGTAGCCTTGTTAAACTATAGTGTGATGATTAGCACTGTTAGTGGAAACTAGCTAGAGTAGTGAAGTGATACTTGGCTCTGTTAGCTAAAATAGATTAGTGAAGTGTTGATAAGCTTTACTAGTTGAGAATTGAGTAATGAGGGATAATTGGGATCTTCCCGTAGGTGTCCCTGGTTCCGCATTCTGGTTGCTGATTTTTTCTTTGTCATAGCCTGATTCGGCTCTAGGTGGGTAGCTAATCTGCTCTATGACTAAGTCTAGTTAGCTAAAGATCATTAAGCAAGGTGATAGGCTTACACTCAGCCGAAAGGATCAGTGACTAGTACTATCACCAGATGTGTTGTTTCTATCCTAGGTTCCCTACCAGATCCAAGGAAACTCTACAAGTTTTGGGGAAGAATTAAAAAACCCATTCTGAAGAACACCAGTTCAAGAGTCAATAAAGTTGCATACAGAAACGTAACTTACGCTAGAAGGAAATTGATTCATCAAAGAGAGTGATGCATACTGATGCACCACACAGCATCAGACAGTAGTAACGAACCGAGAACCGGCTAAGAGTACCTAGTGTTAGTACAGTAACAATTAACATTAGTAATTAGCCCTTATGGACTGAATGGTTCGATGTGCAACGAGGATGATCTGTCGACTAACTAACTAACTAACTAACTGCGTACACACTACAAAAGACTTGTGCAGTTTGTTAAGGAACGTTAGGAACGGACATTGTGTAGAGTGCAACCGGTCCATGAGTAACTGTTAATACCACCGGTGTCTATTTCGGATGTTCATGAAATTGGATTACCAGAGGTCTACAGAGGCAAAGCAGTATCCGGCAAGATGGTTTCGGCAACGGGTGAGAAGTACATGTTCTGACGTACCGTGCTGTGGTCTATCTTTGCTGGGATCAGCTGACTGGGTTGCTGTCTGAGAGTTAGAGTCTACACACTTTATAGAACACGTCACACATTTTCTTCACATACACGTCTCATATACGTTACACTTTTATTTTAATAAATTACTCTTTATTAATTTCTAGAAGCAAGAGTTGTTGAGTATGTTGCGTTGGGGAAGTATGAGAAGGGGGCATAGTACGACAGTGAGAGAGTGATAGGAAAAGGTGTCCATAGGCTGATGGAGTGTGTTGGACGGAAGCTGGTGGATTCTCCAGAATATTGAGAGGGAAAAAATATTATAATGTGGGTGTCGGCTCTCTTCACTCCAGGGACGACACTGTAAAGGAGGACACGACAAAAGGTAACCATAGCCCAGCCTACTCCACTGGCATTGATAGAGTATTTACCCTCGTGTTAAATTGAAATTACCGAGGGGATACATTCGAACAGTACCTGTGACTATGTGTTTTAATTATTTCAGCTAAAGTATTATTAATTTATTCACTTCAAATGACATATAACTCGGCAGTATGCTCCTGACGAGATGCAGCAAAATATGCCAGGCAAAAAATCTTGCAACATGTTGTTTGTGGCTTCTGTGTTTAAATATTTCCCCTCATTTTTGCTGTGACATTTAAGTTCAAAGCCCCGGTGTTTGTCTTTAGCAACTGTGAAATGGTCCATGACTAACATCCGCGTGTTGCCAAAGGAAGGGTGTATATGAAACCAAGGTATTCAAAGTTTGTGACGTCTACCCTTTCTTCATTGTTGATTGAACTGTTGGATGGCGTGTAGTTTTGTCTGCGGATAGTATTATTATTATTATTATTATTATTATTATTATTATTATTGTTGTTGTTATTGTTGTTGTTGTTGTTGTTGTTGTTGTTATTTAAGTTCATAATTTTTCCCTTCATTGTGTCTTTTGACAGACAGTTGAGTTGAGTTGTTGATTTGAGTTTTTAAGTTGAGTCAAGAACTGACATCACAAAACTCGGGTCATCTGCAGCAGCCTGCGAACGAAGCGTCCTAATACTAATGGTGGTTTTACGTGTTAACAGACAAAATCACCTCTTCGGGTCCCTTAGCACCATTTGAGGAGAGGACCACACAACATAATTATTTACAGCAAAAATAGCTCCGGATCCCAATCCGCCATTGTCAAATGATACGATTGTGTTTTTTTTTTCGAATTTAAGCCTGACAAATCAAAGATACACGAACAAGCGTCATAGGTATTTTCTTGTGTAACCATAACGTGTATGTGTATATATGTGTATGCGACTTTTCTTTCTCACGCATATTTGTACGTATAGTCAGCGTCCCGTGGGAACATCGACTATTTTATTACCGTGCATGGCCGCGCCCAGGCCGTGGTGTTGCAGTTATTTCCTAAGGCAGTTTGTCTACTTTCCCAGTTCACCGAATATGATTCTTTGATCTGTATCGTCCCTCATTCATTTCATGTCACCATGCTTTCGATCATTCAAGCGAAGCCACAGCGGAGTGTCTAACGTTTTGTTGCTTATACGGGGTGGGCTTTGCAGGATGTAAAGCGTTGAGTAAGGAAGACAATTTACAAGTTTCACACACATAAAGCCTCTTTTACGTGCCATTAAGGCACCTTAAGGAGACACTGTTAGGGACATATTGTTAGGGGCTTAACGGCACAAGAGGATAAATGTGGGAGGGATTATGCCATCGGTCTATACTGCACCTGGTTCAACAACTGAGGCTCCAATTACGAAAATAATATTGTGTTACTTTTGGTGATTAAGTCGTGCGGTTGTAAGGAAGAGAGGTTATATATTAATAGCATATGCAGGATATCATGAAATGATAATAGGTAACACCTGGTTCAAACACCATTCACGACAATTATGGACTTGGAAAAGCCCTGGATATCATGTTCGCAAATTGACTGCACATTGATTCAAAAAAGTAAATAAATACAGGTGCTGTTTAGTAGGAGCTATTTTTAAACTGGTCTGGGATCCCAGGTCATGCTTGCCTGAAATGGGTATCAAGAAGTGTTCTGGAAAATAAAGCGACCTGTGCTAATGGGCACATCACTCATCGAGTGCCACTTTTGGTCTTTAAAGACGTTTAACTAATACCATATACCATATACGCCCCAATGCGTGGTAAAGGATTCTTTAACTTAACAAAAATATCAACGCAGACCCACGCTCATATGCGAGCGCGCACAAGCGCACACGCCACCCACAGACATATTACACCCACCGCTCGGCTTGAAATCAAGTTACGCCATTTTTATCAACACTGACGACATTTTCCGTGACTTTAAATTGGAATTGAGAGCGTGCGCTGCTGGTAGCGTTTATTCTTGGTAGCTTCGGCTCATCTTCTGTCAGGGTAGATCTTGCTCCAGATACCCTCTATTTCAACACTTCCTGAACCCAATTTCAACTGACCTAATCTCGCCATCTGTAATGATTTTCGGATCTTTCCCCTGTAAGCGTATTCCTCTTTGCTTTCAGAATTCGTCTTGCATGCCAGACAGTGATTAGCACTGCCAAATCTGTATGTTTTCTGTTCCTATAACGCCGCGGTGTATTCAGACGGTGATGTGTTTTATGCACAGCAAGTTATTACAGTTCTGATAACTTGTAATTGTTTTGTTTAGAAAACAAAGCCCATTGTGGTCTGGTGTGAGGGACCGTACCGTGGTCGAGACAGATCGATCTACAGCGGTGAACCTTCAATAGAAAAGGAACAGAGACGTTCAGCGTCTAGATATCGCGGATGTTGGTGATGGGAACATAGCTGTTATTTATATTATTAAAGGCTGCAGGAAAGGTTAGTTAGTATACCGATCTCTAGAATGATTAGACATAGGTTCACATCCACGGCAGAATCTTTCTTTCTTTCTTTCTTTCTTTCTTTCCTTTTCTTTTCTTTTTTTCTTTTCTTTTCGTTTAATCTGTTGGAGATAAAATAAAATACCATTCTTTGCTCGCAATGAAAGACAAACAATTTTCAAGTCTCAGCCGATGGCAAATCCACATAGAATGCTATACGGAATAATGTTAACAAATCCTTCTTCTTCTGTACTTAATTTCCTCTTGGAGTAGAGACACTCAACCAACTCAGCCCAGACATCCTTTTTTCTACTTCTTCTTAACATGAAAAAGTCCAACCACAAAATGAATATTTAATCCTTGTGTGAGTCTGTTATACATATGTGTGGATCCCCGTCAGTGCTAAGGAGTTCGTGCGAAGGAGTTCGTGCGCTGTCCTGCGAGACTACTAATGTGATCTATATGAGGGGATTATTGTACTTTATGCAGGCAAACATTTGTGTGAAAGGAAGCTGGTCCGTTACAAACTTGCAGTGTCGTTACGGCAAATGAGCTCTTGAACTTAATAGTCTTTTGTATGAGTTGACGCTAGTGTAAAAGCTACAACAAACCAAAACAGGGACCTGAATGCATACAGCTCGAGTGTTCCTTTTGAAATCGATCTTGTACAACTCGGCCACGTGTATTCAGCTACTTTTCTATCGCCAGTATGTGAATAGACTCTACCTGTACATTGAACAACTGGTACTGAGGGGAATCTTTTGTCACCTGGCACTTAATATTACATGCAACCTATTAAAAGGCAATTCTGGCGGATTTAAACAACACTTGCGCGTGGCCTTTGATTAGCGCCTTATTAGCATGTTCTGGGACCCCTACCCCATCTGTGCTATGAGATTATATTGTGCTCAGGTTCGGTCCTGCGATCCTGAAGTACTGAAGCGATTGTTGTTAGTGGGTTGTGAATCCTCTAGCAAACTGGTTTTAACTCTGAAATTGAATGTGTTGGCGTTCTGTTTCGTCTGAACTGCGGAAAGGGCTTCCATCTATCTGAGTGAGGTTGATGTAGATACTTTTCTTCCCACCCGGTACCGCAGCACCATCTCCAAGAAAGCTTTACTGCACACCTCTGTATCTCCTCTCCAAGCTCATAAACCAGCTGGGTATGCAAGACCTGTCTGGAACTGCACATCTGCAGAGAGGCATACAAGTCATGACACAGGGCAGCACATACTAACTTGCTGCGATTACGTCTATGTTAGCCATGTTTGCCCCAACGGTTTTGCTTATTCGTTTATCAATGGCTCCAATGCTCAAAGGGTTGAACCGCAAGATATGTTTTATTTGAAGCAATCGCACCTGACTACTACTACAGGCGCTGTAACACTTGGTGAATTAAACATCCTCGATCACATCACAGCTTCAGACTTGCATTGTTGCTACGGCTTTCTTTGTTTTATTTATGTGTGGATGCACTAAGGAAATGGAAGGTGGGGGGCATTTAGCGCAAAGCTTCTGGTTTCTCTGATCAATCTAGGGACACGTGAAATGAGCTGTCTGTATGGTTACGCTATCTTGGTTTCGCGGGGACACACCTGCACGCAAATGTAAACTGGTTGTATTTTGGCGGCAATGTCGATTATAGTGAGCACGTGTACTGTCACTTTTGTAATGCACACCCCAGAACAAAGGCGTTTTGGTAAAGCTAGTTGCATGTCTGCTACAGAACGTTGCAGTCAACCCCGGCATGTATTGGTTGTGTTGTGATTTACTAGGCAATTTTACATTCAGTAGGGAGTCTACCTCCCTGGCCGAGGTGTTACAACAGTTTCTCCGTAATCCCGTTTATCACGCAGTCTCGTAGCGGGCGAGAGCTGGAGGCGGTTCGACCCCCGCTGGTGACTTGCGGGATAACTGAGCCGGCCGCTCAGAAAGCAATGGCAAACTACTGAGCGTAATCTTGCCAAGAAATCAACAGACAGCTGAAAGATGCTGCTGTTGACAGCTTCTTCTTCTTCTTCTTTGCGTTCATCCGGAGTGATTTTTTCAGATGTGATTGCGGTGTGTCTGGTTAGGCACCTTCGGGTCGAAACCCTCAGGCCAACACATCCGACTTTTGCGTGCATTTTTGACCAGGTTAGCAATCCTGGGAGACTCTCACTTTTGTGGTACTGTCCACCTCCCAGCTGGTAAAGTTGGAAGAGTCGGAGACTGCACGGTCATCCCTCAAATGAAGGCAGGGACAGTCCATAGCATTTTCCGCCATCCTGGGTGGCTTCCATAATTGCAGGGCCGGCACATAGCGCCCTGGTACTGGGCACACAGAGGGAATCGTCACGTCCTGCTCATGGCTGCTTTAATTCCTCACTTCAATGTATTGGGCATTTCGTTCACCCCGAGCCTTTCCCGCACAAACCAAGCTGGACTGCAGTCAGTATCCACTAAGCGAGTTTTTCGGACATGTGCTTGTCGTTGTGTCCGTCAGAGCTGTTCCAGACACGTCGGACATTCGGAAACTACCTAGTCAGAGCTGTTCCGAACAAGAGCGGCATTCGGAAACTAGGTAGTCAGAGCTGTTCCTAGCACAAGAGACAATCGGACGAGACAATTCACTCGGACGTAATTGCGTAGTGTCAATTTTTAGTTTGCCACCCGTAGGCCGACACTTCCGACTTCCAGCGGGCATTTTTTAATGAGGTTAGCCTTCCTCTGGTTTCGTAGCACGTAAGACTGTTGTGATGTCGCCAACATCTCAGCTGGTCAAGATAGAACGATCAGCGACATCGAGGTCGGCCCTCAAGGGAAGGCAGGGGCAGACCTTGGGCATTCCCCTGCTATCCAAGGAGGCTTCCATAATTGCAGAGCCGGCACATATTGCTCTGAGACTGGGCTCACCCGAGGAGTTGCCACGTCCTGCTCATGGCTGCTTTAGTTCCTCACTTCCATGTGTTGGGCAACCCGTTTGCCACTGATCGCTCAAACACACACCAGGAGCGGTCAGACTGCGAGCGACATCCACTCGGTAAGCTTTTTATTTTGACTTCAGACCACGCAATAGGTCCGCTCGCCGTGCGTTCCATTTTGCGTGATTGAGACGTTCTTCCACTTTTGTCTATACTCTGTGAGCTGGATACAGACAGTTTTCGTAGCCATTTCCTTCGACTGGGGCACTTTTCTGACTTTTCGTACTCGCTCACCAGGTAGGCTACATGTGCTGCCGGCTCAGCACCTTACCTTCGTGCAGCAGTGGACGAGAAACGGCCTGGCCCTATCATCCGGGAATCTCTCATATTCCCCAGCTGAGAGCCTTCGAACATGTAATAGAACTGGGCATGTAGCTTGCTCAGTATCACGCTTCTATTTTTCGGTAGGCGGGTATCGGCCTGGCTCTCAGATGTGAGGGTTTGTGGCTTAGAGGCGTTCAGCCACAGCCCTCGACAGGTAGCCTTAAGAGTTTTGTCCAGACCAAAAGCGTCTGCCTTCGTGCCTTCGTGCACCTTTTTAAACTTTTGACTGCTATCCTCAGTCACCTGCAGAGCAGCAGGTTGTGTCTCTCTTAGTCTGGTCCCTATCCCATATGCTGTCCGATATGTAGTTTTTTCACCCATCGGTAAGCACATGGGGTCGATGGGACACGCAAGCTCCCCCACCACGGCAAGGTGGAGACACATCGGGGGAGGCTGTTGACAGCGATGTCCTGTAAAGGATATGCGAATTAAAAAAAAAAAAAAGGAGTCTACGTGGCGAACTGGTCAAGCCGTCTGCCTTGCATTCCGAAGGCCGTAGGTTCGGTACCAGACTGCGTGGTTCAAAGCACAAGTGCAATGTTTCCGTAGCCTCCTTAGGGGTCATCACTGGAGCAACGGACTTGTATCTTGGGCGATGCTGTCGGCAAGCGGCTTGCCGTTCTGCAGAGAGAGAGAGAGAGAGAGAGAGAGAGAGAGAGAGAGAGAGAGAGAAAGAGAGAGAGAGAGAGAGAGAGAGAGAGAGAGAGAGAGAGAGAGAGAGAGAGAGAGAGTCCTAGTATGATGGGGTAAAACTCAGTGCAATGAAGTCGACCCTCTTTGAGTCTGGTACTCTAGTACATTCAGTAGTTCACCATTGCTTTCTGAACGACCGACGCCTCATACCATTGAATGCAACGCAAGGCGATCTGCTTCTAAACCGCACGCAGCTGATTTCGAACCCTAGAACCGGTATGACGAGGAATTGTTAAACCGGTACACAATCTCTAAGGCCACAGACGCAGAATAACATACGTACAGCCACGAATAAACGCGCTTTAGTAACCAAATAAAAATAAAAATAAAATGAAATAGTGGGTGGGGAAGAGAGAGGGGGAGGGGTGATGCCACTTTTCTGAGAATCCCAGGCTGTGATCCTGTATCATAGCTGGGATTCTGGGGTAAATAGCACATTTATTTGTTTTATTTTCGTATCGTTGTTCTAATTTTATTTCATCTTTTCATTCTTCTCATTCCGTTCTTATCCCTTAGTGTAGTCATTAGTGTCTTCCCCGTGTTCATATGTAGTGTTTTGTGTACAGTATTTGTTGTGCTGATGAGGGCTAGTCGCCGCAACGTCCTTGTATTTTTCATAATTCTGTTCTGTAAAGCTGCATTACTTTGTGTTATTTTATATTATTTGTTTCAAGTAGGATGCCAAGGAAAGCATATTGATATTTATGCCATTTGCGGTTATTGTCATCGACCCCAGTTTAATTGGCTAGGCAATTTTACGTTCAATAGTTTGCCATTGCTTTCTAAACGGGAAATCACGGATTCAGTCTAACTGGCCGGTGTGTGGAACAAACCCACTGCCCCGCTGTCAGCGCATGCACAATAAACCTCTTACCCATGCTACTATAGGGGCAGTGAACGTGTTTCACAATTGCCCGACAACTCGAGTTGAAGGTTCGAAATCAGCTGCAGTGGATTTGACAGCAGACCGCCTTGCGTTGATCTCTAAGGTATGAGCGTCGGTATTTCAGAATGCAATGGCAGACTGCTGGACGTAAAAATTGCCTGTAAATCAAAAAGAGCTAAATTGCTAGGGTTAGTTGCGACGTCATGTAAAGGACATTGCAGTTACCTTTTTAAATTATCGGTTATTGAAACCTGCCTGGCAACTCCGGAGAAGTCAATCTGGCCCGTAATGATGGAAATATCAACACTGTACGGGGCAGTTATCATTGGAGAAACAAGCTAAGAGATATGCTTTTCACAGATTCTGATTAAAGTGCCCTTAATATTCAGATTGAAGGCTTCCGTTCACGAATGTGGTGAAATAGCTTCCGGTATTTCCCGACTGGACAAGGTGGGCGCGTCTTTATATCCCTTTAACGGCAGGAATGTGGAAGGGGGGGGGGGGGGGGGGTTGACCTGCGCTTCCGGTCGACCCAGACTAAAATAGGTACCAGGAAATGAAAAGTATAAAGCGGCGGGCACTATGTTGATCAAATCAGCCACCGAGTGGAGATTGGTCTATAAACATGGTTCTAACCCCATATACCCAGAATACCTCAAGGCGTAGTATACACAGGTCACGTGTCTGACTGTTGGCCTCTTCTGCTGCCCGTTCTCTTCAATGGTGCATAGGCCCAAAACCACCTCACGTCAAGCTGTCCTGTCTTTGGCTGATTCCTGCAGCTCCCTCAAGGTGCTCCCCCATATTATTCAGCACCCTCTTTAAGTATTTTTGTCCTGTGTTAAAAAAAAAAAAAAAAAAAAAAAATTAGTTGCGTATCCTGTACAGTACCTCGCAGTCAAGACCAGCATTTTTTGCTATTGTGATATCTTGGCAAGTTTACGTTCCGTAGTTTGCCGCTGAATTCGGCACCCATACCATTTTGTAAAAAAACAAAACGCAAGACGGTCTGCTGCCAAATCGCTCGCAGCTGTTTCAAACGCGGGTATACGGGATTACGAACTGCGCCCGTAACACCTTCGCCACGGAGCCCGCTGTGTGTTTTTAGGTGTCCTCGTTTTATCTGTGGGTTCCAAGGAAGTGACTTTCTAGTTATACTATTATCAGTGATATTACTTTACTTATTTTTGCCCTGACACAATGTGCTGTGCGTCAATGACTTGTGGCCAGCTCAGAGATAATCATTATGACCAATACACATTGAAAGCGGACAAAAGACCACAAGCTCCTCAACCAGGTGCCCAGCTTTTGACAACAACAGTAGCCGCCGGTCAGCTTCCTTTGTTAATTGCTGTAGTGGTCAGCTGTATTTAACGGGAGTTAACTAAGGTTGGACTGCTGATGTTTGCCTGGTGTTAGCGTCTTAGAGATGTAGACGCTGATGGTTGTCCTTCACACAGCACCTGTGTCCAGCTTAACTATGTCCTCCAGGTCCGGGGTTCACGAATTGAACTGCGCGGACACTTGAGCATCGCCAGAGTGTGACATGAAGATTATAAGATAATAATAGACTTAACCCTTAGTGTTAAAGTTAGTTACATGTCCCTTTACAGGACGTTGCAGTCAAAGCCAGTATTTATTCATCGTTTGAGATTTGCTAGGACAATTTTAGTTCAGGGTTTCTGAACGGCCGACGTGTAATGCCATGAACATCAACGCAAAACGGCCTGCTTCGAAATCTCCCGCGGCTTATTTCGAACCCCCGACTCCGTATGCCCGTGATTTATGGAATTGCCTCATTATCCCCGAAGCCATTCTCACGAACTTTTTTATTATTATTAATACATTTCAGGAAATCATGATTGACATCAGGACAATGAAATTCCTTGCTTCCGATTGACTTATAACTGAACATTCCACTACATGCCAACACACAGATGACCAAAAATGGCATTAATTACTGGGGGGGGGGGGGGGGGGGGGAATAAGAGAAATAAATTTGACTTAACCGTAGAGTAGTGGCAAGCACACTGATCTGCCGACCCCGCAGGTCGAATTCACACCGAGACGGGTTATTACAATTGACCCGGTCGATGCAGCCTAAACGGCACACCTGGAAATACAATGGGAAGACAAGGCGGTCGGCGTGATATTAGCCAAATGACCCCCGATGTGCCGATTGTTCTATACAAGTATGGGGCAAGCACTGTATGCCCAACACGTCTAAGACATGTAAAGATGGTCCTTTACCCTGAATACCATGACTCTAGTCAAGCGAAGAGCCATCCAGTTTGTTTTCCCAACCTCAGACAGATAAGATAAAATTATATTTTATTTTAACTATTTACCCTCAAATGATGAGAAGAGAGGCATTGGAGAACATCGTGACACCTAGAAAGATCGAGGGGAAGAGAGGCTGAGGCAGGCCAAGAGAAATGATGCTGGACGGATTGAGACGGTGGCATGGAGGAATATCATCAGTAGAGTTGACCCAGAACACCAAAGACCGAGATCTGTGGAGAGCCATGAACGCCTACGCCAGCCGGCATGGCACTTGATGATGATGACCCTCAAATATACACTCAATATTACAACTAATAATAATAATCCGCACATGACAGAACAGGCTGGAATACCACTTGTTCAATAAACGAAAGATATGAGATACCGATGAATGTAATTGTGGATCTGGTAAAATGACAGTTAGACATATGCTGCAGGAGTGCCCAATATATGCACAACAGAGAAAGATATTTTGATCCACACCTGCTTCATTTGAGGACAAATTCTATGGAGATTTCAACAAGCTCAAGTTCACTGCAGCTTTCTTTGAACTTATTCATATTGACGTCTGAAGGTGTACGAAAAAGATGATGAAACTAATAACCTACTTACAGTAAATTAGCACAACCAACACAATCACACACGGAAACAAAATATGATGGGAAGTTTCCCTAAGGGAATTTACGACTTGTACAGTGTTTCCTTCCAGTTGAATTCCCGGTAGTGGTGGAGCATGTGTTTGTGCTCTAAGGTTGAATCAGTCTCATTAATATTTGCCCCAGTGATTTCTCCAGGGAAGTAGGAGCGACTTAGTGTATATAACCATTATATGATATTCATTTTATATTTAAATTTCCTGATACCCATTTATATTTACAATTCCTGGTATTAATTTTATATTTACACCTCCTGGTACCCATTTTATATTTACATTTGCTGGTACCTATATTATATTTACATTTCCTTGGTACTAATTTTATATTTACATTTGCTGGATCGACCTGGAAGTCCGTGTCATTTTCTTTAATCCGTCTGGGTGGGAATTCGAATCCATAACCATGTGATCGGCAGGCAGACAATCCAGCCACTGCACTACCTCCGCTCCCAGTTCTATGGTAAACAAACACGCATGCCCTGTGCAGGAAGTTGCGACCAACCCCAGGTTGATTATCTAGGCACTTTTACGTTCAGTAGATTGCCATTGTTCCTGGACAAGAAGTCAACGCAACACTGTATATGGAACGAAGCCACTGCGTCGGCGCACAGAAGGTGTAAGCGCGATAAACAGTTCCAAAGGTAGTCGACTAGTATTTCTCTGATATGAACAATATTTTGTCAGCAGATATCAGCATTGATTTCAAGTATCGCAATGAAACGTTTGCTAGTTACATAAACTTTCTGTTTCCAACTTCGATGAAAATATTGACCATCGTTGATTGTGAGGACCGTTCTGATTACTGTTATCAGACGACTGGCCATAACAGATAGCAGGTGAATGAAACAGGAAGGCATGCTGAAACAGCGGTTGACAGGTGGCCCAATCGGGTAGGGAATTCACTACAGGTGTCTTTTGCCGGGTCGTGAGCCCACATTAAATGGCACGCGACATTGTGTCCCAGATATGGACATTGCCGCGGCACGTGTCCTGACCGGATGCCAGTTAGAGGTTCTCTTTTAACAAAAATGAATTTTGAAAGTAAGCTTGGGTAAGGTTAAAAGGACGCGCGTGCACTGGGGATGGCGCGTGGCAGGTGCCGGACGGTCGCCCTGGGTTCACATGTCTGTTGCCCCTACCTAACCTACCCTTCCATTCTTGTCAGGTGGGGGAAGGAAGGGGTGCTGTTGAAAACAGCATGTTGACGTGTTTTGTGACGGTCAAGAGTAGAGACCAGGTTGTCTTCATCTGCTTCCTATTGTGCCGGCTGGCCAAGGCCGTCACTCCTCTTGGCTGTCTTTTATGTTTTTAATGTGATAAATCTGCTATTTTGATAGAAGGGTGTCATGTTTTTGTCCTCGTGTAATATGAGATGGTCTTGAGGACACTGACAACCGGGAATAACCAAGGTTTTTTAAACGGAAGTGCGCGCGCCGAGAGAGAGCGAGAGAGAGAGAGAGAGAGAGAGAGAGAGAGAGAGAGAGAGAGAGAGAGAGAGAGAGAGAGAGAGAGAGAGAGATGTCAGATACGGAGGACGACAGAGAGAGAGACAAAGTGAAAGAAAGAGAGAAAGTGAGACAGAGAGAGAGAAAGAGAGAGTTGTTAGAGGCAGAGGAGAAATGAATGAGAGAGAGAGAGACAGCATCAGAGAGATGAGGAGAGAGGTATCAGAGATGGAGGACGAATGAGCGAGCGAGATAGAAAAGAGAGAGAAAAAGAAAGACAGAGGGGTGATATATATATAGTTATATATATATATATATATATCTATAATATATATATATAATATTTATATATATATAATAATAACATACATACATAAAAATCAGCCCCCCT